>VZRM01000182.1:0-138577 GCA_013397955.1 Grantiella picta | reverse complement strand
GGGGCTGCTGGCCCTCGTCTGAGCCGCTGGCGCTCGGCTTGAGCCCCTGGCACCGCCCGCCGCCGCCACCGGAACCCAGCGGGGAGATGTGCGTGTGTGCGCGCGGCGGTGTTCTCTGCATCCTCCGTTCGGGTTTGGAAGATCCGCGCTGTTGCTGGCATCCCTGACCCCGTGCCGTGTTCTGCTGTGTGTCTGTGATTAGGCATCTTCGCGCAGGAGGGAAGCAAATGGATCCCCTGCCCGACCCAGCGCCCCTGGCCTCGAAGCTGCGGAACACGCTGGTTCGGTACCACAGCATCGGAGATGGCGAGTGGCGGGTGGCGAAGAAAACCGTGAGTGCTCCGGGCTGCGATCCGCTCCGTGCTTCTTAGGAAGCTGTGGGTCACCTGTGCGGCCGAAAGAGCCCGCCCTGCTGTGTCACACGGCTGAGAAACGCTTGGCCCTGCAGGACTTTAAAATGATAGGTGCTTTGAAACCATCCCTGTAGGAGATGTGTTTTTCCTGTTCGCAGGCATACTCTTTGTCATTCCTTCTACCCGTTTTCAGGGAAGTAACTCACAGAAGAATCTTACCTGTGTAGGCTTATAGGCTTGACTTACAGAAAAGATGAAGTAGTTAGCACTGATAGTGTTGAAAGAGTTACATGTGCTTTCAAGAAACCAGACATGGCCTGCAGGTAGGATCTGCCGGCCTCTGGAATCTCTTGTCAATAGTTCATCATGCTTCAGCTTCCAGATCTCTTAAGAAGTGAGATCGTTCTCAATGCTTCCTTTCATATTGTTTCGCTTTTCTGTTCTTTAGAGCCCTCACATTATCCTAAGCTTCCTTCCATGGAAAAGGAATACAGTTCCTGTTTTCTCAGTTTGCCATCCTTTTGAGCTGCCTGGGTTTTTCGAGTCGGGCTTTAACAAGCTAAATAGACTTCACTGGTGCATCAGGTCTAGGCTGGGTGAAAATTTTTTAGTGCTGTCCTCCACAGAAGATAAAAGTGTAGCAATATGGTAGGACTAATGTGGTAAATGTCTCTCTTTGTCTTTTTGTTAACGGTTTGAGTGGGAATTTTTTTTTCTTCTATCATGAGCAGACACTGACGAGACAGAGGCAAAAGATCCAAATGTAATTTGATTATTTGCAAAATTAAGAAATTTGCTGTATTGAGAGGGAGAAACAGAGCATCCAAGCCTGTCACTCTTGCAATGCACTTATACCATCACTGTTTTAAATGTTAAGTCTGCTCCTTTGTAAATGTCCCTGTGTTGTGATATTAAGTACTGTGGTACTCCTTTAAAAAGTTACCTTCATCCTTGTGTTTCAAATCACACTACTCCTCAGATTTTACCCTTAAAAATTCATAGTTGGGCTTACTCTCTGCATCCCTCCTGTGTTTCCTTCCTCTCTCCTTCACTTCCTCTCTCCATTCTTTCCATTTTGGCATTGTGCCATGTAAAAGACATTCAGGGCTTCACCTACCACAAGGAGATGTGTTTTGCCCCAAAATATCTTAAACAATTCTGGATGCAATACTTAACAGTACTGTTCTTTAGGACATTTGGTCCTTTATGCTTACATAATTACGATTCCAAATAAAGTGGTGCCATATGGTACCGTCTTCAACACCAAAATTCAGAGATTTTGTACAGAGGCTCCATTTCGTACTTACATAAAAATCACAAGATACTGGTTTCTCTATTTTCTGTGCATAACTTTGAAATAAATAGTCTACTGCTTGCAAGACGCTTCTAGTCAGGCATTTAGGAGAGAAGGGTAATTCAATTTTCTTGTCTGCCTCTCTTGCACACTTCTGTTTCTTGTGTTACAGGAGTGCAAGCAGAAGTAGTGTGGTCTTCCTGTCTGAGTAGCATCCAGCTTTTGCCTTTCCAGTTGCCTTGTAATTTAAAGGCTTTGCCTACTAATGTTTCATTATTCTGTGTGTTTTCACAGTAAACTGGCTTGGTCTGCCAAACCCTGCTTCTGCACAGCCTTCTAGCATTTGACTGAGAAAGGCAATTGACTGATTTTAAAAAAAAAAAAAATGGAAAATTACAAGTAAAAGGTATCTGAAACATTTGAAGAAAAGTGTGCAGTGGTGCCCAGGTGAACCACGGTTAATTATCAATTTGGCTGCTTTTATTCAGGAGAATTGAAGAATTTCTGGGCATCTTATAATTATATGCAAGTGACAATTAACTTTGTGTCTTATATTTTCTTTCAGAAAGATGCAACTGTGTGGCGTAAACCCTCAGAGGAATTCAGTGGATACCTGTAAGTTTACCTGCACAGCAGATACATTTTTAATGTTCCACAGATATGTTCTGTAGAATTTAGAAATTAAGACGGCAAATTCTACGGCCCTGAGCCACACAGATTCTCCAGAGGCGAGTCTAAATGGATTACCTATTGTAGTTGTACTATCTCTTTCTAACTTTTTCATTTGATACTTTAGCATTGCATGATGTCTAGAGCAATAGTGTAGTCTGTGGACTATGCCAAAATACCACAAGACTCCTGTTGGATGAGGTGGGGAATAGCATCTGCCCAGAAATTATGGCCTGTAAAGCTCAGAATCAAGTCTGACTTCAGTAGTTCTGAAGGGTCACTGGGTGACAGGCCAGTCAGTCCTCAGACTATTGCAGTGACTGAGCGACTTCAAAATATTATTTGTGGAGTTGTGAGAGAGATGTGTGACATAAACGCCCTTCCTGTGTGAGTTTCTGTCACTGGGTTCTGTAGGTTTAGGTGGAGAAGCAGCTACTAGGAGACACGCTCTGAAGAAACAAAAAGTCGTGTGAGAAGCTAGTGTTTAACGTGAGCTTAAAGGCTGATCACCCCATTCAAATGTAAATTCAAGGAATTCAAGTGTTCAATCTGCAAGAGCTGATGGCCCCAGACACCCAGACTGTGCTGACTGTACAGTTCCATGGGCCCATGGCACTAACAGGTTGTGTAGGGCAGTGACTGCTTCTGCAGGTGAAGACACCAGGGTTGTGTGCACCTGGAGAACTAAAGGACACTTGGAAGAACTTTCCAAACACCTACCTGGAAGCCAGTGACGTGTTCACAGGGTCCTCCAGTTTCAAGTGTACAGCTGAGATGGGCTCCATACATGAGAGAACTGCACAATTGAAGAGGTGAATCTGTTGCTTGACGAGTTATTTTCTATCAGTAAGAACACATTAACGAATACAAAGTATTTGGAAAATAATAATTTTCATGGATTCTTCCTCTTCAGAAACTGGAGGCCCAGTAACTCAAGTAAACAAAATCTCTGGTGTCTGCTAAAAATACCTGATTACAAATGAATGTTCGGTAATGTCTTGTACCAAATTATTTTATTTGGTACACTTACATGCTACTAAAGCATAATGTAGTTTCTCATTAGCTTGGTTCTACTGCCGTGTTATGATCTGCTCTTATCCCAGCGGACCAAAGAGAGCTAACTGTGAATAAAGCAGAGCAAACCCAGAAGGGTTCAAATGTTCCCCAAAACTTGATTAAAACCAAACGAGGTTAGATGTTGATACCAAAAAAACTGATACATTTTATTTAATACTAAAAGAGGCAAAGAGAAAGAAAGAGAAAAGAAAGAAAGAGAGAAATAGAAAAAGAGATGTGGGGGGGGGACAGGGATAGTGACAGAGGCAGATTAAGTAGAAATATATCACCCCTGCCTGGGTCTCAATGTTGTCTTGTTGATCCCTTCCATCTGGTCTTGGTGATGAGGGTCTGCCACCCAAAAGTATAGAATCCAATGGATTAATATATGTTTAGGCTGGCTAGGAACAGCCAGGTGCCTCCTCTGACGGGTGGCAGGTCTGACACTATCCCTTGCATGACTGTGGATCTGTTGCATCATTTTACATCACGTGCAGTGCTCTGGTGCAGGGTGTGGGGGCCTTTGATAGGCCATGACACCCTCTCTGCTGTCTCTCGTGGATATTCCTTAGATGTGGCTTTCCCAGGATGGGGGCCTCACAGCTGAGCTTCTCTGCACGGTGGAGGATGGGCCTTCACTGTCTCTGACAAGAGTTTTTTTCACTGCACACCCAAAACCTCTCCTTCTCTCTGCTTTGGTGTAGGGGTCTATACAAGCCTGGCAGCTGTTAAGACTGGGGCTGTGGCCTCCACCCAGAAGGTGCTGGGCTTAATCTTCCTGTGAAAGTATTTTTCTCCCCCAGCCCAGATCTGAGTTGCTTTGTCTTACCTCAAACCAACTTACAGTCCAGGGCCTCAGCCAGGAGGCCCATTCAGGGTGCTTCTGTGCAGCTTTTGTTATACAATTTTGCTACAATAGGCAGAAGTCCTTCATAAAAATGTTTGAGCCATAAACCATAATATTTCAGTCTCCAACATCCTGTTACTTTTGCTTTATGAAAGATGTTTTTCCCATTATATTCCTGATCTCCTTTTTACTTTAGCTTTACTTGTCTCTGGTGAACTCTCTTCCTAGCTTGGCTTTAGGAGTAAAATAGCAAGTTTTATAGTTGTTAGAGCAATTAACAGGCTAATTTTTATACAAGGAAGGAGTTCACTGTTTATAAAATATTAACAGTAGAAAAAAAGATTAAGTTTTTCAGAATAAAATTTCTTGCAGAGAAGAATTGATGCATGCATAGATCTTTTTCTATGCTGTTTTTCTGATGCCGTTGTCCAGTGACCATACTTCCTGGTACCAAGGTGTTGATGCAAGTGTAGTGTTGCAAATTAATGGAATATAAAGATTTTCTTACTAAATATAAACATCTTTTTCTAGCTACAAAGCTCAAGGAGTGGTGGAAGATGTTACTAACAGAATAGTGGATCATATTCGCCCTGGACCATACAGGCTGGACTGGGACAGCCTAATGACTTCAATGGACATCATGGAAACATTTGAAGAGGTGAAGCCTTGTTTAGATTCTTGAGGGAAATGTGTATTGATAAATACATGAATTTAACAGTACAGCAGAGCAATTCCAGCAAATATGAACTTTTCTCAGCCTTTTTTTTTGCATTCACGAGCAGTATTGTGTGTACATGCTGTGTGTGATCTCAGATAAGGCTTTCTGGCAGCACAGTCCTGTTCTGAGGCTTGAAGTTTATCTTTCCATCAATGCTGGAAGTAAAGGAGTTGGTCACAATTCTCTCGGATCTGGGAGCTCTGGTAGCCTGTGATAAAATTCTCTTATAGAGGGCTGCAGTGTGGTACTGTATATGTCAAAGCCATTTCATACAGCTTGCTTTCCTCTGTTCCACGACAAACAATAGTAATAGTCCACACATGGAAGCTGCAGCCTCTCCCTCCTCCTGAAGGGCTGACTTGTGTGGCATGGCTTTGTGCTGAGACACAAAATAGTTCATACTGAGGGTCAGGGCTTGATAAAAGAAAGGTAGGTTTGAAGTTGGTTACAGAGGAGCTGGTAGCCTTTCTTTAGTTACTGCAGACATTCAGTATGAATTCAAAACCCTCATCTAAGCCGTCATTTGGCTTGAACATGGATTGTCTTTTGCTCTGTCTCTAAAAGAAGATTTATATGGCAAGGTATTTTTACTAAATTATTCCCTAAAATTTATACAGACTCTATTGCATTATGAGAAAGCCTGTTTTGAAAAAAATGTTCACATTCTGTTTTATTTTTCACTTAGTAGTTTAAAAATGTTTGATAGAGTATCTGAGTACCAAGAGAGTCCTCTTGCAATTTGTTCGTAGTCCTTTCAGACTTCCCAAGTACTCCTTGGCAACCTAAAAGCCTTGTGGCTTTCAGTTCCCAGGCATGACACAGTTCTCTAGCTTTAGATCTTCAAACCTTTATGGTTACAGATATTCTTTGCTCCCACAACTCTCAGTTGTAGCCCACAAGTCCTTATGACTTCCAGCATTTAGGTTGAAAATGTCACAGCCATGCAGACCTCACTGAATTTGCACAATGTAATTGACAGAGCTTCTGAAAATCGTTAGCTGCCTGTGAGCGTAAGTTTTCCTTTATTCATTATACTAAGATATTTTTATTTTCTTGCCCTCCTAATTCTGTCACTCCACAAGAACTGCTGTGTGATGCGCTATACAACTGCTGGCCAGCTCTGGAACATCATAGCACCAAGAGAGTTTGTTGACTTCTCTTATACTACGAGCTATGAAGATGGGCTTCTAACATGTGGTAAGCCACCACTTACCTCTGCGTAATTCTTACTTTGCAACAGTTGCTTGGCTGAAGATTTGATTCAGATCTAGTACTAGTAAACATGCCAACAATGGTGTAGGATGTTCTTCAACAAATAAATTCAAAGTGTTTTAACAAATTCAAAGGTGTTCTTACATTTTACAGATTTAAAGAAGTGTACAATCTACTGGTTACCCATGAGCCATTCCTTTCTGCCAGGTTTCATTTTCACCAGCTGTGGCACAGGAGGTTTCAGTCCTCCTTCAGGTCCTAGAGCAAACTGGGAGGAGTAACAACTCACTTCTAGTAAATGGGAGAGATGTCCTCTTAATATTTGAATTTTTGCATATCGTGTTCTTCTGTCTGTTACGGAGTTTGGATGAAGAAAACTTTCTTGCATGAAAATACCCAGAAATCTGAACTGTGTTTGTAACTACTACTAAGTTCCCCAAGCAGAAGCTTGTATATTTAAAATTTACTGCACCTTAAGTCTTTTTTTTTTAATCTCTCTCAAATTAATTTTCCTTTTCATTTGTTTGTTTCATTTTCCTTGGCAGGTATAAGCCTGGACTACGCAGAGGTGAGACCGAACTTTGTCCGTGGATTCAATCACCCTTGCGGTTGGTTCTGCGTCCCTCTCAAGGACTCTCCCGGCCACAGTCTTTTGACAGGCTACATCCAGACTGAACTGCGAGGGATGCTACCACAATCTGCAGTAGACACTGCCATGTCTAGTACCCTGGCCAATTTCTACTCTGACCTCAAAAAGGCACTCAAAACATAGAATAACAGTGACTTAAAAGCGTGTGCATTCCTTGCAATCAGATTATGTTGTTTAGCTCAGCATAGGTTACCTACTAAGTTGAGGTGAGTAACATTGTTCCTGAATGACAAACGAACCTTTATGTTGGGGATCCAGTCATCTTTACCAAGTGCTTTTTGATGTGATGCTCAGCATACATTCCCAGTGCACAGTGTGAGATGCTTTTTGCTGCTCAGCACTCTGCAGCTTTATGAGGAGTAGCCTGAATCTCTAAACCCTCAGCTTTCTCAGTAGAAAGCACAAGATGTGTGTGTGGGCTTGAAAAATGCAGTGTGAACTCAGCTCTCTCCAGCAGTGCTGGGAGCCGAGTGCTCAGGATTTTGATAATGCAGGTTGCTGTTCAGGCAGCATTTCATTGAAGATGTAATTTTGTAATATATATATATATATTTATATTTACTTAAATTTTTTGCTTTTTTTTTCAGCTGCATCTGTAATTTGATTTTAAAATTTGCTTTGATTTATCATAGGCATATTATATAGCTAAGTTGTTAAATGATACTATTCATAAGAAGGCTATTTGCACTTGTGAGCAAAAATAAGTGTCCATTATTGACGTTTCTTCAATGTTGTTACTGTAACTTATTTACTGTTGTGTATAATAGTCTCAGTGCATAAAGAAATGTTGTTACAGCTGATCCAAAGCTCATTTAAGTCATCAGGTGTTTTTCCATAGTTTTTTTGTGGGCTTTTAATCACACAGTTGACAGTTGTCAAAATAGCAAACTTCCAATGGATCTTCAGTGATACTCTGTACTTCTAGAGAACTTTTTACTTAAATTTGCATGTAATTGTGTGTATGTGTGTGTGTGTGTGTTTTGTTTGGTTGGGGTTTTTTGGCTTGGGGGTTTTTTTGTGTGTGTGTATTTCTTGTTTAACTGGAAATCCTGGGATTACAAAAGCAACAGAAAGAGACACTCATTTGCTTCGGGGATAGATGTTGCTGTAAGCACAACATCACAGACTTGCCAGTGTGCTGGGGTTGTGGAATGTTCTGTGGTACTGCCCCTAGACTGATCTTTGCAATAAATTAACATCTTAAAACGTGAAGGCCAGAGTTCAAGCTGCAGAATGCTCAGATCTGCCGAGGGATACAGGATCTTTTTTTAAGATGCAAATTTTAAGGATATTCAGCAACCTAGTTACTCTGGCAGATATATAACAGGGACATTTTAAAAATTACTCTCTCCCTGTGAGGAGCCTGAATTCTCTTTAAAATCTGATGTTAAGCCTTTAATGCTGGCATGTGTCATTTGCTCAAGTGACACTGTAGTTATCCCCATGCTTTGCCAGTGCTCCCAGTTGCAAGTTTAACTGTGTAGGAGTTAGGGAAAATATGTTGGAGCGCTGATATTGTGGAGCCAGTTGCATACGTACAATCCAGGGACTGGTAATGGACTCAGAAAAACAAAAACTCAGATGAAAGTCCTTTCCCTGCAATATTGGCTGTTTTAACACTGACTGTTGCAGCTGAACTCTCAAGAGCGAGGACTTTCCTTTCTCATTGCTAAAGCAGAGAGGTAGAAAAAACAGTACCAAATATAGTGGGTGCTTTTTCAACCTGCTTCATGTTTCAAGGTATTTAGTGCTATTTAAGACTGTTAAAGACAATGCATTAAGCAGCCTTTGGTGTGTTCACGGGCAGAAAATGTTAATGCCTTGTTAGGTTCTGTGTATTCCGCAGTTCCCCATAACCTCTCAGTTAGTGCTGGAAGCTCATGAGATGATCTTCTACCACCAAGGACACCAAGGAATTGCTGCCACAATCTTCTTTCTAGTACTGGTACAGAGGCAATTATGAAATCTCTGGCAGTGCTGCTCCGTGGGATGAATGATGACATGATTGTAGAGGAAACTGTTTGAAGTGTAGCCTATTTATTCTTCCAAGTTACAAAGATTACATGTGCAGTTCATCTGCATATTCATGTCTTCTCTTTTTAGAGCTGCTGGGACTGACTAATGGAGGGGTTGCGATACAGATGTACGTAGAGCAAAATATTCCCTCTCTATGTAAAAATCCCAGTTCAAATCTGCACAGAGGCACTTCAGTGCTGGAGAAATGGGTCAGAAGGAGCACAAGACACTTACAGGAGGATGTTTGTATGACACCAGGCACTGCAGAAAGGATTGAGAGTTCCTGTTCCGAACACCCATTTTAGGGGCTCTGACACATCTGCAGTATCTATCCTTATTTAGTATCCAGTGAAATGTCTTTTTCTGCTATCAGTAAAGATAGGTTGGTGAAGCAGAGAGCAGCTAAAGAACTTGAGCTTAAAATAAGAAAATTGCTAGTGTATTTTTGTATGCTGATCCTTCTAATGAAAATTTCTGTTCAGCTATAGACTAATACAGAAATAGAAGAAAGATGTCCAATTTCAAATGTTGTATTTATTTGAACCCAAAATTTATATTATTTTTATATAGCTATAGATGGAGAGAGAGGGAAAAAGAACTGTTCTTTAACCAGACTATGTCAGAATGAAGAAAGCCACAATATCAGAGCCTCTTCTGCTGTGGCATTCTTCTCCTCCTGAGTTAGTAGACAATCTAGGTGGTGCCAGGAGAGTTAAAACAGGAAAGCAGTTGCAAGGACAAAGTGCAGGAATCCATGTTTTGCTTACACAGAAGAAATGGAAGATAAAGTAAATTGCTTAGTATAGATTTCAGTCACTTAAGAGTGTTTCAGTTAAAGTGGAATATAGTTATCCAGAAGTGACTTCTGAACAAATTGCCCAAGAGTTGCAGAGATCTGTCTTTGCTAGAAAAATAACATGTGTATAGACATATCAAAATTATTTTTATATGGCTAATATTAAAAAAAAACAACCCAACTTTTTAGAAGTTTAGGCAATGTGACACTTTACTCTTTGGCACTTCAACTAGGTGCTCTGTGTGTGTATGGGAAAGGTGACTGAAGATAAGACAGTTCTCATATTTGGTTTCTGTTCCTCATTTAAAACCTCCAACATTAAACCTTGCCTGTAGATGTGCAGAAGATACAGACATGCGGCTAGGTTTGGTTTAGGAGCAGTCCAAATACTCTACCACAGCTTGCTGCAAGGTGGACCAGTACGTCAGAGAGATACTCTGTGCACAGGTCCTGATCTCAAATTTGATGAATTTATAAATATGAAACATCATGAACTTATAAAATGCATAGCATATAATTCCTCCAGTAATCATAGGTAACCAGAACAGTTTTGATGATGTGACCTGGTGGTTCAACCTAGGAGGTCCACTGCTGTAAAAATAGCCCTAATTCTAGTGAAACCAGTCAAGTTGTGCCTGTGTATGGAAACTCAGAGTCTGTTTTAACAGTGGGTTTAGCTTACTGTTCAGCATTTAAGCCATTGTATTTGTATTTTGAATGCACCTGCAGAATAAATCAAAATCATGGGTTCCAACAGACTTGTGGTGTAGCTTTTTCAATATATGTGCAACCGTATGTAGCATCTTTGGGGAGTTATGTCTGGTGATGTAGTTCATCTTCAGCTGCATGGTGATCTCTAACGATATCAGTTTGTCTCCTTAAATTTGAAAGCTGTGAAGACTGTCTTTACTTAGAAACTTGACTCAGACTGAGGAAATGCCCAATTGGAATCTCTTGAAAGCTGTAGAAGTAGGATTTTCTCAAGGCTTCAATGCTAAAAATTTATATCTAGGGTTTTTTTGTGATGATCCCATGATTACTGAGGGAGAACTTCATTGTTTTGGCTTAGTATTACTTACCTTTTTGTATGTTTAAGAAATGGTCTATTAACCACAAACATTAAGTTAATCTGAAACACGTGAGCATGTAGCAGCTGGCAGAAGGCATATAGATGTATATTAGGTGCATAAATCATGCTGCAACATGTATATTGACATAGCAGCTACAGAAACAAAATCGCTCTATCTTCTCTAGAACCCTCCTTTGTTTCTCTTACAAAGCCGGCAAAAGGCAGTGGAGTTCTGTAGCATTTGACTTCAGTGGAAGGAGTTGTAGCCCTCTTCCTTTGCTGAGAAAAGGAATGGTGACATCTGAGATGCTCTTGTAGGGCATGTATCCTGTCAGCTTCTTCAGAGCCGGGGAGGGATAGGTAGAGAGGTCACCTGGGATCTTTGCAAAACGATTAGGGACATTAATTAGAATCAATAAAAGAAAACATTGATGTTCAAACCCATTTCCCGGTGAAAGATAATAGAAAGATGGGAGAGATATTAAACCTGTGTTAAATGTTCTCTAGAAGAGAATATATTCTGAAGTCCTAAATCACAATTTAAACTTTGTAACACATTCTGCCTTTTCCAGTCCTCATTGGGCTGTGCTGGTGACTCAGTTTTACAATTCACATAGGGACTGCTTATCATATGTACAACATGCTGAAGGGAAACAAGTGCTTGAACTGCTGAGAAGGACATCGTAACTACAACACTCCAGGGCTTTTTAAAGAAGACGACTGCATCAGACATCAACAGAAATGCAGAAATGTAGTTATGAGGCAGGATCATTATGTTTAATTCCCCAGCTATCCTAACTCATTAAAAGTTCCTCTGACTTGTCAGTTCATTCTTTTTTCCCATTTTCTTGTTTGTCTCATGCTCGCTATGAAACCAGTGTGATGTTGTGCTCTATCACGAGCTCCCACTCAGCTGTTTGATGCGCTATTTTTAAGAGGTCAACCAAAAGCGAACAACCCTTGAGCTCCAGGGGGAGCTCAAAGCCAGCTCGATATATGCCCCCTTCTCTTCTTGGGGCTTTCCACTGCCCTTTTCCATCCTGTTACGGAGGTGTGAAGAAGATGATTTCATGAAACTGTAGTAAGAATGTATGCCTTGCATTAGCTTGGGAAAAGATACAGCAACATCCAAGTGCCAAATTAGACTTTTTTTTCTGCAGCCCTGTTGCCATGCAAAATACCTAGTAGAGTTTATCATCATTTATTTCTTATATTGCTCCAGGATGAAGGGATTTTGTAAAATTGTCTCCCACAAAAGGGTGGTAAGGGACTTTGCATTCAAGCAGTTTGCAAGACTAAGGAGTTGCAGGTGGCAGAAATAACAAGATGCACCAGTACCAGGCAGGAGGGAACACCACTGAGGGTGACAGATACGGAAAAAGAGCACAAAAATAACACCTCAGTCTTGCAACGTTCTCCATTCAGGTACCATGTGCAGCTTTTGGCAACATAGTTCAAGACAAATAGGAAACGAAAGGCAGAAAATCCATTTTCAAGCAAGGAGAAGAGTGTAAGTCCTCTGGGGTAAAGGTTTGGTTTATGCTTCTGAGAGAGGAGTATTCTGAATGAAAGAGCACTTTTAATAACCTTTGGATTCATGAAGAAATGTTTGCAGAAAACAAATCACCATGATAGGCAAACTGTTAACTGCAACAAAAAGACTCAGGACATTTTAAAATACTTTTCCAGATAAAAGAGTAGCGGAACTAGAGGGCACAAGGAAGTGGTAATTTCTTCACCACTGGAAGTATTTAACAAAAGGGAGACAAGCATCTCTCTCCCATAACCCACCCTGGAGCATAAGGGAAGCCTGGACAGCCCCCTAGTTCTGTACACCACCACTTATAACAGATTGAGTTTGTTATTCAGCTGCTAACTTTTAAGGGAAGAGGAGCAGGGGAAATAATGTGCCAAGCTGGAATTTATTCTAGACTTTGCAATATAAACAGTTAATACCCATGCTTACTCCTCTTTTCAATGATGACTATTGTTCCTTGCTCTATGGCGAGTACTAGCTCTCAGGAAATAGTAAGTGTAAGCTTTTCTAGATTTACTAGTTTATTTAGCATCAGATCAGTCATGCAAGCCACTTACTAAAAATAGGTATCCCAGCATCAAAACATTTCCTCACGGCTTATCAGCATTCCCATGCAAACACACAAGCAGGTACACTGGTCCCACGTACAATACACAGAAATAACAAAATGGTCGTTTTTCTGGTTCATATTTCTTTCTGGTTCCCCTGTACAGTATCAGGAAAGTTACTACACAAACAGGCTTAGTCACAAGCAAAAGCATACAGTTAAACAAGCAGTCCATAAACGTCTATTTGGTTGCTTACATCTTTGCTAGTAGAAGAAAATAGTGTTGACAGTACAGGATTCCTTACCATTAGAGCAGTAAAGTAAGGAGTCAGGAACACAAGGATATGGAGCTAATTTGAGAGAGTCTATATATATTTATTACATTATTCATTGTTATTAAGAAGAGTCCAGCCACCACTGCTCTGAGATCAATGAGCTTCTGTAACAGGCATATAAAATACTTTGTGTTACTAGTCAAAGGCACCATTTTTCTGTTTGTCTTGGAAACATCAGCACATACCCTAACCAAGCAGCATACACTAGCCTTGAATTAACAAAAGCACAAATTTCCCTGCTTATGGTCTGGTCTTCATCCAGCCAGGAACCTCCAAACGATGGCCAAGCCAGACACAAGCCCTTAACGTATCACATTTCTCCAGGTTAAAACTAGCTGAGTGCCTTAGCTGTGCATCCACCAGTTGATAAGCTGGGTTAACAGTTGGACTCCACAGTCTTTCCCAACCAATCTTTTCCAAAACCTGATTGGTTCAATGGTTCTATGACTAGGGTTCCCTCTCCACCTCTCCATCTTTTCTTCTCCCTGAGCAACTAACCATTTCAGAGGTAATTTTCTCACAAGCATAGGCCTCTCAACACTGTGTATTCCAAAAAATAAAGCAAAAAAAAAAAGCAAACTAGACCCCAAAACAACGTCCACTTATGGAACATTAAGTAAAATTTCTTCTATTTAATCAGGAATTTTAGCATGACATCTCATGAAGATGTGGTTTGAACAAGGAAGTGGTTCCTGTGCTCAACAGCACAAAGACAGTTTGGGTTAGCTCTCAGCAGCTAGTAGTTTTAAATCTCCTTGTTTCTAATTACTTTCAGTAAAAAGTATCTTAGTTTGTAATTGTTGGCTCCCTGCAACCATGATGGTAAAGATTTGAGCAGTGCAAACAAGGCACCTATCACTACACTGAAGGCCCTAAGTTGGTAGTGGCACCAGCCTTGGATGCTAGGCAGGGTCCCATGGATCCCTGTCAATCTCAAGGAAAATTCTTCTCAGGGAGGACACTGCTGCATCAGGATTTAGGAGATATTTCACTTTTTTTTTTTTCTAAATATACATACAGTCCATTTGCTTAGTGTTGTGCAATGTTTCTTGACAAACTGGACTTGTCCATAAAAGACTACTTCCAGCCCCATGGCAAGCTGAGGGAGAAGAGACTGGGGGCTTATTAATAGTACAAACAATACAATTTTGATGTCTTACAAATGAAAAGGATAAGTGGTGAGGTTTTTCCAGCTGGAGTGGGCTGTCACTGGATACATTTGCACTACTCCGTAAACATGGCTGGTGGGGATGTCAGAAGAAAAACAGAAACGAACCTGAGCCCTCTGAATGCACATTTATAGATACTTTTCACTTTATCCCTTGCTGACACAAAGCTAAAGAGGAGCTCTCTTTGGTGTGTTCTGTGGTGGAGCTCTCTGGTGTGTTTGTTGCGGGTGTTTACTGTTCAGCATTACTTGGGGATTTGTGTAGTTGAGGTCATTCATGCGAATTTCACGTTTGTAAGTAACATCATATGCTTTGGGATCTGAGGGCTGATAGGAGAATGCAGACACCTATGCACAGTTCTGTGGATGAATAAATATGACTCAGTGGCTCCTAGAACATATTGTCTCTGGGACAGATCACATGCCATCTGCAGCTCTAAATCAAACCCAATGGCTTGTCCTCAGCTTTCGAGGGACCAGAATAGTAGCTTCGAGTCATTTGACATAATAATTTCAATTAGAGGAGCCACCCAGATCCATCCAATACAGGGATAAGAATTAGTCTTTTTTCTTGTTGATGGACTTTTGCTGTTGTGTAGTTCTGCAGATACAATGGTTGCCTCCAGAGTTTTGTATTACAAAGGAGATCATTATTTACAGTTCCAGGCAACAAATGGGACCAAGTGCTCCAAACTGACTTTGCAGTTTCTTCTGCCAACACTGTAAATGGCAATGCTGTGTAAAATATGATTCTAAGTATATCAGCTCATATTATGTAAACAATATTAAGAAGGTCACTGGTCATAGCACACGTATTATCTTTCAGAGTTCCTAAGCCTGACTTGTCTCTTTGGGTTGACCTAAACAATGTCTTCTCCACAGAAGGAAAATGGTGCTGTTGGCAAAGGAGCTTCCTGGTGCTGAGGACCAGAACCTGCCATGGCGCTGTTCTTTTGCCTCTTTGCTGTGAACCTCTCATTCTGTGCCTACAGCAGCCCAGGTGCCTTCATCTTCTGTTGGGAAAATAACCCAAAAAGCTGAATTATTTTGTGTGTCTGTCTGGCATTTGACATCACTGAGCTATTTCTGTCAGCCAGGTATAGTCTCTCAAGAAAGGAATCTGAAGGTGCCAGGAAACAGCATGAGTCTGGGAAATGGAGAGGGAAAGTAGAAACACGTCTCCCTGGGTACTAACTGGCAGTGACAAGTCACACCAAGGGTGGCTCATGGAGAAATACATGTATACTTGACTGATGAAACCCAGACTCTTCTGGGAGCACAAGAGCAGGAGTGAAACCATCTCATGGAACCAAGGGCAACAGCAGATTGGTCAGGGCAGAAAGGCTGAAATCTGCCAAGTGTCAGATGACTCCTTACTCACTGACTGACAGCTGACAGCTCTTCCTTGGTGCCCCTGGGCCAGGAAAAAAAGATGAAGCACAAAAGGGAAGAATAACAATGAGCCATTTAGCCATGAATGTTAACATTTTTCTTGAAGCCAGAGTTTCAGATGGAAAAAAAAATCCCTTTCTTTAAGCTTTGCTCTTTATGTATCTTCCTATGGCAGGAACTCTGTGCTACTTCATAGAGGCAAACACATGCTTTTTAATATATCTTGGCCAATAAACATCTTTCTGATATATAAATGAAGAGCCATAGTGTCAGTCCTCAGTCACACATGCTGTGTATGGACCATCACCTGGCAGGGCCTCTGTGCAGTTTGGGGCAGCTCTAATTCATCACAAAATTCTGTGCTTGTGTTGTCACTCCATTTTGACCCCTGTACTGAGCACACAGAAAGACAAGAGCACTGAAGTAATCTTTTTTCCAGCTGTGCCTTGGAAGGAGTCAGAGCTGGGCAAAACTCTGTACCACCGTAATTATCTTTCATACCTTGATAGGCATTACTAAATTTCATCCAGTGATGATCTATGTATGCAAGACTGTTATTATAGCTTCAGGTCCAGCTGAGTAATGCTGGGAAGGGACAAAAGATGGCTTAAAAGGTTGATGCAACTTTTAATAAACACATGGCTCTTAGACACTGTTCAGCACTCTCTCCCTGTCATTTGATAAATCCGTGAATTTTTGTGTTCATGTACATATTCAGATTTTAATCTGTAATTTTAGTAAATTCAGAATTGGGCCACTTCAATTATTCCATTGTATTCCTGCTTCTGTACTATGCCTATTCCCACAATATTTGAATGCCTTCCAATAATGACTAAGTTCGTGACTGCATTCATGTTCTTTTGTCCAGTCTGGAGTGGTAGAAGAGGATGTAATTGTTTGATGGATTTTTAGTTATATGCATGTATATTTTCTGTGCTTATATGAGTCAGAGGACTCACACTCCAAGGGATGTTCTTCACTGACCTGCCTGCAATCTTCACTGAATTAGTCTGGGTAGAAGTTTTACCTCCCAGATATAAGGAATCTGCAGTCTTGCCAATAAAAGTTTATATATCTTCTGGAAGCAAGCTCACAAAATCATGAAAACACAGAACAGGTAGGCTGGAAGGGACCACTGGCATGGTCATCTGGTCTCTCTGCTTAAGCCAGGTTTCCTATAGCACATTGCACAAGACTGTGTCCAGGTTCTGGAATATCTCCAGTGAGAGAGACTCCACAGCCTCTCTGGAAGTCTGTCCCAGTGTGTGATCATCTGCACAGTAAAGAAGTTATTCCTCATGTTCAGGGGGAACTTCCTGGGCATTCCTGGCAATTCCTGGCAATTTCTGCCCATTCCTCTTTTGCTATTGCTCAGTGCCATGGAGCAGAGCTTTGTCCATCCTCTTGGCACCCTCCTTTCAGGTATTCACATGTATTAATGAGGTCCCCTCTCAGTCATCTCTTCTTAAGACTGAACAGTCCAAGCTTCCTCAGCCTTTCCTCATAAAACAGATGCTCCTGTCCCCTCATCACCTTTTTAAACCCTCTACAAGTCTTGCTTCAGAGCTCTGTGTCTAGACTAGGCAAATATTTCACTCCTATTTTTTCCCCTTTTCCTTCCTCATTTTCTTCTGATTCTGCAGGGCAGCTGATGTTTTTTATTCAATGAAACAGAGGCTTGTCATGCAGGGGCTTGCCAGGGAATTTTATATGAATTTCTTTACAGAAAAGAAGCATGAACTCACTATTTATGTTCCAACTAAATTAACTCTGATAGGGAGGAAAGGACATTCTTTGAACTTTTATTGTTGTATAAAGTAATTTTTAGGATATTCTGCCTGTCTCTTTGTTACCTTTGGTATCTTCAGGACTCATGTGTATCCCTGCCACTGTGCTCTAGGTCTAACTGTGCGTCTTTCTTGATCAGCCTCTGATATTTTTTTGTTACATGAATGCCATGCCTCTATAACCTATGCACTCATAACCTCAGCAGCAACAAGGTCGGCTCAGCCACACAAAACTGAGCTCTTCACCTGGAGAAACAGCCTCTGCACAAGCGTGGGGCCAAGGCACTGTGCTGAGGCTTGTGTCTGTCATTCTGTAAGCAGGAAATGTGCTGGACACTGTGCAAGGATCTGCAGGGAATCCTCAACACCACACTTTCATATGCTGCTCTTAAAACCCCAGAGGTGACCCAGCATGTCTGCAGGAGCTGAAGGACAGTTATCTGGAAACAAGGGTTTATTTCCCAGCAACCTGCTGTATTTGCTGCTTTGCCTCTTCAAAGTTGAACACTAACAACTCCCATCATCATCTTCCCTTTCCCAGCTGCTGGGCAGGGAAAATGTGGTGTTGTTGTCACTTTTCCCATGGCTGCCAGCTGTGTCTGTGTTCCACTTGCAGTGTGAGTTGTAGGAGAACGTGATTCATTTGGAAAGTGCCTAGGCCTGGCTGCCAGTGATCCATGGCCTCCTGCAGCCTGGGACTCCCTGCTGCTCTGAGCCACTTCAAAAAACTTCTTGGTTGATGCTTTTATGCTGCTCTGCTACCACACAGCTTTTCAGAGCATTTTGCTTTACTCACCAAGGCTAAGGGGCTGCTGGGCAGTTTTTGTCACTCCATGTGTCCAACAGCCTGCTCATTTGTGGGGACAGTCCTTAGTACGCTTCTGAAGAACCTGATGTATCAAAAACTTTTGTCTTGATGTTCTTTTGCATTCAGAAGTTTGATTACAGTGTGTCTGCCTCTTTACAGCATGTTCACTCAATGTAAAGGATAAACTTCAGCTAGCAAACCAGCACCAGGCTCATGCAGTGCAATCTATTATGTCATCCCCACAACTGCAAGCAAAAGTGTTTGAAATTACAGGAAATCTGTTCTATTTTGGAAGGAAACTTTCTGAACCTGGGAAAACCCTTGTTGTGGTGCAAAGGCAGGACTTCCTTAGCTATTTAACAGCCACCTGATCATCATCCTAGCTCTCAGACACTAGACTTCAATCTGCCTTTAAAGGAAAAGTTTTGCTAAGTTCAAATATTTCAAAAAGATGGCAAGGTTCCCCTTTTTGGACTTGAATGACTTTGTCAATATGTTAATTTTTTTTTTTTTATTAAAGCTTAGGATTTCAACAGAGAAGAGTGTGAGTAACTTTCTACCTAGTTTATAACCACAGATCTGGAAATCTGGTCCACCTCCAGTAGTTTCCAAGTGTGTTCACATTTTTCAGCCACAGTAAGACACTGACGTTGCACATCCCAGTTCGAACTACAGCAGATGCCACCAGGATGTGATTTTCCAGACAAAGCCAATGCAGTTAACACTCCTATCTTCCAGTGTATGTATACACTCTAGTGCTGTCATACATCAAATATATCAGCCAGGCACAGTGCTTTACTGAGCCACACACTGAGCCACACGCAATCATGCAGCACAGACATCCTGATTGCTTAATGCTGAGTGTAACAAAAGAAAACAAAGCAAAAAAACAACTGAAGTCCCTGAGTCTTTACGCACAAAATTGAGCAGCCTCTGAAGATCATGCTGTCACAGAGAGGTCTCCTATTGGATGGCATCAGTTCATAGTTATGATGTGCTGTGGGATAATTTAGCAAAAAACAACTTTGGGAATCAGCTGGGACCACTTTTCAGCCCAACTAACTGTGCCTCAGATGAAGGAATTCATGCTCAAGCTCTCGTAGATGTGCAGTGACTGCGCAGCCAGCTCCGCTTCTGCAGGTTTGAAGCAACAACCCCAAATGAATGATGAAATGTTACAGAAATCCAGCCCCTCCCATCAAACCTTCCTACTGACTGAACTTGGGGGACTTCACAACAGAATAAGGGGGTGGAGTGAAGTGGCTGAGCATTGTGTTTTTTCTGCAGTCACCTCAAAGGAGATAAGACAGAGAGTAAAAGGTGTGTGAGGTGGATGTATGTATGAGCTCCAAAGTTATTAATCTTACTGTACTTGTTTTCAAGGGAAAAAATCTGTAAAATTGTCATGTTGGCCTGCACACAGCTGCCATGCCCCCACCAGCTGTTTCAGCTGACTTCAAAATGTGTCCCTTGAAAAATGAATGGATGTGTGTACTTCAGATTTCAACCCTGCTTAATAAGGAAACCTTATTGTACAAGTTCAATGAGTTCTAACAAATGGATAAAAAAATCTTAACTATAATCAATTCATTAGCATGTATTTTCACCCAATAAAGACAGGATCTTTAATCCTTCCTTAAATATTAATTCAGAACACATTTTATTTATTAAATCTACCATACGAATAACATTGTATTACCCTTTAATTTCATCAGGAAATGTAGTTATCGAATGTTTTATTAAAGTCTTGTTTTTTTCAGTAGCTGCTATATTTTTTCAAGGCAAGTTGTGCAAGGCCTAACAACAATATAAAAACAAGAAAAAGTAAAGCAAAAGAGGAATGATGACTGTATTAGGATGTTAGGTAACTATCAGTATTAAAAAGTTTTACAAGCACAAATGACATTTTTGTACATCAGGTTCTTTTTGCCATTTCTGTAATATATCAGTACAATAGTCACATGCTGTCAGATAGATAACAAACAAGTGTAAGTGGTCATACACACTGATGCACATTAGTTTTTCAGTTCCTATCAATCACATTCAACAAAAACATCAAGATAGCTGAAGAGCCTGACCCTACTTTTGCAAGCTGATTGATGCACACAGCTGCTAACTCAAGACACTGGAGCTCTGGGTGGATGCAAGATCTGTGCTGGTGGATCACTTTACAGGAGGGGTCCTTTGTTAGGAAAATGTGGACTAATTACAAGTGGAAATTGGTCACTCATGAGGTTAAACTACCCAGGAACCAACTAGATTATACTACTTGCTCCCAGACCTTGCATAAGAGTGTTTCCCCAAAGCGAAATCAGTAAGTTGTGGAATAGCTTCCTTCAAGCATTTACAACTCATTTAAATGCAGATTATTCCTTTAGGGCCTATAAAATTTCTTCTAGCTGCAGAGTTTAGAATTTTAATGAATAAATATAATGGTATGCCAAAAATTTGCATCTACTCTAATCATTGTTTAGTCTATGGTTTTGTTTTGCTAGCACTTTACTATGGAATGAAATGCAGAAATCTGAGTAATTTTGGTTGTTATTAAAATACCATATATAAACAGGAAAAGTCAGAATAAGGCATTCTCAATGCAAGCTTGAGCAATGTACGTTTTCATGCCCAGTGGAACTACCATTTCAATTTCTTCCCAGAAGTAGTGGAATGTTGATTTGTGGTTTTTTGTTTTTTAATGTAAATCCCCAAATACTTTTTCAATTTTACAGATAAAAAGCATTATTTCATACATCAGTTTTAAAAGCACTGGTTTGGTATTTCCTTCCATTTTGTCTGCTGAAGGACTATGAACCTGGAAGGAAAACAGTTCAAAGAAACTCACAACATAGATAAGACACCTACTCCCATAAAACCAAACGAAATAGCATTGTGTTTCAAATGCCACCTAGGAACACTAGATAGATGAAGTGTACACGTTATGGTAGGTAGTTAATAATCCCCATGTTTTCACCTGCCGGTATTACTGCAAATTACACTGTTTCCATGACATGCCTTATGGAACAGTTTGCTATTTTCATAAGCAGTCACATGCACTGAAGGTAGGATCACCAGTCGGGGCCTGTGGCGCCCCGAAGCAGAACCAGAGAAGCCAAGCTTACTAATTCTCTCTCGCTGAATGACAAGGTAGCTGGTGTATGAAATGACGAGGGAGCAACATCCACCTAAGGCATTTCTTCTGGAGCCGCTGCTGCCGCCGCTTCCTGAGTGGGGTTCTCCGCGGGCTGGGCGTCGCGGGCCGGGCTGTGGCCAGGCCTGTGGCCATCATGGGCGCTGTGGCTGCTGGCGCTGCCGAGGCGTGTGGAGGCCACCACGGCTTTCACTGCGGCCTGGGGGAGAGAGGACCGAGCAAACATTGCTTAGGGGGCATGGCGTGTGGGCACTGCCGCCTCAGCAACACCCCGATAGGGAATGCAACCGCGGTTAGCCTTCCTGGGAATGCCATGTTCGGATGCCTGCCTGGGCCTGGGCGGGTTTAGAAGGCCACCTGCACTACCGGGTTGAGGTTTAAAATTGTTGCTTTCACAAGGTTACAGGTTGGGCAACATGAACACAATTCTTTTTCAGCTGTGCCAGCTGCCTTTTTCATTTTGGTTCCTTTCTTTTTTCTTTTTTCTTTTTTAAAAAAAATTACTTCAGGTGTCCTGTGTTGAAGTGGGATGGCAAAAAAAGAAAGTCATCTTCTGTCATAACAACAGTGTTATCACTAATTATCCATGAAAATTTCAAAAAGGAACGCAATATAGATCACTACTGCACTGCTCATATGCCAAGCATAACGTTGCAGAGTGCATGGACAACTTCCTAAGTATAGACATATAAAAATACACTTTGGGGGTAAGCTTTCATATCACATATCACAAAATGAAGACACACGTGAAGACAGCTATATTAGCCCTTGCCTTAAAGAGTTTTATTGCCTGAAAAAAAACATACAGAGGTGAGGAAAAGAAATGCTAATCTCTGTGTGTAACAACTCAAGCTATTTTTGACTTGGCAGCTATTGCTTAGGCATCAAAGAAGTGTGTCTGCAGCATGAGATGAAGAGTATAGTAAGTTTTGTGGATTCTTTGGAGAGGTTATCACACACACACAAAAGCAAAACAAAAAAAAGAGAAACAAATAAAAAACTTCCACAAAGAAATAAAAAGGAAAAAAATATGTTAGTGAAAAACAGATTACATAAACATTGTCAATACGAGAGAATCAGCTATTACAGATTATGAAGGAATAGTTAAGGCATAAACCAAAAAATTGGCAAGAATTTTGAAAGTGAGAGACTTGACCTCTTGAAGGAAAAGTCAGACATCCACATTAGTGGTGAGAAGACTTTGGAAAACTGATTGCAAACAGAACAGGCTATTCAATGATACTATAAAGTCTAAATATGCTTTAAATGTAATTTACTCTAACAGGCCATGTTGTATGTTTATGAAACAAGTTCAACCCAGCCTGTGAGAAACCAAATTCTGACCAAGACCTTTATTCTGTAAAAATATGTTTTTACATGAAGAAAGCCTGCCGATGGACTTTTATGTTGGGAAAGAGGAGATAATTACATATTATTCTCACTAACAAAACAACAGCTAAGGCACGTACTCTCTACTTGGATTTCTGCTTTGGTTTTATCTTTTTGACCAGGAATTAATTCTCTAAAAATCTATTGTTTATTTTACAGATATATTTGTGGAAAACTATTAACTCTACAAGAACTGGTAACTTCAATCTGTCCTCTTAATAATTGGAGATTAGGTCATTTAATCTTTAACAGAGAAGCAACGAAGAAAAAAACTTATAATAAGCAATAGTTTTTTATCAAAAAAGAATAAATTCATTGACTCTAGGGGACTAAATAAACTGAGCTTCAAAAAATACCTCGTGTAAAAATATAAAGAAAACCAAAATCAAAACATCAGTTTGAATTATATCTACAATCTCTGAGACCTTTGTAAATGACAAGTCTCTCTTTGTAGAGATTCTTTGCCACAGTTCTCTATTAAAAAAAATAGCAAAGTCAAAGTTAAAGCTCAGTTTTTTGTGAATTGGGTTTTGTATGGAATTTAGTAAAGCTCTCAGTTAAGGTGCTTTTTGCTCTTGTTACCCAGGGCTACAAGGACAGCTTCACAGCTGTAGGTAACATTTTCTGTGCTGTAGTATCCCTGGAAGTATATAATGAGCTGACACTCATGACGTACAGCTGAAAAAGGGTTAAGAGCAGATAAAGGTTTCCTGATGTATGTCAGTCAGGTGCCCAGTGGCCTGCTGTTTGCACCTAGAGAAGTTTGCCGGCTTCTCCCCATGGTGGACATGTAGACTGGATGGTGAAGGAGCATCCTGGGGACATTTTATGGACTTAGACATCTGAAATGCTCACTCTTGTTCATGCAGAAGCATGGCTTAAACCTCCTGCTTTGTATGGATACGTACAGATTACTCAGGGTGGTTAGGGACTAAAATATGCTATAGTAGAGTGTGGCTAGCACAGACCTTTCCCGTGAGAATTTTCTTGTGTTTTTATAAACAAAGATAAAGTTTGGATGTTATTAAAACAGTTTCTTGAGATGTGCGCAGTTCGGGCCTGGCCAATAGGCTCAGGGGGAGGTTTCGGACTGACCAATCTAAGTGACCTCTGAAAAGTCTATATAAGTTGGAAAAATAAAAAAATAAATCTCTTTTTTGACCCACACAACTTCTGGAGGGTCTTTTCTCTCTTCTAGCGGCTCAACAGCGACAGTGGAGTAGTTCTCTTCCAGATTTATGCATGCGTGTTAAGAAATTACTCAGAATGTTGTTCCTTCTGGTCAGTACTCTAAGGATGCACAAGCAGTACAGGACAAATGAATGCACAGAACCAAGGAAGAAAGAAGGGAAGAAAAGAAGAAAAGTGAGGACTTTGTGGAAGCCATGTACATCCTCAGTTCTATTTGTGTAGATAGAGTTTTCAATCAACTTCACACATTTTTATTTGTTTGGCTCCAGTCATTGACTAAATCAGCTGCAAACTTCTTCAATCTTCATCAGTCATCTTAAATAAAAAGCTTCCATAACACCATGGAATGTTGTCCTCAAAAATGTGCAAAGTTTCTGCAAGGCTACTTAATTGCATGCTTTCATAGCCAAAACACAGACTATGAGCAGAGACTTGCCTTAAGTTTACGCCGGGCATTGAATTCTTGAAGTTTCTTTTGTGCGTTGTCCATATGTGCAAAGTTTATTGCCTTCCCTGTGACCCATGGGTGCTGCAAAGCCTGTAGAGTGGTGAGGCGTTTCTTGGGGTCTAAAACAATCAACTTTTTAACCTGCATCGCAAGCAAGAAATACGAAAGACTGTCAACCTTATTCTTCATTTAAATTTACCTAGTTTTGCATTTGGGGGCTCTGATCTTGGTTTGGGGAGCATCTTAGGTGAGACATTCTAAGAAACCAACAAGAATTTTCATTTGTGTCTTTGCAAATATTTTGCTTCTGGCATTTCTTGGTCCTCCATAAATAACATCTGATAAAGACAACCACTAAGGGGGAAGAGAGAAGAGAAAGAATCAACTGGTTACCAACATATTAAGAGAACGTACCAATGCAAATTACCTGTATCTGTCATAGTCTGCTTCATGCCTGAACTGTCATATAAATCTTAAGAGATTCTCAAAATAGCCCCAACCAGGCAGTTCTCTGAGCAGTGTCTCTACTTTCGGATTGGACAAATTTTTAACTGGATTAGAAGGTTTAAATTATAGTGTATGCAGCTCATGAAAACTTGTACCACGCAATCCCTGTCAGGTACATCACAATGGAAATGTTTCTTTCAGTTGCTGTAAAACCTCATGCACACATGAAGAAAGCACTGTACAAGTATTTCTGTCTTAGCCCACTCTGAAACAAACACTGTTCACACCATTCCTTTTGTCACCAAGGCCAGCAAACCTGCACTTCTACAAAAACGACAGTAGGACATTTTTGAGAAAAAGGCACTGCAACATACCCCTGGGACTGGAGATGGTCCTGCTGGATATAAACTGTGTCCAGTCCAGCGACATTCCATGGGTTTTATTGTATCTCTGGACAAGGGGTGTTTTTAAAAAAGAAGGGTGAGGATGGAGTAAGAAAGTACACAGATGGCACCCTGCAGAGCCACACTTACCCAGCTCTCCTGACCGCAGACCCTCTTGGAGCAGAGTGCAAGTGATGGCACAGTGCTCCACTGCGCCTATGTGCCCAAGGGTGAGGGAAAACTTGCTGTAGGGTTCTCTGAAATTTCCCTACAAAGAGCTTTTAAAGACAGTTGGTGCCCTGAAGTGGGTGCAGGAGAACAGGCATTATGGTGAATACAGGTTGTGTTTCCAAGGTAGACCTTGAGCTAAGGAAATCACTTCAACTGAACCCAGAGCTCCCCACAGCATCGGTTTTGAGAGACATGGTCATCATCCTTATCTACAACTTGCTATACAGTCTTCAGACCTGAAACTTTGAGCTTTACTTTACTAAAACAGTACAGAGCTGTTTGGACAAAAGCTTACCTGCAGGCTGTTGTTTATCTGGCAGCAAATGATATCTTTTTGGCTTTAGAAAAACTTCACATCTCATAAAACAACAAAAAAGTACTTTGAAGTTCTACAGTCCTTCCATTTGAAATATCCTGAAGTACCTCACTAACACCAATTACATCGTATTTTGTGGCACAGTTTGTATAAGTAATGCGGAAGAGAGCATTTGTGATTTCAGTGCTAATGAAATAACTGAATTATGCAAGTTACTATTGAAAAAAGTCAGACTCAGGCATACCTATCTTTGCAGATCGGTGTCTCCTGGATCCAAATTACTTTATCCAGCAATAAAAGAATACAGTGCAGATAGCATGCCAGCCTTTGCATTTTGCTAATGGACCTTATTTAAAAGTAAACAGTCTTTCCTCACCTACTAAAAAAAAAGCTTAAATGGACAGAAAAAGTATGTCAGAAAGAGCAGGGCGGGGGGGCAAGCCCTTTTATATTCTTGCCCCAAAGTTCAGGCTTGAAAACTGCACAAAATGAAGGGCTTGTTTCTACATTCCTCTGAAGGTGTTTGCCCAGAAAAGAGGAACAGTGAAACACTTCAGAGCTGGAAGGAAAGGCAGGCATACATGAATGCTGTGACAGCTGCCAACAATCTGTGGCTTACTTCACAGAAGAACCTGAATATCTATGGTTCTGAGTGCAAAATTTCAGCATTGGACTAACAGGGGATATTAAGAGCACCATAATATAGCAAAGACAAGAAGAAATAAATATGAACAATTAATTAACCAATTATTCTGCTCCCACCCCAAAATGGACTCTTCCTCAGTAGAAGCAATACTAAATACTCCAGCTTCATTTTTTCTTTACTTACTAAATCCTTGGCATTCAGAGACACATCATCCCACCAGGGGGACACAAAGTCATATTCACAGTTCAGGATTCTCTTAAACATGTACTGATCTCCCCTCTCATCATAAAATGGTTCAAAGCCACAAAGACTGTAAGGATAAAAAAGAAATAAATTTATCAAAGATTAATTAGTCCTGGGTTGTTACAGTTTATGGTAGTATTTTTCCCTACTTTGTATCCTGCATTTCACTGTGGAAACCAGACCTGGGTGTACTTATAAACTCCTAATTCTATAGAGCAGAGAGAAACATGGTCATAAATATTAAGCACTGGGAAAGGCTCTTCTAATTGTACATCTTCTGTTTTCCCATATGATTAATCGGAACCATCAATCCAGTATCAGAGAGCATTTATCAGAATCCCTGTAATCTTGCCAGAGGAATAGGAATCAGTCAAGGAAACCCATCTTACATGTGAAGTTTGAAGTTTTTGTATGTCCAGTTAGTACTGATTTTTAGTAATGTTTATCCCTGTACATTCTTTCATCCTGTTATCCACAATATGTAAAAACCTCTGGTAGGTTTTCATGATCAGCTCTCATCTTTACTTGGGTAACTTATATACAGTCTAGAAATCTTGTGATCTCACTGACTGCATTTATGAATATATTGAATAACAGAGATCCCAGCAGAGATCCACACTGTTGGCCCTGGGGAAAGCAGAGTCACAGAAGTGGTTTCCATTTGTATAATGTCCTTTTTTATCGCTTCACTGCACTTTAGTCTCGCCTGCACACATAATTAGATTTTTTAGAGTGAATTTCCTATTCAGCCAGTATGTGATCTAACCTTAACAGAAAGTCTATCTGCTACTCTGCCTCTAAAAAATGCAACAAGCAGTAAGATGATGAGAGGAAAATAACAGCAGACCATAAAGATCAAGACAGTAACAAATCTAGGAAAACCTTACATTTTAACTTGTTTTTGTATATTTAAACACAATCAATGTGCTTACTGTCCTGAAAAAGAAGACTGGTTCAAGGAAGAAATGTGGTTTTGGGAGTGGTGCATAGCCGTGGGTGGAACAGCTGCATCACATTCCACTGCTGAAGAGGAGAAACACCTCATTGTAAGCACATTCTGGGCACATTATTTTTCCAAGCCTGGCAGAGATGTATTAAAACACAAGGATCCAGCCTCCAAACAGTGTGCTTCAGGAGGTGGTGGCCAGCCAGAGTCCCTCTGCTGCTCCCCTGCTGTTTGCTGCCTCTCCCACCACCATTTCTGGGCTTGCAGCTCCCTGCTGTCCCCATGGAACACCCCAGAGCAGGGCCCCTCACTGGCTCAGCCCAAGCTGGTGTTTGGACCTGGATAACTGATGACAGCAAGAACCTGCATAAGCCTTACCGTGACTGTGCTGGAAATCTCCTAAGTGAACTCTCTATTTTCAGCTTAACTCACTGCTATCACCCATTGTTTTCAAATTAACAATTCCTATAGATATGCTTCCATTTAAAAATCCATTTCAGCGGACAGGTTTTTGGGTTTTTTTTTGGCAACATGCCAAAGTAGATGAGTAAAACTAGAGGTGTGATTTCAAATTAGATTAATTAAACCATTTCAAGACCTAGTGTGGCTGGTCATGATTTAATTTTTTTTTAAATACCATTTTATTATGGTGATTCATTTTAAATCAATTACATACAAATAAAGAAAAAGTCAATGTAAACAGCTTAAAAAACAACTAAAAAAGACCAGATGGTGTTTTGTGTTCTTTTAAGTAAGTTATTAACACCTTTAATTAAATCCATGCAATTTTGGCTACAAGCAAAGTCTCTGTATTTGTTGACCACTATCTCCATCTCAAACATGCAGAAGGATTTCTAAGCTGCAGTAGGAATACAAAAAGACTGTTCCTCTTGACTTTAAAACTATACATGTGGCTTCCCTGGAATTATGACAGTTAGCGCCAATAGGTCTTAATATAATTTGCTTCAGGAAAAACAGTTCTGTCAAAATATGTGTCAAAGTTTTTTTAATCAAATGGTAACTCCACTTAGATTAATGACAAGATACAATTTTATGCAGATCCTCTGTAACATGGTTGTTAACTCTTACATCCACTCCATTTTGGGGGTACATAGAGGAATGTATTTTTTTAACTCTATGTGAACACAATAGAAGAGTTTTAAATTTAGAATACTGTTAAAGCTAAATGGAAGAGACAGCCAGGTGGATTTTTGCCTGAGTTGTTCCTGTAGATCAAGTTGGATTTCAAGGTGGGAGTAAGAGAGGATTAGAAAGAGGAAGAATAGAAAAGTATCTGTACTGATGTAGCCCCATCCAGAGCAGGAACTCAAATACTTCTGTTTACACAAATGCAGAAGCTGAATGTGGCTTGGGAGCATCCCCTGAATAGCTGGAAGGTTTTGAGAAGCTACATATGGAAAATGCTACTCCCTATAATCAGATGGGAACTGTTGGGAGTTTGATTGGAGCTTGCCTACACTTGAAAACAAGTTCTGCTTAAGAAAGGGTCTTGCTTTCAAGTGCACGAACTTCATGAAGCCTTGAATAAGCAGGGAAGCCCATAACTTAATCTAGATGGCTTTGTAGAAGAACATTAAAAGCCATGTCTCCAGTCTCAGGGACCACGTAATTGGCAACTTTCACACCTGTCTGTCATGGGTGGAAACTGTAGAAGTGACAGGAAATGAACAGCTGGCAGGCATTATATGAGATGTGACCTTCAACACTAGGTCTGGATCTTAAACCAGACCTTGAGACAAGGATACACATATTTAAAATGGAGCAGATAATGAAATGGCAAATAGGAATATTTTAGCTTATTATTTACAGGTACCCAAAAGGAGACCTGTGAACTATTTGAAGCTTATGTGCAGAACAAAATATATGTTCCCATCAGAGTATTTATATATCCTTACATGGGCTTTTAGTATAAACTCTAGAGAATGTAATTCTTTCTTTGCAAAAGACAAAAAGCAAGTAATTGTGTTACTGCACACTGTACTTGCTGAACACAGTTAATCCAAGTAGGGGAAGGACAATGGCCCACATGTATAAAATCCTCCATGTCTTTAAGGTACAGGTGTGAAATCACATTGTCTTCCCATGAAAGGCATCCTGGAAGTATTGTGTATAACTACACAAGCCACCTTAGCTTTGTTATTGCCAAGGGTCTAAATTAAGTCTCATAATTATTCTCCCTTAAAGAGAAGAGTCAATACATCATATGCAACTTTCCATTCTCAATAATCTTCCTTTGAAAGAGTCAATCAATGCAATAAACTAATTACAATTCCCACCAGTTGAATCATGACTAGCCATAATAAGACTCAGACACAAATGCCTACACAACTGTTTGAAACTTTTAGTCTATGCTTGATAATATTATTAGCATGATTCTGCACAGATTTTGCTGCTGTTCAGGAAGAAGTGTTATATTTATCAAATATTTAAACTGATTTAAACTTTGCCACATTCCTCTAGGATATGACTTACTTCAGTAGATTAGGAATATAATTATTAAAGTTCAGGATCTTGTCTTTTCCAATGGCACAGCTCATAAGGTCATAAAATCCTGTGGGTGCCAAAGAGTGAACCTCTCTGTAGCACTGTCTGCACTTACAGAATGTAGGTGATAATCCCCAGAGACCACATGTCCACCTCAGGGCCATAGGCACATCCCCGTAGTATCTCCGGTGCTGCAGAGGACAGAACACTTGTCAGTAACACAAAAGCTGAATGAAGAAATAACAGACACAAAACCAAATAAAGACTATGCACACTTGTGTCTTCTATAAAAAGTTAGGACTGCCTCTTAAAACCCTTTGTTAGGCAAATTATTCTCTTCATGGAATATGAAACAACAGAAACAGTGGCCAACCAGAGGCAGAATAAAATGGGAAATGTACTTTTGTTTCAAATTGGTTTTTAGATTGGTGAAAGGAAGCGCAGAAAGCTACAGCTGCACTGGAGCTACAGTGTGACCAAGAAGGTGGTGCTTTGACCTCAGTATTTCATTTAGTGTTTTTATAAATACATCATCAACAAATGGGGCCAATGAAAATCTCCATCCTTTATCAGATGCAGAGGCAAACACTGGAACCAAGGATGAGGAAAAGGCTGGGGTACTTAACGCTCTCTTTGCCTCAGTCCTCAAGAGTAAGACCTGTAATCCTCAGGTAACCAGCCCCTGAGCTGGCAGGCAGGGACAAGGAGCAGATCAGAACTCCTGCCATCCAGGAGAAGGGGGGCAGTGACCAGCTGAGCCACTTAGACACTAACAAGTCCATAGGACCAGACTGGATTCATCCAAGGTGTTGAGGGAGTTGGTGCTTGCCAAGCTGTTCTCCATCACAGATCATCAGTCCTGTCTAGCTGGGGAGGTGCCAGATGATTTGGAGGTTGGCTAATGTGATGTCATCCACAAGAAGGGCTGGCAGATGAATGCAGGGAACTACAGGCCTGGGAGCCTGACCTCAGTGCCAGGGAAAGTCATGGAGAAGACAATTTTGAGTGATCACATGGCACATACAGGACAGGGGATCAGGTGCAGCCAACAGGGTTCTAGGAAAGGAAGGTCCTGCCTGAATAACCTGATCTCCTTTTATGAGCAGGAGATCAACCTGGTGCGTGAGGAGAGGCTGTGAATGTTGTCCGTGAGGACTCTAGTAAAGCCTCTGGCACTGTCTACCACAGCATTCACCTGCAGAAACTGGCTGCTCAAGGCTTGGACAGTGCAGTGTCACTGGGTGAAAAACTGTCTGGACATCTGACCCAGAGAGTGGTGGTGAACATAGTTAGATCTAGCTGGTGGCTGGGCACCAGAGGGGTTCCCCAGGGCTCAGTGATGAGGCCAGTCCTATTTTACATCTTTATCATGATCTGGATGAATAGATCCAGGGCATTGTCAGTCAGCTTGAAGATGACACCAAGTCAGGAGGGGACTAGGAAAGATGTACAGAGGGATGTGGACAGGCTGGATCCATGGGACAAGGCCAATGGCATGAGGTTCAACAAGGACAAGTGCCACTCCTGCTTTGGCACAACAATTCCCTGCAGTGGTATAGGCTGGGGACAGAGGAAATGGCCTCAAGCTTCACTAGGGGAAATTCAGGTTGGACGCTAGGTTGATTTTCTCACAGGTGGTTAACCTTTGGAACAGGCTGCCCAGGGAGACAGTGGAGTCATCATCCCTGGAGGTGTTCAAGAAATGACTGGACATGGCCCTTAGTGCCATGGTTTAGTGGGCATGGTTGTGTTCAGTCAAAGGTTCAACTTAACGGTCTTGGAGGTCTTTTCCAACCCTAATGGTTCTATGGTTCTGTTCACTTGGCACTTTATTTAGGATTTATTTTTGATATTCTGTTTTAGCTGGAAGGAAAGATAGGCCATTTCAGGCAATTGCTTTTGCTGCAGTGAGGAGCAGACAGAAAGGCCAGGCAGTTTTGGGGTCTCCAGCTCTGCAACTGTAAAGAGGAGTTAATGTCTGCTCAAGCAGCTTGACAGGCACAGCTTGAGGATTCTGGTCCCACTGGATCTGTGATGCACATGGCATTTCTGGAGCACAGTGGGCTGGCTGTACCTACATACATCAATGCAATCTCTTCCCCTTCCCACATTACACTTGCACAACCATGAACAGAAGGGCTCTTAGAATTTTTTAAGATTTCCAGAAGTTTACTTTTGGTGAATGGATTTGTCTGACACCTTGCTGTTCGTTTAGATGTTGCCTGCAATAGACTGATCATGAATCACTGCTTTGTACTGGCCTAATTTTTTGTACTACTCTTAGAAATTACTTATGCTCTTATTAAGTTCACTGAAGGAGTAATATTGCATCACACTCAGTTCTCTGTGATCATCTTTTTACTTTCTATCCTCTGCATCAATCTGCATATCCCAGGGACTGTAGATTGTGAAGTCTTGATGCCCAAGTATTCAGACTCCAGTATGTGTTTTTGTTGCTGTGTCCTTTCTGGAGAAGCTGCTGATAGATGGGTGGGCAGGATGTGGGAGTTGGCAGCCCGGAACCATCAATTATTCATAGTTTAATTTGGCATTTAAACAGTATTCCTCCTGGGTTTCCTCCAGATCTGGAAAGTAATGCTTGAATATTTTCTGGGCACCAGGAATTCTGCATGGTCAGTTAACTTGAGTTGTAAATCAAGGATTGCTATAGGCACATAACTATAGGCACAAAGCTCCTTTCTTCTCTTCTCCGCAGAGATATTCAGCCTCAGTCCTTCCCACCAAGTCAACATAACTCTAATGGCTCTTCTGTGGGAACAGGCCTTATTGTATTTTTATTGTATACAAAGATGGGCATAAAAAGGGTTAAGCACTAACTACAAGTACATTGCATTGGTAGTATAACTGTCACAAGAGAAGATAAGCAGAACATTAATAGCTAATGTGTGAAATACAGTTTTATGAAACTAATTGGACTGGAATTAGGTGCTGCTCTAAAGCAGATTTGGCACCTGTGTGTGCTTTGTAGGCAATGTCACACAAGGCAATGGACAATGACAATGTCACCTGAATAGCATTATCAGCTGTGCTATGAGGTATCAGAGGGATCTCATGGTCTTCTCCAGTGTCCTCTTTCCTTTGCCTCTAGAAAAGCAAATGTTACATAAAAATGTTGTTATAAAAGCAAATGTAAGTAACAAAACAACATACCACAGTACCCTGGAGTTCCACAGACTGTCTTCATGGTCACATGATCTTCCACAATCTTGGAAAGTCCAAAATCAGCTGTTGAGATGGTTTGGGAATATTAATGTTCTTACTTCCTGTAATAATGCATTTTTTTATGTTGCATATACAATTAAATAAATATTTATACATTAAATTAATGATACTGACATTTTCAGAGATAAGCATTGATTTAAAGAATTTACCCAGGGAGCAATCCAGAAACACAACTTGCTGTACAAATGAGTATTCCTGGCTCTTGCTTTACAGAAATGTAGCTTGTATTTTATTCTGAAAACTGCACAAAGCCAGTACAGTAGGAGGCCTAAGGGCACATAAGCAGAGATCCAGAAATATATTTGAGGTATATATATATTCAGTTTCCACTCTGTGAGTAATCCAATAATATTATCAGAAAAATTTTGGGTTGTATTTTTGGACAAGGGTCAGAGTATGCAGTCTCTGCAAGACAAAATCCCAGCAGTATTTTAACAGAGAGCTTCTAGGGGCATAAAGATGGTGCCAGAGGAAGTATTGATCATCATTTCTGCAATATTTCCACCCCGAATTACTATTCAGAGAGCAAGGGCCTTCATGACAATGCACATTCGACTTACTGACTCCTTTTTAAAAGTCATAAAAATTGAAGTGCTCACAACTCTTCATTTTCACTGAGAATAAACGGAGTTTATTCAGTTTAGGTGATGACAATCATCTTTGCCTTAAAAATGTAAAATAAAAGTATTTGATTTTGTTTTGTTACACTGAATATAAAAGGGAAGGTTCTGATACAAGATCAGGATAAAAATAGGTCACTTGCACCTAAATAGCTATCCTTTATGTATTATTGTTTATCTAATCAGAAATACAGTTTACTTTTATAAACACAGCCACTCATTGTAAACTGGCTTTCAATTCAAACAAGGAAGATGAATAATTGTGGCATTTAGAAAATGCTTCAAAAGCCTTACACACTCTGGACATCAAAGCAAATCCACTGGTGCTGCATTAAATTATCAAGTTTAGAGCCTTTCCAGGAAAGATAAGAACTAGGATAAGATATAAATTAAGATACCATCACCTGGAGAACTAAGATGTTGCTAGAAATTTATACCAAATTGCTTGAGGCCAGTTAATGGAAATTTGGCTCCAGAAACCCATGATGAACACCAGCCTGACGAATGTGGAAACACTCACTCCTAAGAGAGCACTAGGTGGTTTTTCCAAACTGGTTGTATATGACTCAGAACAGTTGCACAGACACTCTTTGTTGCCCAAGTGAAAACTAGGCATGTCCAGAATTTTTGGAGGTAATGCCCTTTGGTAGTAGGGTCTGCCGTCTCCAACAGGATTGGCAAAATACATCCGTGATCAGGAGAGCCTTGTCCCTCCTCACCCCTTGTGTGGTGCTGACCATGCTTCAGAGAGTTTCCCGGTGCTCTTTGCAAAGAGCTCTCCATGTCCCTCAAATCTGCCTTCAAAACCAAAGTCAGCCATGCTCAGTTTGCTTTCTACCACTTACCTGCACATTTTTATTTCCACACCAAGGTATCTTTCCTCTTAAAGTACTAGTTTAACAGAAAAAAAGGGGCATAGGTGTGCACAGAGCTTTATGTAGTCCTCATGACCCTTCTTGTTCCCAGTGCTTTATTATTTGCCACATTCTGCACGATTTTGCTATAAGTTCTCTAAGCAAGTGTCTAGTTTTGCATTGGTTTTGAAACCAGCATGTACAGCTGTGCTGCTAAAGTAACTTGCTGTTCATTGAGCACTGGCTTCAAACAGGGTGATCGTGAGATGCATATACTCCAAACATCAGTTATCACATAGTACTGATGCAAAGGCATCAGGGAAGCATACATTTAATGCTGCTCACCAATTTTTAATGGTGCATCTGGTGCTGGTGTTGCATAGAGTAGATTTTCTGGCTTCAAGTCCCGATGCACGATCCCATTTGCGTGCAGGTACTAAAAAAAGAGAAAGTCAAAGCATGTAAGTGAGAATGGTCAAGCATGAGTTAACATCTTTGAATTCTATATAGCAGCAGATTAATATTTTCTCTGCCTGTGACACAGAGTTACTTCACTAATTTTCAGCAGCTCTTTTTTCTGCAAATCTGCTCAGGATGCTTGGATGCATACTGTAATCTGAATAGGAAAATAAAATATGGGAAGGCAAAGATAACATAGTGTCTATTTGGGAACAAAAACATCTCAAAGAAGTATCATTGGATTTTAAATACAGCAGTAGCTTCTACGAAGCAATCTAATAGATGCTGGGATGCCAAAGTCTTGCTCAGAGGAAGGTAGTTTCTTCACATTATAACATTCTGAGAGACAGGAAAATGGCGACATAGCTATTAAAAAAAGAAACAGACATATTTGAGTGGAAAGGATGCAGTAGATGTCTTGGGCCAACTACAAAATACTTGGGGTCCCCTGATGCAGACTTCTCACAAGTTTTAAAACCACCCAATTGTAAAGTCCTATAAATCCATCAGTCTTGCCAAAGCACATGCAGTACATGTGAATTCACTCACCATTGAATTCCTGCCTTGCACTTATGGAAAGAAAAATTTCAAGAACATACAGCTGCCACTTACACTGCTATGGACAGAAATAGAAAAAATATAATACACACTATACTGATAGGAAAAAAAAAGGATAAAATAATGAAAGAAATTCTGTATTACTTGTTGATAAAATATTCACACAAAACTCTGAAGTCTTAGAAGACTTAGAAGAGATATGCTTAAGGGTAGAATCAAATTACCTTATTTGAAAGTCTCACGTTCTACATTTTAGTAGCATCTCTCTGAGCTGTGTTTTCACTACTAAAAAAATCCAGTCTGTGTGCATATTTATGCAGGAAGTGACAAATGGCTGAATATTCACCCAGACAAAACAGCTATAATGTGCACCTCAATTAGCATCTGAGGTGAATTCTTGACTGTGTATCTTTTCGGAATTTCAGTTTGTATAAATTGCCACTGATTAAATAACATTAAGGAGGAATACATTGCTCTGTCCTTGGGCATTGTTTTAGTGACACTGTGCTTTTCATGTGAGTGTTTCTTCCAGTGCAATGAGTGTTTTTTATTGACTTTCTCTGCAATCCTAAAGTCACAGGATTTGTCACGATGTGGCTTTTGGAGCTCAGCCAAAGACTCTCATCTACCTTACTTCACAGTGAAATATAAGTGTTTGTTCCAGCTGTTTTCTACAACGAGATAACTAATCAATTATCCAAGGTAAAAACAGCCAACAACACGTGGAAACTGATGGATTACAAACTGCTACATAATTTAATGTAGCTACATCTGCATGGCTGCAAACAGTCATGTCCACCCTGCATAAAAATATATCTGCATCTGCCAGTGAAGAAGTAAGTGTAGCCAAGATGCTTCCACAGCAAGTGTTTGACGTACAGAGATAATAGTGTCACACAAGAATGGACCAACAGCCATCAAAGTGGGGTGGACAGAAAAAGATGTCTGAACTGATCTGTGTTCATGTGCTGCAGATAGTTTAGCTGCCTCCGTAGGAGTGAGAATGATCAGACATTTCACGATCACTTGGTGGAAAACAGACTCTTCCAATTCATCTGCACAAAAAAATCTTTGACCAAATTTGTGCAGGGGAATGTTCCAGCCAAGTCTGCAGTCTTTTAGCAGGTCCTTTTTAACACATGCCCGTAATCTTAAAAACATTTTATGCTGTGAGGCTGAAAACATAGAAATTTTCTTCTCTTTCCAGAAACACATTTTTGTGGGACGGAATTTTGGGAGAAACTTTGTGAGAAGCTGTTCAACTTTTCCTCCCTTTTAAGTCATAAAGTGAGACTAGCTTGTGGAGCTGCTTCTCAGACACAGCAAGAACCATAACTGACCACATCTGTTAACCATGCTTGTGCCTCACGACTGACCGACTTTTTAAACAATTTATGTTGAATTTGGAGTGGGAACTGTTTTTTTTGTTAAAAACTCACTAAAGCCCAAGTAAGAAAATCTCCCTCCTCTGTCCAGACCACTATTTGCATAAAACTCACAGGATGGGGGTGCCCAGAAAATGCAAACTGCCTCAGTGACCTAACCCGTGCTTTTCAGAGAATGCCACTGCAATAATCTGAGCTCTCTCTCTCAGGTGCCCTCATCACAACACCTGCAGCTACTCCCTCTTCACTACACCTCCCCTTATCTTCCCAGCATCTAACCCAGAATTCCTGCCCAGTCACAGCAGCTCCTCTGACATTTCTCTGCAGCCCACAGAGAAGGTCCTGCCACGGTCACAACCTAAAATCAGTCCCTGTTGCTCTGTCCTCTCTATCCCAGTTTTTCTCCTGCTTGGCTTCATATTTGGGCTGTGACTGGACATGCACATGGCTGGGGCCACCTCATGCTGCCAGGTCCTGGGTTTAACAGAGCTACTGTTGGCAGCTATTATCTTTCATAATACCTCAAATTCTTTTAGTTTGGTCAATAGAGCCAATAGTTTTGTTGTGAACGAACAGAAGAAAGGGCAACATGGATAGAAAAACCTAAAACCTACCCGGTGTTTTTATTGGTGCAGATACCCCATTTTCCATGTGGGTGTAAGTACCCACTTGAGTTGTGGACCCTCAGGCCTCTGAGGGGAGAGACACCTGGCTGGACTTCTGTAAAAGGTGTCTGCCTCCAAAAAGAGCCTTGTTATTAAAGGTCTCCAGAAGATGCAGTGACCCTCCTGTTCCCCCTGCCTGAGTCACCTGTCACTCCCTGCGAGTGTTTCCTGCTCCACAACTCCCTTGCAACACTCTGTCCATTTTAAGCACTGCTCCCTTACTTAGTAGATACCCTGGGTCTGACCTGTTTGCAAATTTTCATCAGTCCAAATAGGTCTGCTGCCCATGCATTACAGCTCCTGGAATTCACAGGTCTACTACTTGGTCTTGTATAAACATGAATAGTATTCTGAGCTAAACTATCTTGGCTTGGAAAAAGGTTTAGTTAAATTTGCATAATCCACTGTGTGTAGCACTTATCTCAATTTATATATGCTATATTTTGAATGCTCTTGCTTTACTTCTCATGTACTGATTTTCATAAAAGTTATGTTCCTTTGCAGGCAGAGTCTCTGCAGCATAAGTTCAAAGACTTTCCCAGTTTGTAGTACAGCTTTGGGCATTGTGCAATTCCACTGTCAGACAGGTACCCTGTGCTCTACTGTTTATGTGCCACGTCTCTTAATGATTAAGTTATGTGATCAAATGAGATGATCTGGAGCCAGCTATCTTGCCAGAGCTCACTTTATGAACTTAGGCATGACTGAATTACATCACTTTCCCCACTTATAGCATATGGATGAGACTTGGAAAATACTTTTCTTCTATGGCTGGATGTAGAGTTTTTAAATGCACGCACTGCAGGCCAGTTTAACATAGCATGTGCATTAAAATGTGATCATGATGTGGTGCTGTTTCACTAGCTAAAATATTCTGGTTTCAATTTCTTCAGATTTTCAATAGAGAATGCCATCCAATAAAATAAAACAAAGACATCTCATATTATCTGGGCTAAAAACTTATAACAAAATTGAGTAGCGTGGTCTTATTACTCTTTGAGAAACTTTGAGGTCAGACTCGTCATGACACTAGGTCATGCTGAGTCTGACATACAAGCTCTTCCTCTGCAGGACTTGCTTAAAATGAAGGTAGCCTTCATCTGAGCCTTTACTCCTGGGGTACACAACAGCAACTCATGACTGAATAATTTCTGTCACTTTAACTATGACTGCAACACAAAGACTTTTTTTTCTTTGTTTTTTATCCCCCTAAGCTTTTTTCCAACTGCTGTGTGAGAATTTCTTTTCTTTTTTGTTTTGTTGCCTAATAATTCAGGCACCTATCTAACTTGAAAGATTTTATGACAAAAAGACAAATGCAAACTGCTTAAAACTCTGGCCTTATCCCTTAATTTTATTTATGGTACCCATTACACAGAACTGTAGAAAAGTAGGGCTGTAATGAACCTGAATCATCTATTCCTCTCTATGCTCCATGGCAGCATCAATTACACCTACAACAGTTGTTTGTTCAATTTTTTCCTGCAGACCTCTGCTACTAGAGACTCCACAATTTTCCCAAGCAATTTGTTACAGGGCTGTGCTTTCCTGACTGTTACAAAGTACTTCCCTGCGACTCACCTGGATTTTGACAAGAGCAGATGAAAACCATTACTTTGTTTCCTATATACAGTAGAGGCAGAAAGCAGATTATCTCCTTTTTTGCAAGAGCCTTTTGAATACTCGTTACCATGTACACGATCATTTTTCTCTGTAAGACTGCATGACTTTTGTTTGCTCAGTCTTTTCTAGACTTGTGGTCATTCTTGTTCTCTCTTCAAGGCAAGTGTCAGCTTGCACTAACGTGTTGAAAATGCAAAAATGCATTCCAGCTGGGATCTGATAAAGTTTACACAATGTATTAATAAAATTATTTGCCATTTTTCCCAACATATAGCACTCCTGTATGCCTTTTGATCAGTAAAACCATCAAGTCCTTTCTCTTTTGTTCCCACTGTCCTTGACAGTACAAAAACGACATTGAATTTTATCATAGTTATTTTATTTCTACTCTGCAACATACTTGCAGATATCTCCAATCTTATGGTGTACCTTCTCTTCCATCACATACCTTCTCTTCCATCTTATGAGCAGAGCAGAGCAGAGAACAGCAGAGAAGGCTTCTCCTGAACCTCCAATTTTGTACTTTAGACAAGCTGATAGATGTTCTCTCAGGAGAGACAACCAGTCCCTATGCAGCTTAAAATCACACAATCTTGATAATATCTCCCTAATTTATTGTGAGACTGTCAGATGACTCAAATACAAAAAGCTTTATTCATGTCAAGTAGGTACAATACCTTCTGTTTCTCCTCCACTAACAATGTCTCTTACTGTGCTTGAGAAAAAGTCAGACTGATTTGGCATGGCTTGATCTGAGCAAAACCCTGCCTTGCTGGTGACCTCCATGCCTTGTTATCCCACAGCTGCCACATATACTTCTGCTTCATTATTTACTTTGGATTTTTTTTTTTTTTTTGAGTGGAGGTAATTCCTCCCATCTTCGTCTTGAATTGAGTACTACACAAATCTCCTTCTCTGCCCAGCCTCCATCAGAAGTGAGTGTTGTGTGTTAAATCTATTCTAGGCTTAAAAACTTGCTTTTTAATGATGGTACTGTGCAAATTCTTACAATTTAAGAAATATCTAAGTTATTTGAATACACTCCGAAACCGATTTTCAGTTAACCTTTTTTTATTTTAGGCTCATCTTTAACAGCTCACTGCTATTAACTGTGCTAGGCACCTAGGTATAGTTGAACTTTTACAGAAAACTAGCAGATAAAAAAAGGGCAGAAACAGTGCTCCCTTCTTGTAGACATCTTTCAATAGGTCTCCCTCATCTGTAGATCTTCTTATGAGCAGGATTGAGTTTGCAACTCTTCTTGTCTCAGGCTAGATGCATTCTAATTTTCTGCCTTGGCCCTCCTGGCTTCAGCCTTTGATTCCTGATGTTATTCCAACTCAGGCATGAAGAGCCTGACCTGTTCTCTGCTTTCTACGTGTCTCTGTGTCTAACTCCAACAAGGGCTGTCCCTGAGTAGTGACCTTTATTCAAGGGCTGATGATGGCTGGTTTCTGTGTGCATTGGTTTAGCAGTGAGGAGAAGCCTGTCGTCTGAAGTGGCTGGTGCAGTGGTTTCATTACAGCAATTTCTGTCCAGGATGCTGATAATGTAACAGCCATGGTCATGAATACCAGATTCCCTCATGTTTTCAAAAGGAAAATTTCCACCAGCTTTCTTGCTTGATAGAATATATTTAGGACTTGACTGTTGAATTTATTACCAAACCAGGACTGTAGGGTTTTGAACAAAAGCCAGCACTGGACATCTTCTGCTATAAATGCAGTCATTACGGGCATAAGGAACTGAAAACAGGGAGGTTTTTGCTCCCTTTTCAAGAATGTCTAGACTTGTAATTAAGCTCTTTCTGTAGCCCTCACAAAAGCTGCACAAAAGAGTGTCATTGCATAATGAAAGCTACTGCACAGTAATTTTGTTTGATTACAGCCATATACTGCTTGAATAAGGCATGGTTAATTGACACAGACTTTGCATCAGTTAAGAGGAAGTTTAAATAAACTTTTAATAAACCAGAAGGATATTGGAAAAAAAAAGCTTTCCTGTTTTCTGGTCCTAGAAAAGCGCATTCACCTTATACAAGTAGAATGGAAAAGCCAGTCTCCATATAAGTGGTGTCTAAGATCTTAATTCAGCACAGATCTTACAGAGATACACTCAAAACTCTTCACTGAAAATGTACCTGGAATCCTATATTCCATGTTGGGGTAGGCTTTGGAAAACAAGACCCATGGAGCTTGGGGGAATTGAGAGATATCTATAATGTTGCAGTTATTGAGCACCTGTGTAGCATAACAATCTCATTCATGTGTCAGCCAATTGCAAATTCACAGGCCCAACAACTGCACAGAAGTTACAGATTGATAAGAGGATTGATATGGTATGTGACCTGGAGCTGCTCTAGGCTTATCCTAGGGCAAACCAGGCAGTTCCTCTACATCTCAGTTTCCACGCTTTTGAAACTGTTGAGGCATGTAAGCTGCACAGATGTCAGAGTGACATGTGCAAAGGGCAATGGAGACAAAAAATTTTTTTTTAAATGTTGCTGGCCCCAATGAAATCCATGTAAAATTCCCCTACTGCAACTTTGTCAGACTTTATTTAAAATATGTATAGTAATATGGTTACCATGAGCAGCCTGTTCCTGTGCTTCCATTTATCCCTCAGGCAGCATGTAATTTTTAATGCAGAACCAGATCTGAAATCCTATGGGCTTTGGCTTTGGAAATTGGATAGTTTGATTTGTGCTGATTATGGAAAAGTGCATTTATCTGACTCTGTTGCTTATATGGTAAAAACATTATTAAGGGTTATTTTTTTTTCTGTACAAAATATAACACAAGAATGGAAATAACTTTGAAATTATAGAGATGGTTTTAAGACGTCTTGCAGAAGTATATGTTAGAATTCCTGCTTAAAGAGCTAAAAAAAAAGAGAGCAAATAAACAACCACTGTCAATGGCAATGTCAGAACCCAGCTCCACAGGCATCAACAAGGTTTCAGTAATAAAAGTGTGAGATCAAGTTATGGTTATATACACTGCCTTATCTCCCCTTTGCCACCATTCCTTTCCTGCAGTCACATTGGTTTTGGCACTGAATGAACAGAGGACTATTTTATCACCACAGAAGACAAAACCAACATTTATTTATTTTCAGGATATATTTCAGCAAGTTTTGAAATTCAGCGTCTGTATAACAACAAAACAGAGTCTTAGAAAGGCCCCAAATAATGAAAACTCCCCCAAACATCCTGCAGAAATCTGATTCTTTGCACTTGTCTTGCTTTTACTGGCTGCTCTGGGAAATAGGAGTATGCCATTATGTTTGCTACTTGATAAACCCACTTCCAAACATTTTCATAAAATGTCAATTAGCTTAGTTAGATTCATTTAACAAAACGGTATCTTAGTGGAACAAAGAATATTTGCTTTTGCACTTTGCATAAGTATGTATTAACACAACTAATTTGACTTTTAGTTTCAGATTATAAATCTGTGTATTATGAGAAAGAATGAAGAAATGTATCAACAAAGTTGAATAAATCCAAATCTGGTTATTTTCTTGGCTGATCTACAATATTCAAAATTATGAGCTAGGTCAGAAAAGACATTTTAAATTAAGCAATTGGGTTATGTCAAGTTTCAACTGCATTCCCCACAATTAATTTTCTTTCACATTTGGAAGCATTTTTATCTTTTTGGACGTACCAGCTTTTAGAAGAGTGAAGCAGCCCTAAGGATGACGACACCGCACCAGGTGTGATGACAGCAAATCATGTACAGTAATTTCTGTACAATCTGACATATGTAGGAGATGGTAACACACACACCTTCCCACACAATTCCCAAATGAGTGGGCTTTGTGCAGAGAGCTAACTGTCTGCAGTGGCATGAAATTCTCCTCTTAAACTGTAAGTAGGCCACAGCATCAGAGTAGCTAGAAGAGCTTTGATATAGTGGCTTTTTCTTAAATCCATCCAGAACAGCCGCCCACTTGCAGAATATCTGAATTCAGAGAGAAGAATTAACATACATTTACCATGTTGCTCATACAGCCACTCTGCTTCTTTGGTTTTTTTTTTGCACTGCATGACTGGGGTACAGAAGACAAAGATAATGCATCTTCTGCAATTGGCCAGACCCCTCATGCGGGGAGATCTTCCCACTACGTTTTCCACATGGGCTGGGCACCTTCCCAGCCTGCCCTCTCTCCAGTTACATAAGGAAAAGGTGGAGGTTATATTTTATTTTGGGAAAACTCAGTCATTTAAGGTGAATTCAAAAGAATCATGGTAATAGATACACGGTAATGCCACAAAATTGCAGTGAGCAGAACTTACTAATCACATGTGACTCGATCTGTCCGACTTGCTGAAGTGCAGTACACTTTGTGACGTGCAAGAAACCCCAGGAGAGCTAAACTCCCCCAAAACCAGCATCCTTCTTAAAGCAAAAGCCAAAACCTAGCAGTGCAGTTCTGCCCTTTGTATGAGCACCTATTTCCTCTACAGTTTTGTTCAACTCAACCTCTCTGCTCGACTTCCTTCACTTAGCAAAGCTCTTACAACCAGCCCTGCACAGTGTGTTGAGGTTTTATGGCTTGTACAGAGATCAGAAGACAAAAAGCATCACATGCACATTGCATTCTAGCACTTTGTTATACTCACTCTCTAGCTTCAGCCTTTTTACTTTATTGACCATGGTCATATTATCAACAAACTAACAAATCCCTAATATGCAAGAGTTTTTAATTAACTTCAAGACATGAAAAATATGTAAATAGCATTAGAGGTGGAATTATTTTAAGACAAACCTAAAAAAAAACCAACATCAAAAGCTTCATAAATATACTAATGTGCCTTTGTAAGGTAATGCTACTACAGCAAATTTGAAAGGAAGCAGGGAGAAATTTTACAAAATCAGGCTTCTTCCTTTTAGCCACTGGCATAAATCTACAGGAAGGCTTTTATCAATCTGTTATCCCTATATGGAATATAAAATTCAGCAAGATTACTGCAATTCTAGCAAATTTAAAAATTAAGTAGATTCTGTATTCTGAGTGGTTACTGAAAGGCAACTACAGTTTTTGCAAGCCAGTAATGTCTTTGGTTTTGCCATTGGGAAATTGAAAAGTTACAAATGAAAACCAATCTAGAATAGATCTAAAGCTGCTATCAATGATACCTGGTGCTAGGTCAGGTTCCAGTAACCTTCATCATGAGAGAGATATTTAGCTAATGGAAAACTATTTGTGGCAGCATTAGGTTTTACTGGCCACAGGGATTCAGTAGCCACAGCTCTACGATACTTGTAACAGGGCCATAATACAATGCAAGAGGGATATTTTATAAAGTAATGTGGCCCTTAAATGGGTAAGTTACAATCTTTATTATGTGCTCCTGAGCAAGCAGATTTTGTTCTGCCTGTATTGAACACTGCTAAATTAAGCCATGTCAGGAAGTGCTCCTAGGTACCAATACTCAATTGTCTGCACTGTTATATGTTTAGAACAGTCGCGGGTAAATAAGCACTGATCAAAACAGCACCCTTTTCCTCAAGCCAAAGATTATTCCCATGAGGTAATCTGAATTTGGCCATTTTTTCTGAAGTCTGGCACACTTTAATGGCATGGATATTGTCTGTAACAAGCTAGCTGGCATTGCTGACAGAGTAACTGTTTCGGTAGGGTCAGACTGTAAATTGCTTCAAAGGTGAGATTTCAGGGTAATAAACCAAGGAGGATGACATTCCTTGTGTCGATCCAGGACATTCCAAACCATGAATTTTAAAAAAGCCTATAATTTTTAATGCATCATTGTATTTACGGAATACTTATAATTCTGCATTTGAATTCTTTTTTTGTGCATAAATAACACACAGGTGTTGTTTTGGGTTACTTATACTACATTCCTTGAACGGTGAAGTTTGGCCTATGTGTAATACCACCACTTGTTAACCCTAATATCAATCATACATTCAAGAAAGAACTGCATATACCATATTATTAAAAAATAATATTTTTTTACTTTCATTACAGACTTTTTAAAAAATGTAGTTTTAAACAGCATGGCCCTAAAAGTTTAAATGCATGGAAGAGTCTCCATTTATTAATTTGCTAGAGGTGAGCACTCAGCCTGTGCAATACAAAGGCCAATCTCAGTCTTCCAGGTGCCATGACATTAAACCGCAGTGGTGGTGTACACTGATCTTAGCCTCACAGACTAATCTTAGACTGATCTCAGCCTCACAGGACTCTGAAATGTCTGCTCTTCTATTCTGAAATCAGGAAGGAAAACCAAATATAATTTCTGTCAGTAACACCCTAGCTCAGGCACCTCGTTGCTCAAGGTACACCTTGCAGGCTAGGCCTGCCAACTATCCCCAGCTTTCATATTTTTGAAACACAAACTTTACACTTAAAATGAGAAGTCTAGTATGCTCTGTCATGGCCATTTGGTGAAAAAGCCCAAACAACCTCACGGACAGTTACTTAGGATTCCAAAACAGTGAGAATTCATAAGACCCATTTCCATTCTAGGTTTCCAAGCCTGAGGTTTCCTCCAGGTAATGACATTAGAAACATATATTTTTGATGTACCTTGCAAGATACCAGCAATATTTGTGAGGAAACCAGGTATTTTAGAAAATCAAAACCATAAAAATTATCTGTGCCTGTAAGAACGTAACTGGAAGGAAGTATAATATTCTCATCTGCTAGTAAGAAAAAGAGGTCAGATTAGCCTGTAGATATCTTTGGTATGTAGGTGATTTTCTATTGAAAATCTTTCTCAGATTGCACAATTGTGTAATTATGAGCTTTCTGTAAAGGAATATTACATGGTTTGTGCAGACTCTCAAATGCAGAAGAAAATTTCAAGTTCTGCTGGGAATTGTGATGAATTCATCAAGGCACTCCAGGTTAAGTTTTTGGACACATGGAATTCTGAAATACCGTGTCCTGCCCTGAGAAATGCCAAATTGTAAACCTGAATTTGCTATCAGCTCCTCTTTTTTAGAAAGGCCAGGAACAGAACAAAATGGGATGTTTGATTTCTGTCTAGCAAAGAAACCTCCCTGTGGTTTTGCTGCTCTAGTCCAGAACTTCAGGCAATGCTGCCAATTTTTAAAGCACACCATATGATTGTTGCTTTAATGTCCAGAACACTACAGATAGTCTCCTTATGAGATCTGCTAATACTGGAAGACACAGTAAGATATTTAATTTAAAATTTTATTTTTGTCAGTGAAAAATTTTCAGAACCATGTTTCCAAACATTTTTCCTGGTTTCTACATGAATCTCTCTTAATTCCAGATATTGCTATCATAATGGAGATGTCCTTAAGAAACTACAAAAACTAAATTTCTGTTTCTTAGTGTGCCATACTCTTCCCAGTGTTCAGTAAACCCTCTTAAAAATATTTACAAATATGAACAAAACTGTTGTGCTATGTCACATACTCTACCAAAACTCAGAGCCATGGAACTGAAAAGAAAACCTTACTATTTTGACTTTATTTTGTGGACAGATCGTATTTTCAATGCAAGTAAGCCAGTCGTTCCCAAACTGCAACTTCCAGAGCTGTTTCTCTAAGAGAGCAACAAACTCTTATAATACAAGGGCTTTCCATGGTGAATAGTAATAAAATATGTCTAAGAATCTGCTGTTACCCCCAGCATCTGCCTTAGGTCTGTGGTCAGAAACAAGGAGCCTGGGGTGCAAAATTAGCTCAGGTGTCTGTCTTACAGGCCACTGGTAAAAAGTAATTTTCAATTAGAACTTAGAGCTAAAAAAAGGATCAGATGCATGAGACAAATGGCAAGTAATCCTATACAATCAGTGGAAATGTTCCTGTTACCATCAAAGCAAGCAGAGTGTGTGTGCTAGTTCTGTGTTGTGCACTGCACTACCATCATAATTCAAATATCTGAACCCTTGATCAGCAGACAGTCACTGCTGTGGCTCTCAAACTCAACTGAGGCCTTCGGGTTTAAAACTGTAGAAATAAATGTAATGACCACCACTCAGTCACTTGTTTTCACTTTGCTCTGAGAGATGGATATAGGGTGGCAATATATCTTTCTTTTTGTGTTTTAATCTAGGTTTGTGCTTTTTATATCAAGTACAAGACACTTAAGTATTAGAATTGAGGTTAACTTTATTCCCATACTAAAAGAGCACAATAGGAATTAAGAATCTGGTCCACAGATTTTTATTGATTAGCCTAGCAATGAGTATGAGATATAAAATGTATTAATTGTTTTAGAGTAACTTGCAAATTGATGAGATGATGGTATGAAAATTTTGTTTCTAGAAAGTCTTTTACTGAAAATACCAGTAAATAAATCTAAAACATGTAATAAGAAACAGGAATTCCAGCTGGGATGAAAAAGATTTGTCTCGCATATCTGAATTAAAACTTAAATCTGTATAAAGAGGAACAAGCTATTTTGGCCCCATTCAAGTAAGCAGCTAAATTCCTATTGATCAGAATGAGAGAACAACCTGAGTGAAGAACTGTGAAGAGGATGATTGAAAATTATATCCCTTCTTCACACCCTGGCTTTCATCATCTCAATGTTTATAATGCCATAATATATGGGGTTTTTTTTAATCGCAGGGGTTTCTGGCTTGCTATGACCTGGATTATTAATGTGAAATATTATGAAGAAACACAAAATTAAAAATTCAAAGCCTTTTACCATTTTGCATGGTATAGACAAGAAAGAGTTACCCAAGCTCTCTCAGCCTCTGAAAGCTATGGCTGAACACTTTCACAAGACTAAAAAGTGCTAAGAGAATGTAAATCAAGGCTAATTTTAAGATATTTCAGAACACGGGGTGCCACTCCTATCCCGGATGAACCTTCTCTTATCAAACCATGGCAGGACTGGGCTCAATGGCAGTTGTGAATGTTAAACACCAATGCTGAAGGAGAAAACAACACCCTGCCTGTGGCCGGTTTACAGGGAAAAAAAATCCTCCTCTTCAGAGGTCCTGACCGGTAAACTTCATGCAACAATCACAGACATGAATACGTCTGGATTTCAGTAAGGTATCTGATGTTACCTCAGGCTTCTTACTGCTCTAGATGATGGCTGCATTGCAGGAAATAGAGATTAGTAGCAGAAATGCAAAATAGTTTGGAGCACAAACCAACGGTGTGGAGAAACCTCTTATGGAAAACCAGGGACCAAGAGAGGAATGAAGAAGCTGTTTGATGAGACAATGCAAAATTTGCCCTGTTCAGCAATGCAAAGCAGAGGTTTGAAGGAGGATTTGACCACCCTCTACAAGTGCATGGCAATAAACACCAGGCAGGGTGGAAGGAACAGGCTTAAGCTAAGGGATTCTTGGCACAAAAAAACCCAACCAGAAAGTAGCTATGAATATTTTTAGGCCAGAAATGAGAAAAAGGCTCCTCACTGTGAAAGTTGCAAGTGTTCAGGGCAATCTTCCAGGAAGAATATGTGTGGGTCAAACCATGAACTGCTTCTGAGGTGATGCTCAGTACAGCTACAAAGAACACTACATGCTGTGGCATTTCTTTTCTTCCCTTTTTATACTTAAGGGTACTGGGTTATGATTTAATGGGTAATTAAACTACTTTTCCCAAGTCGAGTCTGCTTTGCCGGTGATGGAAGTTGCTAGTGATCTCTCCCTGCCCTTATCTTGACCCATGAGCTTCTCGTTGGCTTTTTTTGATCCCCTGCCCAGCTGAGGAAGGGAGAGATGGAGCAGCTTAGGTGAACATCTGTCCTCCAGCCAGGCTTAAACCACACATACAGCTTTTTCAATGGTTTTTAATTGCAGTCTTTGGTGGCTTCTGTGTGTTGTGCTAATTAGGAGAAATACAATTTAATGCATAGGGAGTCCCACCCCATGCATCAGAGCCTATTTCTCAGGTAAGAGCAGGATGCAAGCACTTGTGCAGCTGGGCTGAAGGAGGACGCAGGCTGAAAGTAGGAAGGCCAAAAGGGAAACAATGAGCCAGGAGTACTTCATCTTACTGATGAACAGGAAATGACAACTGCATCCTTAAGTATTGATCTCAACTCAGTGCTTGCCAGGGTGAGCATCACACTGAGAGATGATCTCTGTTTAGCCAAGGCCCCAGTACTCAAAACACTGCAAACAAGTAAGAGGAAATGACTTTTTTGCCTGCTCAGTGATGCACTGGAAGTTCAGATCAGGAATATCTTCTGTCAGGTAAGAACAACTCAAGCTGCTAACATGTCAAAGGGGAATGATTTAATAGTTTGCTTAGCCCCAGTTCATGGGGGAATATGGTGAAGAGAGATCTTGTAGCTCTGAAAAAGTGATAAAAAGGAAAGGTACTGCTGAAAATTACATCTTTCAATCTGTGAGGCTCAGATAAAAAAGGCAAACATATGTTTCACTGAGACTTTTGTCAAACACCAAAGATAGAACTGCAGACTATGAGGCTGAGCTTCTACACAGACTTGTCTATGATGAAGTCTCCTGTTTATGTGCACGCTTTTTCTTATGCTTTTGATTTTTGGGTAACTAACATTCTTCAGCTTAGCCCACATAATTCTACTAATGGATTGCATATAACCCATCTTTGCTTCTGTTGCTGCTCTTTTTTTTTTTTTTTTAACTAATTTCAAGGTACTTTATTTTTCTTCTTTCTCCAGTTCTTCCTTCTACAGGGTTAAATAGTCAAACTACTGTTATCTTCTTCCTCATTTGGAGGCCTGTCCCTCTTATCTACCATCACACTCTTTGTTTTAGCCTTTCCACCTCCTTCTGCTCAGGTCTCTCACACTCCCTTGCACTGCTTCTGTTGTCCAAGGTCTGTGTTAGGCACCAACCTCCATGTATCTTTCTGCGTCTCCCAGCATCCTGGCAGCACATCCTGTGGTACACACAGCTCTGCGCTTCCCTCACACAGCAAAGACAATCAGTTTCATAAGACCACTCTAGAGATGAAACACATTCAGTGTTGGAAGGTCCACCAAAATCTGTAAAATACCAACTTCTCTGAAGGTTAGTGATCACTCCTGCTACTGGACACCTATACAGAGTTTATAGGTATTTATAGAGTTTGAGCTCGCAGATGAGGAGTTAATCAGCTGGAAATGCAAGAGGAAGAGAGATACTTAGGTGTATTTATACACCCCAAGATGTGCTATGAGTACATCCCAGGTGTGCAGGGTGAACTCCTGGAGTGATGCCATTTTTGCAACAGAAAAATGCAGCCCTTGGGTGCAGCAGCAGAGATACTGTCACGGGGAGAGGGGAGAGGCTGCAGCACAAGACTCTGGTTTAGACCAGATGCCAAAACAGGCTGATGGTGCTACCATATGCTGTAACATTTAATTATTTAGTGAGACTTCTGGATTGAAAAACAAGGAGGGATTTTTGGAGAACATGAAAATACTACTTTGCAAAGGAGGGGATATAAGCAAAGTAAGTCAGATGCAATATTTTACATATATAGGGGGATACATGTAAAGATAAAATCAATCTGAGTGATCAGTGCAATTTGTTTAATTTTGAATTACTTTAACTTAGGCGTGGTTGCCGGAAATACTATATTGGACTGGAGTTTTCCCAGAACAGGTTGCAATCAGGTTCAGATCTCCCAGTAAGAAATCTACTAGCTCTGAAGTGAATGTTTTTATGAGATTAAGATAAAATGCAGAGATTAACATTTGGGCTTATTTCACTTAACAATAGTTGTAGGCTGTGAGAGGCAACAAGTGCTGTTTATCAAGACAAGAATGGACAACATGGAAAGAGGAATGACAACCCACAGCTGTTACTCAGTCAGTCAGATCAAAAGAGATTTTCAGCAGGAATGATCCCCATGTATGGGAGATTTAATCACAGTAAAATCTGTATTTTTATGTAATACATACCTATGTCTCAGTATACGCATGTATATTTTTTCCCCTGCTAAATCAGTGAAAAAATAGTTGGGACTTCAGCTGGTGCAGTCATCATTCAGTTTTTGTGAACTTGCAGAGATGAGAGTAACTGTGTTTAGACAAATATTGTTATACAAAGTCACAACAGTTTCATACAAACCAATGTAATTTCCAAATGAGGAATCAGAAAATCTCAGGCACACCATCAAACATACGATTCAGCAGGAATAGCTCAAAAATATTATATAAACTTATAAAAATGCCAATATTTTCCACCACTAAAACGAATTTACCGCACCCATGTCTTTGACAAACTTAATTATCTTAACTGTTGCTGTGCTTAAGCTATCTCATCCCAGGTTTTAGAAGTTTTTGTCACAGAATTGTACCAGTACGCATGTGAATTTGGGGCAAAAGCTGGTATTTTCCACACCAAAGACTACTACAGAGCCTACTGAGAGCAGGCAACGTTAAGTTACAGACTATCACATTACATGGATGACTTTGTGCGTATAAATGTACACCAGCACGTGGTACCAGAACTGAACTATACCAGACACATTTTATTTAGAAGAAAGTGCATTTATCCTATTACATTCTAGTGCAAAATTAAGAATGTGCATTTCACTAAAATCATTTGGAGCTGTGCATTGGTATTTGGTGCTGCACATCAGCCCTGCTATGGCTAGGGGACAACATCTTTTATAAGGATTTTAAGGCCCAGTTTGGTGAGCTGTGACCATCCTGGAAGGAGGCAGCAGGCATCTGGCTGGGGCAGGCAGAGTTATGAAAGCAAAGGAAAAGGTCACACAGTAATATATACAGTGGCCTCCAGGAAAATATTACATTATAGCTTCTTTCTGCTGGAATGCCTCTTTATTAAAAAAACAAAAAAAAGAAAGCAACAAATTCTGAAAAAGAGATGTAAAATTATTTCAGCTGAGGCTTTATTTGTTTTTATTTTGAAGGTGAAAGGGCATATAGGTTTGTAGTTCCCTGTTTGGAGCATCTTCCTTCCCTTTGCCTATCCTGCATGAAATCAAGGATAAATTCTGGAGGTATGATTACTCACTGTGAACTAAATATGCCACAAGGAGGTACAAAGTTCCCATGAAAAAGTGTAATTTTTTAGGAAAATACTTGCCAAAACCAAAGCATCCTAAAAGTCAGGACAGAACCTGCAATCTGTAGTCTAAAGTATTTCAGTCTTTGGGACAGTTCTGCTTGCTGCAGCCAAAGCCTAACAGGGTACAACACCTGAGCTGCACATACTGCATCTTAGAGACCGAATATTCTTCTCTGTAGTGAACATTTAAATTTGTCAATCTGTGACAACTGACTCCTTTCCTCAAGACAAGCCATTTCTTTTCAAGAGAAATGCCGAAAAACCCCAACCCTAAAAAACTAAAAAAATCCCCAAATACTAAAAAGAGGCTTTCATTTTGGCAACCAAGAGAACTACTTTTTTTGTAAATAGCTGCAAGCCATTATTTATTTTTTTCCAGCCACATCTGAAGGCACCATTTCCTTTGCCTTAAGAACACCTTCTTCTCAAGGCAAATCCTGGATAAGAATCTGCTGCTGCAATGGTGGCTGAAGGCAGAAATACTTTAGAATTCAAACTAATATTCAATATTACTGTGCTGCTCCCTATTGCATGGCCATTTAAATACCCCCTCTTCCTGACCTTCATTACAAGGAGAGAAGGCAGAGGCACACACAGACTGTGGCTGACAAACACCTCTAATTCCATCAAGAAAAACCAAAATGAGAGTTACATCTGCTAACAACACAGAGGACATTACCCGCCTTGAAGAGGTTTTTATCCTATTATTTTATTTTAAATCTGGGAAGGTGAGAATTTGAATACATTTGATAGGGGCTGTGTCAGAGATCATTTTAGCTGGTCTTTAGGGAAGGGCTGTGATGAAGGGGTTTGTTCTTGCGGTCACTGATGGGAGGGCCAGCAGGGAAGCCTAATGACCAACCTTATTTGTCTGGTGTAATTTCTTCTTATATGTTCGAAGTTGTATGAAAGAATTTCAGCCAAAGGCCCTTGCCAAGTGTGCAACATGTTGGATTCAATTCTGAAACAAACCTCAGCTCTCCAAGGTAGATTGTTAGTGTTTGAAAACAATAGCCTAGTGAGTTACTTCTTTTCGTGTGCTTAGCTGTGCCCTACTATATCAAAGAATTTAATTTTCTTTGCCTAGATTGAACACATCAGCTCTGTGATTTTAAACCTATCCATCAAATTGAACACTGACAGAAAGCTATGAACTGGTCCATGACTTTTCACTATTTAGATATATTGGTCTGTATTTCATGCAGAAAACAAACAATTCTAAGAAACAATAAAAAGAAAAGGTCATGGGAAATAAAGTCCAGGAAGAGCAGAAAGTAAAACAATAATGTAGTAGAAGATGAATAATTTACTTTCAAAGAGCCATATGCCCATTCTTTGTAATATCATATCAAGTACATCATACCTGAAGGGTGACAGTATTTCATGAACCTTTGCTTTCTACAAAGGTCCATGAAATTAAAGGCTTTTTACATTAAAGGCCTTCTGGGAAGCACAGAGTTATCTGAGTTACAGCTCCAAATCCAGCCGGCTCTGACATTTGTTTTGTGGGGAAGCTGGCGCAGGCTGGAGCATGGAGAGCTGTGCAGCCCAGGGCTGTGTCTTGCACATCCATGTGGTGGTGGCACACAGGAGCAGAAGCCACCCTGCCAGTGCCAGGCTGCTGCCTGTCACCCCCAAAGCCTGACAAGTGGTGGGAGCCACATAGCACAGGTGCAGCAACTTGTCACCAGCGTGTGGCTCTGAACTCAAATTACTGGATTACCTGCAACAGACCTCAACAAGACCTGCAAGAGACATGCTTTGCTGGCTTTTTCAATTTCTATTTGGCAACAAGTGCTCTTGCAGCAATGTTAACCCAACTATATCACTCTTCTGCCTATCTTATCTGATTATTTGGAAAGTATTATGCTATTTAAACGTTTCTTCACTATCACTAAAACACAACTATAAAAATTTTCGGTGCATTCCTGACACACATGCTCAAGGATCTGCTCAGATGTAACTGCTTCAGTCTGCTGCTTCCTTAGGGTTAGCAGAGATGGGGGAAAGGCAGCAAGTCTGGAAAGGAAGCAGGTCTGTACCTGACTAAACAGGGGATTCTTCGCAGACCCCTACTTTGAAATTTATCTTAGGAAAGTGACAGCTTGAACACCTCCACTGATAACAACTCTGACAACCCAGCACAAGAGCTGTCCTGCAGCCTCATATGGAAACAATTGCAAAACCATGTAGGGCTGGAAATGGTTCTTTTATATTCAAAAGTGACATACTGTATCTTATCCTTACTGCAAATTTCAGTGACCACGCAGGTATTTAAAGGAAAAATATATCCGATTTTGTCTCAAAGTTGGTTTCTCTGCGTGTTACCAGATTTTTCTTCACACTATCTGGTTAGAGAATTCAGAGATTACTAGAGACTGAAGCTTTTAATTCTACTTGTGAATTTTTTTTTACTAGTTTGTCCTCCTATACAACCAAACATTCAAAATTACTGCAAGGAGTTATGTTTTCACAGAAAACCAGACAAATCCTTCAAAATAGTAAGATAACCTCTGCTTTGTTAAGAGTATTTTGCCTGAAACTATGTTGTTCTTACAACAAAAACCCCTGCCTTAGGTTCATCTGTTTGATTTACCTATGAGAACACTAGATTTACAAAATAAATATAACAAATCTGGGTATAGAGTAAAATGGCACTACCTTGCTGCAACATTTGGAGAATGGGAGTTGTGGAAGGCATTTAGCAGGAAGGGGAATCACCCTCCTGCAGTCGCTGCATGGGAGATAGAAGTGCTGGCAGATCCCACCCCGTGCACATCTGTGCCAACATCTGCACTGGCAGAAGCAGGGCAGGAACCTCCCTCTGCTCCTGCATGTGGTGATGGGAGCCTGCAAACCTGAAGAAGAAGCAGCCACTGAGAGGTGGAAGACCCTCTCTGGGGAGATGAAGGTGGCTTTCCTCCAAGAAACTTTCAGTTCTCGTCAGGCAGGGAGCTGAGGTGTCTGTGGTACCTTGTCTGCCTGCATTGGTGAATCAGCACTTTCCTGCTTGTTGGTCCTCCCTGCTTTGGATTTTCAGTCAGAAACAAAGCCAGAGGGAGAGTCTCAGAAGCAAAAACTAGGACTGAGATGAAGAGAATACATGAGGCATATTTACAGGTCTCCTCTTGAGGACATTTGCATCTTTCCTTAGGAAGAAGATGTAAGGAGTCAGTCTGCTCCCTCCCACTAATAATTTTTCAGATTATTGAATAATTTCAACTACAGTTTACAAGAAATTAACATGTAAGCAACCATCTCTCTCACTGGGTGGAAAAAATCAAGCAGCCAGCAGAAGAGATCTTTTTAATCCTGTCATCAAGGCAAATGCTACAAGACAAGATGCACCTTCTGTATACATCAGAACACTCATGTGGTGCTCCAGCCAAAGACACTTTGATGAAGCACCTTCTCAGGACTCAGGAAGAAAGAAGTGTTATTTATGAGAGACATGGAGCTGTCAAGTCTTTCCTTTTTGAGTTTGTTCAATTATTCATCCTTCCAGACAACCACAAGCAAAAACTTACTCCGTGGTAGTTGTATCTGCAGAGAAATCCATGTTGAATTTTCTGTTAGCAACAGTGTTGCATACCACTTATTATCAAATCTTTATGTAGTTTTAGATTAAATCTTGATTTTTAAATGAAGGACATAGTTTTAACAGATTTTATTGTATGCTTTTCCAAGCTCCTTATTAAAAAAATGCATTAATATGTCCCACAGAAAGATATAAGAACCAGAGTGAAGCAGTCACAGTCAGGTGCAAGAAAAAGGACCAATCTGTAGTCCTGAGAATTTATGATAGATAGCTCTACATTTGTTAGATTTTGCGCACTATAATGTAATTCAGAATTATCATATTTTATTACCATAAAGTATGATAACAATTACAAAGCATGATAATATTTTATAGACCGGAAATCACAATGGTAAAACAAAGTAATTTTAAAACCCAAGAAGTAAAAGATTCATATGTTTACTTCCTGACAGACAGCATGCTGAATTTCTACTATTGCTACTTATCAGATGGATTCAGCTGTGCAGAGTATTTGGAAAAGCACATTTCAATAATGAAATATACTGTTTGTTTATACTCCAGGTGCTGCCCATCCTTACTGCTGCATAAGAACTTGAGTCAGAAAATACAACAAAATCCTCACATCCAGCACTGTTAACCAGTCAAACTTGTCAATGTACAGAAATCAAACTACCATTGACTGTATGCTTCATTCAGGCACCATCTAATATATCTCCTGAAAAAAGCCCTGATCACCCACTACCTGAACCAAGGAGACACCCTGTTTCTTATAAATATCTGATCTCATTATTTCTAGCTCATGAAGTAAAATGCACCATGATGCACTCAAATGCAATGAAAGGGTAAAAGTGGAGTGAAGCTGATTACTGAAAGCATTGGCTTCAATATTCACCTCTGCTGGAATTTGGATCTTCTGACATTTTTCAGTTGCGGTCTGTGAAAACCACAGCTGAAAAGAAGTAGTGTGTGAAATTTGAAGTCTAGGCACTCCCTGGATTTGTTGATGGAAACAATAAAAGTGGAGGTAAAAGGCTTCAGAAAGCATCCTTCTGTTGCCAGAAAACTAGTATGACATCATGTAAACCAGTCACTCAGGGACAAAAAAAAGGTCAGAAAAGAGTAAACGGAAAAGGAGAAAACCAGATTCACTACAAGTTCCAAAATATCCACTGGTGCTGACATTTCAGGGGATCAGTAAGGGATCTTGAGAGATTAAATGAGGACTCTTGATTTACTCCTGCTATCAGGGCCACAGAAATGGAGCCACCGAACTGAAACAATGGCTGATAAATTTTTACATAGCCTGTTTATGGGGGATCAGTGTCAGTCACTCCTAATTTATGTCAACTCCTTGGCATGTCAGGAGCCAAAGAGGGCAGAAATTCCCCCCAAAGAGGGCAGAAATTCTTCAAGCATTTTTTTCAAATCACAGGCAGGGGGGTTCTGGTAAGTTTCCATATAACCTAATGAAAAAAAAAATGCAATTTTGCAAACAGTCATTTTGCTGAGAGGCTGCTATCTTAGTCAGTCTAGTACTATGAAATTGGAGATGCAAAATCGCATAAGGCTATAGTAATACCACTGAGAATTTTTTTGGCAACTGTCTTCTATTTCACAGGTTCCCTTGTAATTTACTCCTGAAATCAATGTCTCTTTATTCCTTACCATCATTACTGATGAAGGAACAGCAAGACTCAGGGAGACAAACCTGTCCTTGCTTAGTCCTGTAAGGCACGGTTGGCTTAGGAAACAGAAGAACAGAGTACTGTAGGGCTAGATAAAGAGGTTTCCTTAGGCTTCAGTAAATCTTTTTGGGGATAAAGCAGTGACTTCTGAGAAAGTTCTTCTATTTTGTGCCAGTTCCTTGGGTAAGCAATTTTCTGCCTGGCAGCCTACTGCAGGGACCAAGGGACAGGGGAAGGCTCCTTGTACAGAGATGTTTTCAGGCACTTCTCACTGCACTGGATTCTGTAAAATTGGTTAGAATTCTACATTTTCTCAAACCTCAGAAAGGTTTTAGGGAATTTAATGCAGTGTTTAACCAGATGCTCTTCCCTCCTTAGTGAAATAGTGTAAGATGTGTCCACACCACTATCACTGTATCAAGACTGCACAGTTTGCATGAAGGGCAGCATTTACTGGTGACATTCCTGCAGTGCCAGTTAACAATTCTCCTCTATCTATTCATGCACAGCTGGGTGGTTTTCTACTTTGGTATTTCCTCTAGGGCAATCACTGATACCTCCTCAGTCTTCATGAGTTCTTCTTGACCATTTCTGTAGCATCCAGCAGCTAGTTTTTACTGTTTCTGCACAGTATGTGGGGATCTCAGGACACTTTAGGAGCTTCTCCCGCTTAGAAGCCCTCAGAGCCCTGCCAGGCCCCTATAGAAACTTGAAGTTTTTGCAGACTGTACAGCGTGTCCCATAGGAATAGGTACTTGGATGCCCTATCCCTGCATTAGAGTTTACAAAATACATGCAATTAAAAATTATTATAATAAAAGGAGTACTCGCAGTTTAAGGTCCGAAACAAATACAGTCTTTTTCCTTTCCTTGTGCTTATAAATTGCTAACATTATGCTGGGTAACATGCAGAAGAGCAATGTGTGGCTGTCTAAAGACAAGACTCAGACTCTCACAGAGCTTTTTTCCTGTGCTGTACCCCTCTAAAGGAGATGGCCAGGCCATCACCAAACAATGCCTCAAGAATCAGTGAATCAGGCAGATAGCCCCAGCCTTTGGACAGGGTCAGCACTCTCCTCACACAATATTTCAACAATCCATCTTATAAATGATGGTGCAAGTAAATTGCCATCTCCCTGAGATGAACTGGGAAAAGGTCAAATCCTTGAGTACCCAGTCAGTTTTTAGACAGCAATTTCCCTGTAAATGTCAGTCTCTTGGAATAAGTATCAGCTACTAACTCAAACAGCAGCATTTGGAATTGTATTTGTGGTGTTCTGAGAGTTAAAACAAGTGCTAATTAGTCACTTTCATTGTTACTTCCAAATATTTTCCAAAATTAATACTGTAGTGACATGTTTCCAAAACGAGAAAAGGACAGCTTACTTAGATGTGAGCATAATATAAAACAGCAACAATTAGGCAAATATGACCCTGACTTTTCGCTGCACTGGACATTAACTGTAATGCAGTAAATCTGCTTGCTCCATTTCCTCTATTAGTGATAATAGCAAATACAATACCCTCATTTCCTCATTGCTGATGGCAGCATTGCTGGTCTCTTTTGACTGCAACCCTTCTTCAATATGTGTGCTGTGAAAGGAACCTTGTACTCAGCTGAAAACAGATCTCAAAAAATGTTTTTGAAAAATTAGTTCTGAATCAAGGTACTGAAAAATCAGATTTGTGTGATAATAAGTCCCACTCTGTTACTCTCCCCACAATTTAAGTACACTGATATTAAGAAAAAAAGAGTTTAAAATCTGTTAACAAGAAAAACAATCAAATGTAAGCCTGCAGAAGTTAAGAACCTACCTATTAAAAATGCTTTCACCCTCTAAGCAGATTATCCTGTGTATGGAACCATTACTGAACATTGCTTCAGAAACAGCACATTTGAAACGCAAATGCATTTCCCTCCCAGGCAGTGGCAGCACTTCAGTAGGTTTCTTACATAACTTGACAGTTTACCTACTTGCTTATTTGTTCTTGACAGCAGTGTGACAGAAGAGTCTCCCAGGGCACTGATGAAGCCCCTGTTAAAATGTTGTCACCAAATGGAAGAAAAGGCCAAGACAATTTCCCAACTTCCATGGAGTAATCTCTCTACGTGATGTGTTAAACCACCCCTCTCCAAGAGGATTCACCTTCAAACCTCACAAACAAAGCTTGAAGAAAGAAATGGTTCATGCCTAGATTACATAAAACAGAAGCTACTTTTCATTTAATAAAAACCCAACAATGCCTTAGGATGGATGGATGTTGTTTTTTCTTACTGCAAGTCAGTAAGTTATATGCCATGCTTAACAGCAATATTTCCAGTTCAGGGAAGAATGAGAGTAACTGACCAGCAAAACACATCTTGATATCAATCCAACCCTCAGTCCTGCCTGCCTTCACTGCAATTATAAGAAGATACAACACAAGCAAACAATAGATTCTCCCCTTGTTTCATTCCTCCTCTCTGTCTGACACTCTCCCTTGATATACAGGGTTTATTGTGTATATGAGGCCTGTTTTATTATGGAAGTTCTTTTTGGAAGTATTGCCAGAACCTCTTTATTCTGCAGAGTAATGCAGCTACTATTGAAGTAGTGTTTATGCTATTTCAAGGGGCTATGAGCTTGTAAGTGTGTTAGATGGGGAATGGCAAATATGGACCATATGGTTGGGGAATAAAATACAACATCATAATACTCAGCAAATTTCTTGTTTTACAGTATCAGGCATTGGTCCTCTTCATAACAACTGCATAGTTAAAGGACACACTGAATCTGGCCTAAACCTGCAAGTTTCTGGAATTTCAAGCAAACTTGACAAAAAAGAAACTTGACAAAAACAACAGAAAACTTGATAAAATAATTTTACACTTCCCCTGCTTTTCTGATGGGGAAAGAAGGTGGTGGGTAGCCCTAGATCAGAGCAATCTCATTTTCTTAATCTCATCCTTATGGATAAAAACACTCATGCCAGGAAGAGACTCAGAAAGCCACTCCCTACTGCCAAGGGGAGGATGGAAAACACTCAGGATTCATCAGTAAATTAGGAGGAATCTGAATGTAAAAATGCCTCCTTTATTGAAATGAAATCCTTTGCAAAGTCTTCTAAAAAAAGGAAGTCAATGCTCTTCAATATCCAAAATCATGCATAGGATTCCTCTTCTTACATACAGTATTCCCAAATTTTGCTGGTCTTTGCTAGTCTGATCCTGTGTTGTAATATCTAGGCATCCCTGCCATTCTTTTCTGCGGAATTTAACTTCATTTTCTACAGAGCTGAGCTCCAGGTTTCTGCCCAACTCATATCCTTTTTTATGGTGTGCTTTTTAAAGCCTTGCTAACGGTATATTGGTAATGTAACACATTTTCTTTGTTCAAAATTTCAGAAACCTGTGACAATTACACCTCAATTAAGTTCACCTTGTAGCTGTTGGCTAAAACTAAAATCCATTGGTTGTCTCTGTCTCAAGCAGGAACTAACTCAATGAATATATGGACAAAAAGGAAACCTCTGTGTAATCTTTATCTCTTATACACTTTTCTTTGAATGCCAAAACCCCCAAATATCTGAATCAATTATCTTGTGTCTCATCCTGTCTTTAATAGTCTGATTACTTCATTTGGCCTAAACTCTAATTTTTAGGCACATCAGTGCCTCAGATTTTGGAAAATGTACTTGCAAGCTGCATATTCATAGTAGGTTCTTACTTGCTAAGATACAGCTCATTATTGCACAGATCAAAATTTTATCAAATGCACAGAAGCTTTTAATCTAGATTTTCTTTCTCAAACCTGCAAGTTGCTTAAGTGCCCTCAGGCTTTGCCATCATAACTGAGAGTTCAATGTGCTCCCTGTGAATTTAAGATGACAAGGAACTGAACAGAAGTAGAGATCTATAATGAAGCTTGAAGAGGCAGAAAATTTAAATTAAAAAATAGAAGCTGAGGGATTCCCACATATAACTTCAGGAAAATGTTCCTATCTAGACAAGATAATGGCCAGTCTAAGGAAATAAATTATTGTAAAACATGATGGGAAATTAACTTACAGATTGCTGGATGAGTTCAAAACTACATACAGTACGTATTCTAGTAACTATCCTAATTTCAAAAAGGGTTATACATAATTTCAGATTTAAATATATTGGAAAGAGCAATTTAACCCCCAAGCAGAAAGCTATCCCTTTGACACTAATGCAGAGTAGATAAGAAGGAACAGGGTTTCTTTTTAGTGACAAATATCAGATTTTGAAAGTACACATTAAGGACAAAAAATCAGTGTAATTTTATATATTTGGACCAGCTATAAAATAGCTTTAAAAAATGAGCAATATTCTTTTTGTGACCAATATTTCAAGGACTGCTTGGATACCAAAACATCAATAACTCCTTCTGCAAGATAGCCAGTCATGATTTGGCCTCAGGACATCTGCATGCAGAAATTCATTCATTACAAAAAACCCCCCGAAAACAAACAAACAACAGTAACAAAAAGGCAAAAAAGGGGAAAAACTGCTACCAGAATAAGCGTGCAAGAAGACACTGTATGCACCTCATCCTCTGAGAGGAGACAAATGACAATGATGTGCCAGGAAATACTGCCCTCAAATGCCTCCTCTTTAGGAATGAAACTCACCCTGTGCTGAGATGTCAGGTAGCAACAAAACCTCCCTACCTGCTCTGAACAGCACAGCTGAAGAGCTAAAGGGATGAACATTGGTTTGACCTAGTTTTGTACAAGGCTTTTATCTTATGAATGAAGCTATCTCCCAGCTTCAGGAACAATGAAAGAATAATGGAAAAAGGAAAAAATGCAGAAGAGAGAAAAAAATGTGATTTGTTCTCACTAGGGGCAAATTCAGTCATGGGCTGGGAACACCAGGTCAGATGTAAACAGCAGAAAGAAAAATCATGAAAAAGGGCAAAATGAATGTGGAACTCTAAAAACCAGTACTGGTTTTGTTATTTTCTCTGATCTTGGGACGACAGATGTCTGATATATTTATGATGGTTTGTGACATGAAGATTCAGATTAATTTTCTGTGTGCTTCTCTGCTTGCTTGATTAATTCTTGGTAAGTCAGTTAGAGCTGGGCTTACAGGTATTCAGGTATTACAAAAAACAGAAAGACCCAGAAGCTCTATGGATTAGTCCATCATTTAGTCCATTTGCTTTAACAATTTCAAAAGGAATTGAATAAAAAAATGCTTATGTGCTTTTAAAATCCAACTCTACACTTCTCATAAAAGTCTTTAGAATTGTCTCATAAAAGCCTTTGCCATATGAAGACATAAAACCTCCTCATGTTAATGATCCACAGCAAGGACAGATCCATGACTAGAGCAACAGCCCTGAACAGGGGACTTATAAAACATTTAGTTCAAGAGAGGTCAGCAAAAGGAAGGCTGGATACGGCTTTTGCAAAGAGCAATTTATAAAAATCCCGTAGGTCAAAAAACCTATGTGGTGCCAGAAGGGTATTCACTTTTTGCCTAGTGTACAAAGTGTACAAATATTTGGTTTTAAGAATGATCTATGGATACATTTCCTTTTATTTTGAAAATATTATTCTGCTTCAGCAGCATTTTCGAGTTCCTAACAATAACTCCTGTCTGCTCACAAACACCATTCTGTCAAGTTTACAGCCCCAATCTATCAGAGTACTTCAGCTGGGCTGCAAAGATCCCAAGCTGGGAACTACCACTTCCACAGCTTTTCTAGCTCTGGCTTAGATGTTCCATGTGAGCTGTAAGAGCAGAAGTCAATAAAATACAGTTCAGCCTAGCTAGGGATCTAGTACAAGGATCCATAGAAATCCAAATTATTGCTTATGTAAAAATCATCTCTTCAGTTTTCATACATCACTGTTCCACTGATTTCAGCCAAACTATTACAACTCATAGAAGCTGAAGAACTTAATCTAATTCCTGGATTTTAATATAAAGAGCTTAAACACCTTCTGAAATATCTTCAAGCAAAATTTAATCATCATCTTTTTTGTAAAAGAATGTTAAATAACATTGAGCCATCTTAACTGGAGTACTTCAACTGAAAGAAAAAGTTGGGCATAAAATACCAATCTGGCCCAATTTTAGAAGTTTATACAAATGCATGATGATTTGCTCTGAAATACCTAATTTAGATTTCTTTGGATGAGAGTGACACAGTAGATGTCAGATCATTCAGAAAGGACCATGAAGTGAACTTGCATGGTTTTGCAGTATGTGCTTAGTGTGGTAAAAACCACTTCTCACACCTTATTTAGTGTGAACAGGCTCACAAATAATACCAAACCTTGATTTACAGGGACTTTTCACACCAAGGTACTTGGTTACCATCCCAGGTAAATATACCCAGATTGGCCTGTCCCTTGAGATTAATAGAATTACTGCTGTAACCAGGAATCTCCTCATCTCTACATACCTTCCACAGAGGTCAGGCATCACCACCAGTCCTTTCCTGAGGACAGCTCCTTTGACACTGAATCTCCATGGGTGACCTGCACAGACCCTGCCTCACCACTAACATCCTTCAAATAAGTCCTGCAGGCTGACCTTTCCTTTTTCTAGTCCCCTGTCTCCCTCTCTGTACTGGAACTAAACAGTGGACATTTGAAAAATTAATTTCTTAAGTATTTCCCCAGCACCTGATTGCTGGTTTGGAGAACATCTGGTGTGAAATAAGATGGAAAGGCTACAAGTGACTAAGAAGCACAGAAAATGTACGGAAATAGCCCACGTAGACATTGGAAGCCTTCTTCATCCTGCCTCAAGAATCTGTTTACCTTTCTCTAAGTTGTATAAAAAAAAATCCATCATTTGAAAATCACAAAACATATAGAAGAAGAAGAAGTTATATCAGAAACTGCACAAACTACTGGCGCCAATTATTATTCTGCTCTCTCTCAATACTACTGTCATTCTGATTGAGGTGCAATTCTTCAAATTGTCACTCATTACCTTTATTATCAACATGGAATTAATAGTAGCAGGAAACTTGTGCAGACTGCCTCTTTCACACAGAAGTGTTTATTGAGCCACCATGGATGAAAGATCAGGTGCTGAGCATGAGATGCCAAGTAATACTCACAGAAACTGCCTCCAGGATTTGTTTAACAGCATCAGCAGCATCTCGTTCACTGTAGTACCCCTTTTCCACAATCCTACAGAAAAAAAGCAACACAATTAAGCATTAATGTGCATAAACAGTGCAGATAGACACTTCTTTTCAAAAATGAAATAGAAAGCAATCAAATTTAAATATGACCAGGGCAGAGGAGTGCCCCCCAGAGACTAGAACACAACCCTTTTACAATTTAAGTTACCCTTGATTTCCAGTTAAATAAAAGACAGGAGGTAAAATACCAACCGGATAAGATGCTCGCAATGCGTACACATTCAGTTCAAAGTTTTTTGAACTTTCTGACACTCAAGGAATCTGAATTACTCTCAGATAAAACCACTCAGCATTTAGGAACTGCTTTTTCACTTTTATATTTAACATTAGCCCCCCCACCTCCTCCATTAGTTAGTCACTTAGTTATTAAACAAAAGCAGTGTGCTATGCACACACAGATCTGAATTATTCAAGAGAAAGGGTTGGTGTAAAAATTTACTGGCTTTGAGTTATCCCTCGAGTGTGATGAGCTGAACAATTGACTTTTTCCCCCATCAGAAACCTGGGGATGCTGCACTCAAAGAAACACAGTTTCATTACAACTAAAGGTACTTTTTTCTTTCAGAAAAGCTACCTTTTCTGACGGAGGCAGCAGGAGACACAGATTTGCACAATGGCATATGAGCAGTTCATAAAAGAAGGATCTATCATTAAGATGTACTAATACTCTATTTAAGACACCCAAAAGTCTTTTTACAATGGTTTTTAACTGAGAATAGCATTTCTGAACTACAATAATTCTCCCTCAGAGAGTTACCTTAAAGGTCAGACTTTTGATCTGAAGTCTTGATATTTTTACTGTATTAATTTTTCAAAGCCCAAGAAAACATAGACCGATGTTGTCTAGAAACAGAACCTGTGGTGCCTATGAGCCATTTTATAAAATGACATCCTGCAAGTAGACAAGTCAGTTTTATAAAACAATACCCTGAAATCCCCATGAAACATTACAACAAGAATGTCTGAAGTCAAAAGTCACTGTAAAGACCTTCTGCCCCAAGATCCATAAAAAGACTCTGCTGGTGGCAGGAAGAATTTCTGCCCACTGCTCCTGCTTTGCAGCAACTTTTCATCACCTCCTTTCCCTGAAACAAGACTGATATTGGGTTACCATCAATGCAGCTCCTCACAGCTTCACAAAAGCTGACAGGAAAGGTGTTGACTAAATGAAAAGCATTACTTCATATTCGTTAGAGGTGATTAGAAGTGAGAAACAATGCAAAGATAGTACTCCACCAGAAACAGAGGCAACAAGCATGGCACTGTGGAAAGCAGCCTACACAGGAATATTCCCTATCAGCTGCAATTACTTTACCTTTACATTCACTGTGTTCACAGAGAATTAAGTCTACTCATGTGGCACCAGCAGCAGCAAGTAATCCCTCACAAGCAGCTCTTCTATTTCCTCCTGATTTCTTTGCTGTCTATTTGCTTGGGATTATTTCTAGAATGTTTGGTTTGGGGTTTTTTGGCAACCCTTTAGCTGTCATGCCATATGCACTGATTTAACACTTTTGCTTTTTTTGTGCTTTCAGCCCTCCCCCTGTTTTGTCATCTGTTTACACCATTAGGGAGATCTTTACTGGAAATTACCATCACAAGGGTACAACAAAGCAAAGCTTGCTCATTGAGACATTATATTAGGCTTTTAGCCTGAAGTATAGAAAAGAGGTTACAAAACCCCACAAATTACACAGTAAAATGGTACATTATGCTTGAAGCTTAGGTTACTCCTTAGCCATTTCAGGTTGAATTATCCTCTTCTATTAGATTACATTGTGAGACCTGAGCCCCAGTGATGCTCTTGCTTAGTTCTTCGTTCCCCCCCCATATACTGGCTTTGCTTCCTCCTCCTTTTGAATTCAAATGAAGTATTTATTGTCAGCCTGTACCTGTCTGTAATTTCCATCTTGCCCTGTGCATTGAGTCCATCAGCTGCAGGATGACCTTCTCCACCTCACCTCAGAAATGCATGAGGCAGGCTTTAAGACTTCACCAGTATTCAGAATACTCTGATTTCCCAACACGTCTCAGACTAAGATCAGAGAAATATGCAGCAATGCACTTTCAAAAAAATCTCTTTTTACAGTGTGGTAACACAGTCTTTGTTCTATCTTTTTCAAACACAAAAAGCAGGGGAATGAAAAACCAAAAATCTCTTAAATGCATTCCATGTCTTTGTATTTTCCTTCACTCATCAAAATCAAAGAAAAGATGAGCTTCCTGTCAATGCCTAGCCAATGGACAAAAGAAAACCACTAATTACCTGACCACTGGAAACAAGGGAAAATCAAAGAGATGCTCAAGACTGCCCTCTTGACCAGGATGAGCCACCCTGACTTAGACAATAGATGCTGGTAAGGATAGCATGCTTCTGTCTTTATTTATATTAAACACAGAGCAGAAGAAACACACAGACCTTGTAGATGAAGCCATGTAATTTAAACCTTAAAATAAATAAGTGCAATAAAGTGTGGGCCCCTATTTCATGGGAGCAATAAAAAACAACTGTAGAAACATTGTGCAATGCACTGGACACATCTGCTAGTGCTACACGTGAATGATATGCACTGGCAAACCAATTACAGCTTATGTCACATGCAGTTAAATTTCCAGTTTTCCAGAACTCTAGAATTCAGGTTTATCAAGAATAGAAACTTTACTCTTAATTCATAATAATCTAGCAAACAGAAAGCCTAATCTTCCGTGACAGCAATAAATGAAAAAAGACATATTCCTTTCTAAAGACGAACATTTATTTCTAAGGGTACTCTGCTTTAGATCTAACACCTGGCTATTAGGCAGTAAGGAGGTGTACAGAAAGAAGATTATCCTGTAGTTTAGGTCATGTAGTAATGCTGGGGGATCATTTGCATATTTATTTTTTGCATCCTCCCTGCGATAGTTTACATAAGACAAATGGTAGGTGTGCCAGCAACACTCCTACCTGAGACCAATGAGTCTTCTTTAAAAGGATTTTTCAAATTCAGCCTGCAGATTAACAATGACTCATTGCCCTTTTTTCTATAATGGGAAGGAAACCTGCAGAAATATCTTATTTCACTGTTACTGAAGCAAACCCCAACTATTTATACCTGGTTTACAGAATGATCTTTAACAAAACCATGGGTGAAAGAAGATTAATCCTTTGCTGAGAGGACAGAAAGATAGGAACAGCAGCAATAAGGAACTAATTAAATATTCTCTTTGATATGCAAATGAAAGAGCCAGGTAGGCCAAAAGAGTGCTGGAGAGGAAAACTGTAAGGAAGACAGCAGGGAATCCAGAATTGATTGAAGTCAAGCCACAAAAAAAAATCTTTGAAAAACACTCAATTTGGAGCTGCAGGCACCCAGGAAACTCAAGGCACAACCTCAAAATGAAGACATTCTCGAGCAAGCAAAAATGCAATGCTGATTTGCATAGGATCACTTTTTCATGGTTGTGCAGACACATTTACTGAAATATGGTGATCCAATTGTTTACACTTGTATAGGGCAAGACACACATTTAACAGAATGTCTACTGTATGGACAGCAAGCCACAAGTGTCTTAAAGCACCACTCGACTCAACCTTGTCTTTCACATCAACACATTTGAGACAAATCCACCTCCTCTACAGAGACAAGAAGGGAAACACTTCCCAGAGCCTCAACTCACCACCCTCTCTCAGTGCCAGCAGGGAAGGAGATGCCCTTTGGGAACAGACCCAGTCCCACAGTGCTGAGGCACAGCCCTGCCTGTCTGCAGAACCCTGCAGAAATCTATGTTACCACCGATTAAATATGTGTTACCACACTCTCTCACCTGCTGCTGCTGCCCAGAGAGGGAAGAGCCTTGCCAGGTTGTGGGGCTATAACAGATTTAGCAGTGAGCAAAACCACCCTTAGAGTCACACTGCCCAGCAACCCTGTGGAAACAGCATAATGTGTTTCTGGGGATGCATGCTCTCCTGTAGTTGAAATTTTGGCTGCTTCCTTCATCAAACACATGCATGTGTTCAAGTGTTTCGTAGTTTGCAGTAATCCTTGCCAGATTCCAACAGGCCTTTCCAGTATTTCTGTCCCTTGCGAGCACTGGCAGTTTCCTAGCAGTATAAATTCCTTAGTTTTGCAGATGGTTCTTGGTGTAGCCTCTCTATCATGGACCTGAAGCTCTTGCTATTTTGTTTGAAATGTTTCCATGATACACATCTTGATCAGAGTCTATATCTGCAGATGCTGAAATTCTAACCAGCATTCACCACAGCCCTGCAGCCTCCTGTGTAATTTGGGAAGACCATGTAATGGATTTTACTCCTTTTGGGGCATTCTTTCTGACACTATGCTTCAATTCCCTGTATGTTTGTGAAGCCGTGGAAAGCAGTGGGATATCCTGGTAAAGGGAGGGAGGTGGTCACACCTGCTCTGCAGAAAGTTTAGTACTGATACGAAAAAACAAAATTAAAAAAAAAAAAAGAGTGTCGTCCTGCTAAGCTAAACACACAGGATCTGAAAATCAATGAGGAAAGAGATGGGGAATCCCCACGCATCATTTTAGAATCAATTTTCAGAAGAGTATTAAAATTGTATTAATATACAATTTTACAGTTGACTAGAACACATGCATCTGGGAATTAACGACAAGCACATCAGGCAAGTGAAAACAATCAATCTCCTACAAGAACATAATCAGTCTCCTACGAAAACAAATAAGTGAACATTTCATCAGAGAAGGAAAAGACTAGGTTTTGGGTTTGATTTTTGAATGAGTAGCAAAACAGGGGGCCAGCTCTGTCCAAACCCAACAAAAGAAATACAGCCTGCACAGCTGTATTGGTAGCAAAAGGAATTAAAACCACCCAGGAATCTGCTTTGAGCAAGGGGATCCAATCCAATGCCAGAGGATGTTAGACTGGGACAGTCACTGATGGCACACAGCTCTTTGTGCAAGACTGACAGTACCCTAAATTCTCAGTCAGTACCTGCTGCAGTTGCTGTGATAGTGAGAGCTCTCAACTAAGACAGAGGAAGAGTGAATTTCCTTCCCCACTCCACAGCGCCGATCCAGGCCTTGCACTGTGGCAACGCCTGAAACCTGCGTCTGAGACCACTGACCCTGAGACCAAAGCCTCTTTCATTTTTCATGGCTATTGGAGTCCAGTACAATGAATGTCCCAGCAATTTTAAACTCAAGATGTGCTCATGAATCCTGCTGATCGAGAAAATATGAAATCTTACCACTTTAACAAGCTTACTTTTTCCTCCCCCATGCTCTACATGCTCTAGTTCTCCTATTCTTAGCTTTTCTTCTCTGCTTGCCTCCCACGTGGGCCACTCTACCAATAATCCAGTCTTGCCTGAAATGTGAGCAGGTCTGTTGCTTTCCTGCCTTAACTCATATTGGTAAATGCACTTAGTTTTATGCTAATTAATCTGAGTATTGGCTGAACTTAGAAACATATCCTGTGGCTTGCAAAAGTCCTGCAAAATCAACTGAAACACCTAAAACAGTAAAAATGTTTATTACTTTTTCAGTTCCCAACACTGTTTTGCCTTCTTTAAGCACTGTCTGTATTTGCTTTGCAGACTATCCTTTATAAATATTGTGACATCAGAAAAAGCCATCGCTGTTTTTAGGGTCATTTTCATTCTTCCATTAGCTGACTTTTACCCAAAACACTTGCACCACATCTTGGCTGTGGACTGTGTCCTGTTACTTCATGCATAGTGTCAGACAACACACTGCCCGATATAAATACAAGCTCTGTTTCAATGCCAGCATGTGCTAACAATTTTAAAAATTGTTTGGTTCTATATAATAAATGCTAATTTATCTAAAATGCTTTGGTTGTCATGGAGATTTTTTCTGAAACTACTCAATTCTTATGCAAATTCTTGTATTTAATTAAAATGAAATTAGAAGATTTCTACAAGCTGAAGTGCGGTGGAAAACTAGCAGAAAAGGGAAAAGAAAATGACATCGCTCTAATCAATAGCAAAATGGTTTCCACAAGGGACACTTTCTCAATGAATGATTCACAGATCTATTGGTTCATGTCTGTATTGAGGTGATTGCAATTTGTGGTTGCTCTGATGCATTTGTTTAGTTAAAAAAAGGTTTCCCTCATAAATATTTATGCATTCTCCATACTACAGATTTGAAGAACAATAAATATTTTTAAAAGTAGCTCTGATTCAGAATCTCCCTTATTCTACAACCATTTTCATATTCCAGAGCAGACTAGCTGTTACTGTCTCTAATGACTCAAACTGCCTGTCCGTGATGTGAAAAAGGATAATGGGAAATACTGACCTGGGTCTGGACCTGACTCCCTGTGAAACAAATGAAAAGCTTTTCTTCAATACCATGTTTAGAAATGAAATTCAGCACAGCAGTCATTCAGAAAAACTGTTTTTGCTCCATTGTTATTAAGCAAGAAGCACTTTCTGATAAATGTAACATGCAGGAGAATTTAGAGAAAGATTGCATATTTCTTAAATCTCATACTAGGGTTTGTTTTTCCCCATCTTTAACTTTCTGCTTCCAACTCAGCGTTACTATAGCACCCACAGAATCAGACACGTTCATCTTCCAGAAGCTTGATTTCAGAAGACATTTTAAAAAATGCTCTTTGCTCCTGGAGGTTCTGAAGCCACAGTGCCCATGAAGTGGCAGCTCAAGCTTCCCTCTCAAACAAAAGTTTTTGTGTAAGTGGTTCTGTGAGGCAATGCAACAAACTGAATTACTGAGGCATGCCACAGCTCCTGCCTGCTGAGAGTGGGCAAAGAGAAGGATCACTGAAAGCCTGCAAAAGAGGCAGTGGCCTGGGGAGGGGAAAGGGCAGCACTGAAGGCACCGATGAAGCTGCTCTGCCAACAACTGCTGAGGCTTTAATTGGATTTCTCTGTCTAGCTAAGGGCCCCACGACATAGAAAAGATGTGGGAATGCAGAGGAAGTTCAGTGGACAGTAACTGACACATAGAAAGTATAATGGGGGACAAAAGATTGCAGGGGCTGAGGAAATAGAGTCTTCTGCAATCCTCCACTGTATGAGTTTACTATAAAGTTTGCTTTAAAGAATAAAGCAATCACCTTCTCTCTACCTGCTGAGGACAAGGCAAACAAATATTGGTCGAATTTGCAGAAAAAAACTTTTCCTAATATTGACACTGAATCTATCAGTCTGGAAAGTCACTGGAATAGCTTACACACAAGAAGACTACAGAGATGTTTAAGAAACAAAATTCAAAACCATGGACACCAAAGGATGGTTGAAAGGTACTACCTGAGCTCATATGACTCACCTGCCCACTCCACACCCCATGCCATACCAGTTCTGGCTGCCATGACATTTTAAACACTGGAGCTCACCCTGACACATTACCTACTTCCCACCAAGAGTGAGCAACTGACCATCCAACACTGGAACTGGGCACAGCTTGCATAACATAGATTGTGCTTACATTCCTCTATGCCACAATTCCCAAGAGCGTTCCCCTTATCCTTATTCAGTTCAGGATTATTTCAGATTCACCTCTTCCAGACCTTCTCTGGTGGCCTCGACACTCACAGTGCACAGGTCTGTGACACGACAGCGACAAAGGTCAACACTGAACTGAGAAGTACATTACCTAAAACATATTTGCCTTTCAGGCTTTCATTAAAAAATCTTCTTGATTATCATCTAGGAAAAACATTTCAGTGCTCTGAATATTTAGGAAAACTGCACTTCCTCCTAAAACATTTTGACTTCACTTTACACTCTTGTCACAATGTACTTAGAAAAAAAAGCAATTAAACCCAAAATGAAAAAGCACACCCTAAGTAACTTTCTAATTTCATGAGAGATGTTGAATCAAGGCACAGAAAACACATTAGCACTTGGATCAGTCAGGGACTTTCTGTATGTACATATATAGGTAGGGTACAGTTACATAGGCTGCAGGTATATATACCTCAACAGCTGTCAAAATCTCTCTGCATTTCAATAAAATAAGAAGTTAAAATTTGTTAATAATTAAGGAGCTCAGCTAAGCCTCAATCAACTTTCTATTTAATTTAACAGGTGTATCTCTCCCAGTTTGTCAGGCATTCAGACTATGTATATCTACATTACAATTCTGAGGCTGTGGTAGAGAACTGAGAATAGATATGTCAGAGGAGCTGTGATCAAAAGAACCTGCTGTATTAACAATACCTAACAAACCAAAGAGCTTCACAGTCATTGATGTGTACAAGTTACAAAAGGCTTTCTCTGCTTCCAGAGTGACAGAAAATTAGGCACTGACCACCCCTCCCCCCCAAAAAAAGTCATTATTTATTATTATAAAGTCATTACAACTCTGTACAAGAACAAAATACCAAATTACACTGAAAAGACTACAAAGGAGCATTAATGCATGTCTTTAGTCTGAATTACTGGGTTTTATAATTACTGAAGCTAAATTCAAGAGAAACCGAATGAGCTACTAAGATATCAAGGAGAACTTTTATCAGAGCTTTGTGTCTTGACTTCTGACTTCAGGGAATAGGCATAGTTGGTGTAGTCTAGTCACCAACCTCTTTTTATTTTTGCCAGTCCTCAGTGAGGCATCTGTAACATGGTTGTATGAAGCAAGGAGTCCAAAGGACTTCTCTGACCCCTGTCCAGAAGACAGACTGCCATGACATAATGAGACCAGAGCACTGAAGAAAATAGAAGGTGCTATTCTGACACTAGCTCATAAAAGACTCCCACTCCAGTGACTGATTAATTCCTTGACTCTTTTTGACAGCCCTTAGCAATTTTAATTTCCAAAAGTACAAACAAAAAGGTGTGCCTGAAGCCTGGGAAGGCTTCATTATATTTTGTCCATAGGAGGCAATCATTCCCATATCTCTTAAAAAGGCAAGTTGGTTAGAACAATTAATATTTTTGTTCATGTAGACTTCATAAAGGAAGAGAATATGAGCTTGAACCTATAGTTCAGAGGAAATTACACGAAACCTGAAATGGAAGTGAGTCAAGAGACTGTCAGCTGAAAATTCTAATTTTAGACATTGTTTGATGCGCTCAATAATAAGATGAAAGAAGAAACAGAAAAGTCTGTGGTCAAGATGACAAAGAAAGGACAAGACGAATGTATGGATTGACATTGTTTTAAGTGGAAAACCAAAATGTATTCTTAGCAATCTGCAGGTATTCTGACTAAAATTAAGTTAGAGTTGATTTTTTTTCTGAAATTCATATTTGAAAAAGAGATATACTGGTGATTCAGCTGAAAGACAATAGGTATAAATAAAGTCAGAATGGAAAAGACCAACAAATGTTAGCCGATAAAAGTCAAGATACCAGACTGTGCTGTTGGGCTTACCACTGCTGGAACACTCAGAACCTTATCAGAGGATGTTCCCTTGGGGCTCTGTCAAAACACTGCCAATTTAAATGCATTTCAACCATGCATGTCTGTTTTAAACATGCAGGAAGGAAAGAGGAGAGCCAAGCAAATGTCAAAAGTATGTGTCAGCACCAGGCTGGAGATGCAGCATCTGTAAAGAACTTTAATACCAGTTAATTTAGATCTGCTGCATTTTTCTCTCTGTCCTGGTAAATTCTGCCACTGGTCTGCCACTCTCTTTGTCAGTCTTTGCCACAAGCTCTTTGTCATTACTCACTTCCTCAGCTGGCAAAAATCATCATGTGAATTGACAACAAATATTGTAATTTACACAAACTTCTCCAGTTTTGAGTAGAGTTATATCCATTGTATTTGGGGTGGTATGACCTACAATGTGATTTATGAAGTCTGGGAAACAGTTTTCTTTTTAAAAATGGAGCCAAAATCAATCTGATTTCAGCTGTATTAGCTCAGGTGTCAAACTGATACATTCATTTGAATTTATCTCCTTTTAAGCAACAAAATTGAAAAATTGTCATAATGAGAGTTCATTTTAGCAATAACATAGATGATTTGACAGTAATGTTAAATAAGGTGAAGGAAGTGAATAATTTCATTACCCAGAACTTTAAGTTAGGGTGGCATGAAACCAGCAGCACATCAACAATGCTAATAGGATTCTAGAAGACTAATTGGATCTTGGGTATTTATAAAATCATCCTCATGATCATATCAGGGATGTTTGCATGAAAGGACTTACTCCTCTGCAGCTCAAATACTATTCAAAAGAAGAATGGACATCTGGGATGGCAGAAAACTAGAGCAATAAAACAGTTGATATAAAAAGTAGCAGCACATTACAAGATTTAGCAGTAACAGCAATGAAGATGTTTGCAGCCAGGAGAGCAGGAGAGCTTGTGTAACAGTCCCAGTCATATCATTTGCTGACAGCTGACTTGAAAGAGGCATAAAAGTAACTCCTCCAGAGTACACAAGTTGCTTTGGTGTCTGTATGGCGTGTGGTTTACAAAGTAAATAAGCACATAATGCACATAAGGTACTCCAGAGCCTGGAGTTGATCCCAGGCCATGCTGGGATCCTGATTGCCCACACAGGGTCTTGCGTCGAGGACAACCATACAGTCGATCTCCAGACACGGTCACAGCTCTCCCTCCACATCTGATACAACTCCACTGCCCAGGAGGAAATATTCCAGGGTCATTTTCTTTCTCCTGGGATGGGAATCACACAAGCACAGGAAAAGGGAGTGCACAGGGCCTCTCTGTCAGTCAGGACATTTCCTTTACTCATGATAAAAAGATGTAAGGACTGAAAAGATTAAGCATGAGGGGGGAATCTACCCTAAAGCAGAAAACTAAATTTACCCTCACTAAAACTCAGAGGGCAGCCATTGTATAGCTCAATGCAAGCATTAATTCTTCAGCCCAGCTGAGAAAGGGGGGCCAGCTAATGTTTAATTGGAGTCACTAGTGCAAAACATCTTGGCTACATATTGCTATTTAATTATTTTTAGTTTAAGATTGAAGAAGGAAGCTCATTTGTAGCACCACAAGGGGCTCCACAATCTATTGAGGATTAAATGACTTTGCTTCTAGTCACAATGCCAGACAGCTCGTCCTAGCTGCCCAAACTGCTGGATCAAGCATCCAATCTTTTTGAAAAGATCAATCTGACTGCTCAAATTCCATAGTCACTGCTGAGTATAGATTATAGAATGTTGAAAGTGTCAGAATATTAAATCCTGATTTCATCAAATAATGCATTTCCCCATCCTGGATCCCATGAAATCTTTCCTCTTCAGTTCTTCTACCACACAGATGGTTGCTGCTCAGGAACCAACCATTTCACTGGATTATTTGTGTTTGCCCCTTGCAAAACATTTTCATCAAAGACTCTGTCCAGCCGTCCTGAAAATGACCTGATCTGAAACCCACGTGGATATATAAAGGGCTAGATGAAAGATATGGCACCTTGACCAGGGTCCTCTCCAGCTCAGGACTGGGACCTCACTGGTTGTTTAACTTGCAGCACATCTCTCCTCATTGCTTTGGCTGAGTATTGAGACAGTAATCACCTTTCTTCTGCCAAATTTAGGAGGTCACAGGAACAGTCGCTTTTGTTGTTGTTGTTCAGAAATAGTACTTGTCAAGGTCAAAGGTACGGCCACAGTATAAAAAAAAGTATGCCTTTGTGTTTTCATGTCTAAGATACTTTCAGACTGAATATTTGGTGTGTATTTTTGTAATACTACTCTATAATACTAAACTTTAATTACAGAAGAAGGAAAATCAAATAAGATGCCCTAACATGAGCTGGAAATCACTAACACCAGTAAGTTAATTCATTTACTCAAGCCAGTATCAAAGGGTTTTCTTATCATCTCTTGCTCTAAAAAAACCAAATTCCTACCCTCCCAGCACTAGTACAGAATCATCTCACTTTATGCATATGCATCTACTCCAGAAGCATGTGCAGCCTCATGAACAAAACCTTCAGAACTCAACTGCTGTCTTGCAGAACCTTCGTAGTGAAAATACGTGTTTATATGTTTTATAAACACAGTGAATACAAACCAGAATTTTTTTCTTGTTAATTTACTTACCAAATTTTTATTTGATATAATGCTATCCTCCTGGCAGGCTCATTGCCACCTAACGTGTTATGATGACCTGTCAATTATGACCTGCCAATGAGATTTTGCCAGATTTTCTTAATTTTTGTCTGGTCTAACACACTCAATGCTATGTGCCTGTTGCTTTCTTCAACATTTACTGGGTAATACCTCCATTTTCAACTTGTACATAATTTCCCAAAAGTCTCCTGATTATTACATAGCCAAAGGCATTTTTAAGCTATTTGCTGCAGATATCTATTCATGTGAATAGATTACATGCTGATGAAATAATTCTAGAAATTACTAACACTGGGAATACGTACAGAGAAGAAATCTGAACTCTAACATTCTTGGGGAAGGTACTGAAAGAGGTGTGGACAGGTAACTTACCTGTCAAATAGTTCTCCACCAGTAACCAGTTCCAGAACAAGACTGATTTCTGTAGGGGTCTCAAATATCTCCTTCAGTTTTATCTGGTAAAAGACAACAAAGAGTATTTCTTTTGCTTATTTGTCTTCTTGCTGAGCACATCTGGAGGTCACAGCTGGGAGAGTTACCTTGTTCTTTCCTACTTTTTTCCCTAGCTTTCTATATTTTTTTTGGTACTCTTTTGGTTATTCTCATACTCATGCTTTAGTAACCTCTATGAAATATGGGAGTTTAAGTGGCTGTCTGCCAATCTCTCAGAGAAACCAAAAAGTAAGACCTTTCCTACCCTCCCAGGACTGAAAACACTATGCAGAACTTCTTTCATATAGTTTCTCACTCAATCCTGTAAGAACATCAATGCTTCATCTTATTATGGAAGTTTAACTCAACAGATGTTCATAAAAAGCTGCTGGCATGCCCATGAAGGGAACCTAAATCTTTAACCTAGATCTGTACAGGTGAGCCACAAGAGTCATCTCTCACAATCAGAAAGAGTTTCAAAAAACAAGGAAACAAACATGGAGTGAAAGAACATGGCTGAACTTACAATGTTGGGATGTGAAAGGCGAAGAAGAACTCCAATTTCAGTGCGGACAATTTTCTTGTCTACCTGGTTAAAAGTGGGGAAGGAAAAAGGGAAAAATTATTTCCATGTTCACCATAGAAACTGCTAGCAGAATCACAGGAAAATATGTATGAAAAGCACTTTTAGATCTCCCAGGGGATTAAGCTGAAGTGAGACACACAAGTCAAAAATACTGTAAAGAGAAATGTTCCATTAACACAAGACAGATACTATAACAGAGAAACATCTGCATCCAGAAAAGTGATTTCAAACACACATGTAAGTCACACAAGAAGTAGAATATAGGAAAGGCATCTAAAAAAGTTGGGAAAATTTCTCTTTTTACTCAAGTTCTGCCCTGGTCTCTTGCCACTTTTGTTGTTTCAGTTTTATGGTAGAATAGCTTTCTTTTGACACACTAGAAAAAGGTTTCTGCACGTAGGATGTGTTCATGAAAGTAGTGTAACATACTGCTTAGGACAAAAAAGTGTTGCAAAGGTCAAATACCCTCAGCCACTGAGTATAAAGTTTAACTTCAATTTGCTTCAATTATTTGTAACAGAATGCTCTATTAATTTAGATTAGTGGTTAAACCTTTGAAAAGATTACCCCTTCCCTTTTCTTCCATTTTCAAAATGCAATCTAGGCACAACTTATATTGTTGGGGGACATCAGTCATTTCTCACAAGAAATGCATAGCTAGGGAGTATTTCATTCAGGAAGGAAAGCTGCAGCTCTGCTGGAACTAGAATGCTTAAGCAAGCAAGAATGGAAACTGTTTGTAAGCGAATTATGAATGCTTTTATGTTGCTAAGGCAATTAATACACTTATGAGGAAACTACCTGGTTTGCAAATATTCTCCCAAACCCTAGAGAAGTCCTACATTGATGACTCAGGGGGTTATGAAATGAATGAGAGTCAGCAAGTCACTTTGTGGTTCAAATTGATGACATACATGATGTCAAGCAGAACATTTTGAGAGGGACGTGTGCTGCCTCTTTTTTAGTGGAGGCTTTTCATCAAAGGCGAGTCTTGGTTTTGGTTTTTACATCACATGGGAAATGAATGACAGTCAAAATATATAAACTTTTAAAAGGGACATAAAATTACCTTCAAATTCTTAGTGAAGAAGACACATGGGGTTTTTCTATCACCTGAAAGAAGAGAGCTACTTCTCAGTAATTTACTTTTTTGCAGCATTAATGAAATCCAAGTATCCATTACATCCAGAACTACTGGATAGGCAGAATTTGATTCTCCTCTTGTGTCAGTCAGGTACGATTCCAGCTTAGTAATGCCACAGTGCTCTGACAGTGGTGTAAATGAGTAGAGAACTAGAGCCCTTGGGGCTTTCTCAAAACTTAATGACATTCAACCTCTTCTAAGGACTCTGCCAGGAAGAAAAATGAAGCAAGAAAAACCAACTTTGGACAAATTCAGTGCATGTAAGAAGCAGCAGAAGTCAGACATTGAAGAGGAATTAAATATTCCATTACCTGAACACCTAATTCAAGGTAAAGAACATGGCCAATAACAAAATCTTCATGGGTAAACACTTGCTCTGGGATCAAACCCAGGACCCTTTAAGCTTGTGACCACCTCAAGCTTTATAAAATTTATTGCTTTCTACTCCAAATGCAACTAACAAATGCTTTTTCCTGCTACATAAACACTGAGCAGCAGGTTTCTAAACAGTCTCCTGTGGACATTTCCTAAAATGCTGCTAGCACCAGCCTGTGGTCTCAGTTTTAACATCTCCTTGGCATCACTGTGGGTTGCTTTGGTGAGTGCAAACATCCAGCAAAGACCTCCAAAGGTCACTGTTGGGCAGCAAAGGGCTTTTGATGATTCAGAGAGTAATACACATTGGGAATATTTTCACACACTTAGCACCTCAGCCAGGATCAGAAAAATTAATGTACAACTGTGCATGGACAGTGATATCCCTGGGAGAGAGGTTTAGACTGAACAATTTACCTTATCCAAGAGCACTGCTATAAACCACACAACCCCCAGTTGGCTTCCTGCAGTTTCCAAAATGTGTGGGAACCAAGCACACCTGGGAGCAAATGCGGAAAAGGCTGCCCAAAATCTAAAGATGCCTCCTTTTGGCACTGAGCTGTTACAAGTAAGAAACTATAGAGGCCTCTTCTCATCTTGCAGGTGGCAACAAATCAAGTGAAAACGTGGACTAAGACTTAGTTTCAGGTTCTTGGTTTCACAGACCTTTACTCTGCAACTGTAGGGGAGTTCGTCTGTGATCAAGTTCATGACCTGACACAAAAAAATAGACTTTCACATTTCCTCAGCTGATGATATGAGGAAAAGGCACCTAAAAATTGAAGTTGATGAGATACAATAGCAGATACGCTGCAGAGAAATACTTAGGAGTGTTACATATTTATATGTAATGGCTATTGGGATAGATTTTAAAACAGAAATGGGCACGTATAGGTTATATGAATTGTTCCAGACTAAAAGCAGGACCATATTTAGTCATGATATTTTATTACAGACAGCCTATTTTATCACTTTGATTTTCTTACCTTCTCCTACGCTAAGAACAGATAGAGTTATGCCAACACTCACCCTTGTTTCAGCTCCTTCCAAAAAAAATGTACCAACTTATATCAGGGCCAAACCTGGCTTATTTTTAGTTTGGGCAGGAGTATCAGCAATTCAACTACTTATGTTGAATTTTCCTGTCATCATCCTATCAAATAATTTCCTGACAGAAATTATTTGCTAAGATGAGAGTCAGGCATCTCACTCTAGAGTGTGTGTTGCTATAATTACACTTTTTAAAACTCTGATAATTTAATCAAAATATGCCATTACCACAAATGTTTGGGTAAATTAAGTGTGTTGGGCTAGATCAAATACAGTGGTCTGATAAGTGTGCATGTAATAACTGATAAAAATGAGGTTGCAAAACTGTTTCTTTTGTCTCCTCCTCTTTGGATGCAATTTAAATATGCAGTATACAATGCTTAAAAATTATCTGAGCTTTCCTCAAATTAGCATTACTCACAGGAGCGTTAGTGAGACCTTTGTGAGTATATTACAGTCAAAAATAGTGAGATCAGCAGAACTGGTCTGTTTGTGAAGTGAAAAAACAATCAAATGTTAATTTTCAGAGGTTTCTCAGTTCCACTGGTTTAGCAATTATCCTTCTATCCTTTATTCTTTGCTTTTAATCTATGCTAAATAGACTAGACTACAATTATGGTCAAACATTTCATCAGTATAATTTGATTTCTGCTTAAGTGATTACCTTGTTCTGTGTGAAAAACACTGTTTCTGTGCCAGGTCATGTTAATGCGTGGTTGGGTGTTTTAAACACTGGTGCAGTTTGACTGAGCTGTATTTCTGTATTCGCAGACTTTAAATTGCAAGCAATCAAGAATCATTTGCTGTGATAGGCCTGCAGAGCAACAACCTGCTGTGGAACACCCATGTCAATTAGAGAAGTAATCTGCCAGGTAATCCCAAAGTAGTTATTTATCAGATCTTCACTGCTCATCCTGGGCTTGAAGATTTCACTGTCATAGGCAAAAAAAAAACCAAAAGAAAAACCCAAATAAAGTTGTAGATGGCCTGGGATTATTGAAACCCACAACACCTACATGTTTCCACAGCCTACCTGTGGAGGCACATGGAATGCTGAAAGGCATCAAATCTGCAAGAGCTGCTTGCAGGTGCTTTACAAACACTGCCTTGTGCTTCCAGTGCTCCTCAGCAAACTCTAGCACGGAAACTGGGAGCTGTAGCTGTGGCACAGATAAGCTCCTGCATGCTGGCTTTAATCTCACTAGATGAAGTACCTGCAGCAGCAAAGATCTAACAGCCTCAACTTGGGAGCAAGAGGCAGTCTTGGAATGCTGCTCCCTTAATTTATAACAAAACATTTACATAAAAAGGGTGATTGTTCCTGGATTATTCCTAGTATTTTGTCTCTCCAGTTATTTCATTTCACTACACTTAAGTATTTATCTCTTTTATACATATGTGTCTGCAATCACACTGCCTTTGAAATTTGGTGCTGGACATACAGGAAAGGAGCGCTAGATTCATAATCAATGTATTTCTTATTTTAAAATTTCAGATTATTTTGAAAAAGGAAAAAAACTGGAAAATTCCTTAATGAAAGCTGAGATTCTTCCATGTTTCCATGCCCTGAGATGGTAGGTGGAGTAATGTTAAAAACCAGTGAGATGTAGAAGTGTTGTTTCTATCTGAATTAAATGAAACAAGATAAAATGAACTACCACTTTACACAGACTAATCCAGCTGCTGCTTTGCAATATGGTACCACCCTAAAAACAGATGGCCAACACATGTTCTCTGCACCCTCAAACTCATTAGAGAGCAAGAGGAAGAGAACACATTCCTCATCCTGCACGTTCGGTCTCTGCTGTTCTCCTTCCCCTGGGCACTGTGAACACAAAGGGGAACATTTGCCCAGGTGTGACCCAGGCAATGGGCGTGAAGAAACCAGTGTAGAACATCTCTCGAGGAGCTTCACAGCACTGCCCACCTCAGGGAGCCTGTTCACACCAGATCCTTAATTAATATCCCACTTCCTGACTCACATGAACACCTCTAATATGAGCAATGAATTCTTTATTGAACCAGCAGCTCAGGCTCTGAATCTGTGCTTCTCTGCACTTACAGGGATCATGATGCAAGTCATTATTAGCTTGACATCACACCACAGTAATAAAAATGCTTCCAAGAAACAAATTTTTATGCTCATCTCAGCTAAAGTAACTGCTCTGAAGCCTAAACCTTTCTGTATTTTATGGCATAAATTGCTAATTAACATTTATAATTTTGGCATTATTTTGCCTTCTCACAGTTAAGCTGAAATATTAAAACCCATGCAGACAGAGACTACCCACAAGCAGAGCTGTCAGTTGCCTGATAGTCTAAAAGGTCTGTTCCCAATGGTCACAACTAAGCACAGGACTGATGAGTTAGCCAGGCTCTCTTGAGAGGTTTCAAGAAAAAAATAAATAGGCTTGAATTTAAAGACTGAATTTAAATAAATTTTCACAAGAAGAGGATTCAGAGAACATATTTTCTATGCAGTTTAAGGTGCTGCTTTTCAATTTCAGAATGTTCTGAATGACAGGAATTCTAGTTTTTACACAGAATATCTTCTCACAAAGTCTTTCAGTCAAGACTTCAAGGATGAAACACTTCAAAGAAGACTTCTGAATGTCTTTTTATGTCTTTATAAACCTGGATAGTATTGAAATGCTCTGATCTGGTCTAGGTATCAATGCAAGATACAGATGTCAGTCTTCAGCGTAAGTGATAAAGAATCATGGAGGCTACAAAAAGTGGTATGGCTGAAAAATCCCAGGACAAATGAAAATAGAGACTTAGATGTGACTCGGTTCATCTCTCTGAGTTACTCTGGTGTAATTCAGTAACCAGCATGGCAGTGGATAGTAGGTAAAAGCAGAATTTTAAAATTGACCCTTTTGAATGAACAGATACGTCATTGTTCCAACTAGGACATTTATATAACAGCTGCTTCAGATTATTTGATTCATTGAATGTCCCTTTTTTGTATGAAAATAAGAATTTCTTAAGTAAAGGATCCCTCCTATATTTTAGGGGCTGTTCCTGGTGGGGCTTTGCTTGACCTTCTCAGCAAGGTCTGCAGCACTCTCTTGTGTGGGAAGAACCTTTGAACTCCTAATGGACTAATATTACCTTAAAACCAAAACAGTTTAAAATAATCTTTTTGTATTTTAAGATGGGCAGACAATTCTGGTTCTATCTTCGCTTGAGCTTGACATGGGCTCCTTGATGAGCACAATGAACAAAATAATAAAGCCCAAAAGCAACTGCCCAGTCCTGTAGTATCTTCTCTAAACTCAGTCCAGAGTTTTCACTGTGTAGGTGTGCTGGTTTGCCTGGGATAGAGTTTAGTTTCTTCCCAGTGGCTAGCATAGGTTTGTGCTTGGATAGTGCTGGAAACAGTGTGGATAATTCAGGGATGTCTTTGCTTCTGCTGGGCAGGGCTTGCACTGAACCAAGGCCTTTTCTGCTTCTCATTCCAACACACCAGTGAGCATGATGAGGGTGCATGAGGAATTGGGAGGGGACAGAGGCAGGACAGAGGTGACCCCAGCAGACCAAAGGGATATTCCAAATCATGGCATCATGCTCAGGACATAAAGCTGGGGGAGAAGAAAGAAAGGGAGTGGGGTGGTGAGGTAATTCAGTCTTCCCTAGTCACCATTCTGTGTGATGGAGTCTTGTTTTCCTGGGGGTGGCTGAACTCCTGCCTGCCCACAGAACACAGTGAATTACTTGCTTTGCTTTGCCTGTGTGCACAGCTTTTGCTTTCCCTACTGTCTATATCTCAACCTATGAGTCTTCTCACTTCTACTCTCCTGATTTTCTCCCCATCCAGCTGGGGATGAGAGAGTGAGCAGCTCTGTGGGGTTTAGTTTCCAGCTGGTGTTAAACAACAGTAGGTTACTGAGAATTTTTATTTTTAAACTCCATAAGTAAATTTGTGTTATCAATGAAAAGAAAATAAAAGAAAATAGACCATTTAATACTAGAGCAACTATTTTCTGCACACATGTCCATGCTTCCCATTTACATCTGTAATCCTTCAAGTGATGCATATTCCCCAAACTGAACTTGCATGGGAATATTGCTTGTTACAATAATGTGCTTGCATCTGTCCTGTCAGGTGACAAAAAGCCTGGTAGCATAAGCAAAGCTGTTGGCTGCAAATATCTGAGTCTGTACAAGCTGAAAGAGACTGATCTATCTGCATGGGCTAGGACTGTAAATCTGTTTAGAGTAAACTGTTCCATCAAAGAAGCAACACTTCTGTTTCTGAAGAAAAGCACAGTACATTTTCAGGCAAACCATCAGATGGATACAGATAATTTTTGTGACTGTACAAACTTCAGCACAGTAAATCACATGCTGACATGTCAGATGAACAGGCCCTGCATCATAAAATATACAATTTCAGTGGTAAAGGTGACCAGATGCAGGTAATATTCCCCAAAGACAAAAAAATCCTCTGTCAGTGGGTTCTGTTGCTCACCCACATTAGCTTGGTGGCATCACCAAAGGGTGAATGGATGGGTTCAGAGCCACTTAGTGCACAACACTGGCCATTTGCAACAACACATTTTATGTGTGAGTACAAAACAAGTTATATGTTCATTAAAATAGGCCTCATCATAGGCTATGGTCTAACTAGATGACTAATTTTGTTGTTATTTCTTTCCCTGTCTCAATAATACACAGATTTCTGCAAATATGTTAGATAATTTCTGAGCAGTTAATGCAAACAAATTTAAGCCTATTAGATATTCATGAATTGCTCACTTCAGCTATTCACTATTTATAGTGTGCTACTGCCATTGTTACTGCTCCCAAAGCTGGGTGGAGGAGGACACTTTTAAGATGCAAGAACAATGTGTAAGTCAAAGGTAAGCATTTCATTTGTTTTTGTCAAAATAGATGCATTTATGGTTCTATTTATAAATTTGAACTTGCCATCTTCTTGTATATTCTTGCATTTCCCCTATACAGTTACAAATACAAAAATTTTCTCTCTTTTCAGTGAAAATTTATTAATCCAGATTTTATCCTGTATGTTGCAGCCAGTAGTAGACATCATGGCTTCACATTCACACCATCCCTCTGAACAAACAAATTGCCACATAGCAATTAGAAATTGAGAGCTATTTGATGATAGGACATTTCCTGTCACATATTTTATGTACAATATTTTATCTTAAAATCACTCAGAATTCTCAGGAGTCCTCAGCTGCATGATAAAGATCTGGAACACATTATATCTGCTTATATTATTAGCCAAGTGCCTGCCGCAATTTAAGAAATTTCACATAAATAATAAACTGGGGGACCTATCCTTCTATCAATTCAACTCATATTTGTATAGCCATGAGTTCATTGTTACCCTATGAAGGTTTGATGCATAAGTGCTACCATTAATATTAACATCTCCATCCCAGATATGAAATAATTCCATGTGACCGATGTAGCAGTTTTGTCTGAGCAAAAGTTAATTCTGTTCCTAGTAACCTGTATGGGGCTACATGCTGTACACTCCATTTTACAAGCCATAATACAGATGCCAGCAGGGGAAGACATTGTTGTGGGTCTGATGCTCAAATGAGGTTATTTGTTCCAAAATATTTCAGTGTGGGATAAAAGCATGACAATATCATGCACAACATCAAATTATGCATTGCATGTTTCTTCTTCTGAATCATCCTGAATCTCTCAACCCGCTGCTCAAATGACCCCTGTAGCAGGACTCTAGGAGTGGATCCCAGACCATTATTCTGGTAGGTCAGCCCCAAACACTGATAACAAGGGGTCCTGGAGCAATTTCTGTGTTGCTTGACAGAATCCAGTATAGTCCAGTATAGTCCAGATAGTATGGCATTCTACACTTAGAGGAGTCATATGTATTGATCCCATGTCCCAAAACTGCTTCAAGTTTACAGGGTATATCCTTTGTAATCTGAGTAAAAGGAAAAGCAGTGGATGCTCAAAGGAAAACAAAAAAGGAATCCCTTGCAGAAGATTTTCAGTGACTGAAAATGGAAAGTATTTTATACAATTAGAAGATGATACAGAGAAGCATGTAGAGATGGTGAGAGGGTTAAGAAAGGCAGGCAGACATGAAAGCAAGGCTTTGTAACTAATTTAGGGAGCTTGCTTCATAGATTAGAAACTGTGAGCTGAGACTCTCTTGTTAACACTATGTGTCAACAAATAACTTTATAATTCACGGGACTGCTTTTGTTCCTACATCCCTCCAATCCCAACAGAGGATGTCTCAGCTACATTAATGGCAGCAGGTTAACTTGCCTCCTCTGCCAGAAGCTGCCAATTGTGCTGGGAAAAAAAGGACAAGTGACTGAGCAGGCTGAGAAGAAGAAATTCACAGTGACTTCCCTCCCCACCTCAATCCATGAATTCTGTGCACAAAGACCCACGGGGTGCCTTATATATTTGATCCTGTGTTCCCTGATGCTTCATACAATTTAGGAGTAAATGGAGGAGATGCTGAAAGGGGGCAGTTGTAAGCAATGTGAACCTGAACCAGAACAGGTGAATATTTGAATTTCAGGAGATTCTATGTCTCCCTTTGTGGCCACTGAATTCACATGCAGATTTGACAAATCATATACCACCTGATCTAAAACCCTCCTCTGGTGCCTACTGTGTGATTTGGGTGCAATTTTAGTATTTGAAAAGAAAAAAAGAAAACAAAAACCAAGCACACAACCCCTAAAGACCCCACAGGTGCAGAGATGAGACCTGATTTTATCTGTGAAAGAAAGAATGCAGGGGTTAGTTGTTGACATGCTATGAACTGTGGTACCAACCACCCGGATACAAATATTTTACAGCCCTAAGTCCTGTGCTCCTCATCCATAAAACATGGAAATGCCAGTGTGTGTTCTCACTGTGGTGTTGCAGCTGTAACACAGTAATGGCCTAAAAGAATAATTGAAATTAATTATAATGATGAAATGGATAATATTCCTGGACTTCTGTTTAACAGATTTTTGGCTTCTCATTTGTAGGAATTAGGGCTTTCACCTCCAGGAATTGTGAGTTTTCCCACTCTTTCTTGAAAGCCACATCAAGGAGTTATTTCTATTTGTATTTTCTTACATTTTTGCATTCAAATCCTATGTTCTTTTGACTTTGCATTTTCTTGTATTTTTACATTCAAACCCTGTATCTGCTGTGTTTGTTACTCAATCCAGAAACCTACAATTAGTATCATACTATTCCTTCTTGTAGCACTATTCTTTTATCACTTTACAAAGAGATGAAACCTATATGAGGGTTATGTATTTTGCAGACAAAATCTAAATTTTGGCAGGTTGATATTCATGAGAGTGCTGCTGAGAAGCCCTAACAAGTTAGCACATCATGTAATAGTTGCAATTCTAACAAAAATTTGAAATCAGAATTGTGTCCAACAAAATGTAAAGGAAAGTGACTTGGATACCACAAGACTGAAATATAAAATAAACCAGCTTGTTTGTGCTACTTTACTTAGAGAAATGCTTCCAGCTCGTTTCAACTGCATCTACTGAAAGCATGTCCAGTTGGAGCTTGAATTGCATTGTTTGATTGCTCAATATATGCAAACTGCAATGGAATAGCTTGTTGGAAAAAAACAGTACTATTTGAAGGCTGCTTGAAATGGAAGGGGAAGAATAGCAATGGAAGTGGGATGGGTTTTTTTATATTTCTATGAAAACAAGTTAGTATTTTTTGTTTATTCAGTTTTTGGGTTTAGATGATGTGTTGTTGACTTGGGGTCAGGATGGGGGGGGTTGGGTCTTTTGGGTTTGTTTTGTTTGGGGCTTTTTCCTTAAGAAAGACCTTCTTTAGTGACTTGATCAGAGAATAAGATTGGTTTGATAAAAATTTGTCATGAGCCTCACTCACACACACCAGTGCTGCAGCTGTCAAGTGCCACAACATTCAGCTTAGAAACTTGTACTGAACCTTAATTCTGGTCTTGAGAGATCCTCTGGTCAGGTGATGTATCTCAAGGGAATCAGACAGAGGTGCTGCCTTCCTGATTTCTCAAAGAAGCTTCTGTAAAAGTGCCCTCAGATTGTGCTGCTTACACAGCTGCTGTGTTAATTTCTACCTTTACTTTTCCATTGGTCTTTCTCTTAAAAGACATAAATAAATGAAGACCACCTCAGCCAAAGAGCATATATTTTATCTGGAAACAAGCCAGTTCGTCAAGTAAGAACATGCTGATTACTGAATTCTTGGTAAAATAAATCCTCTCTTCTACAGAGCTCAGTTAGATTTGCCTCTCTGAGGGGCTACAGAGAACTCAGCTTCAGAATAATAAGCACAGGATGACACATTTTAAATCATACAATGTTTGTGATTTATTCCTACATCTGAACTGCCAGTACTGGAGAAAGCACTGCCATTTCTTTTCTTTTGCCCTACTCATATTTTAGTTTTAGCAATCATATTAATGAATTTTAAAATTAATATTAAACACCCTCTTTATATTTTAATTGTTTATTTACAGACAGCTTTCCTTTAATTCATTACTCTATAGCTTAGAATCTCTGACCCCCCCAGAAGAATAGCTGTCACACCTGTGATGATAGCATCACAGCACACACATCTGAAAACAAAAGCTTCCTAAAATGCAGAGGGGGGGCACTTTCAGATATCCCCACCACAAGCTTCACAGACTGTGCCTTTATGCAGAAACCCATCCTTCTCTGCTCAGGGCACACCTCCAGATTTCTTTAATAGGCTGCAAATAATGAAAAGTTTCCAAAGAGGAGGGCTATATTTTCAGGTTTGCCTAATATTTACCTTTGCACCACTGTTCAGAAATGCCTTCCATCCCTTTTTAGGATTGCATCTTAGTGTGGTGGTGGATGCTTCAGGCATTAAATACAGCCTCACAGAGCAACAGATTCCTGTCCTATTCCCCATCTTGCCCCTCCACATTTATGTGCACCCCAGGCACAACAGAGCTCCTCCAGGCTTGTTTAAAAGCAGGGAGAAGACAAATCACTGCAACAGGAAAGGAGCAAAACATGCATGGATAGGTTGGTGGAAAAATATCTGTGGCTGAAATGATTTCACAAGAGTTCCTGTCAAGCAATTCAAAGCTAACCGTGTGTCATTTGTTTGGGTTTGGGGTTGTTTAACCAAATTTATCACCTAAAAGATATTATCACTCAGAACTACTTGTTCAACCGAGCAATGTACAGAGTAGGTTGAGCTTTCCTGAATGGCATAACAATGAGTTGCGCTTTATATTTTTCTCTTTTTTAGATGATTTTTGTATTTCTGAAAAATAAGTTGTAAAGACCAGAAATTAGTGTGTCTGAATACCTATAAATTAGGTAAGGTAGAAATACTTTTAATACATACTGTCAATTCTTAAAATCTTAACCAAAGGTCTGACTTACAAATAACACACAAATTGAATCTAAATGGTGACAGGTTAAAAATATTATTATATATTAAGTGATTTTTACACAATACCTGCATTACACAATAATACTATACAAGATTTTGAATAACTTTATGTACATAGGATAGGCTTTTACAATGGTAGAAAGAGATTTTTTCCCTTTTCTAAAAATTGTCCTGACAACCAATTCTTTTTGTTTCTTTGCAAGTACTAAAACATCTAACAAATTTATTTTTCAGTAAAATTTTCACTTTCCCTGCTAGGTGTCTGATTTCATATCTTCTAGAGCAAACACCTAACAGTGACTTACTGCAGAAAAAAACTCTCTCAGTTCTCTCTTATTTTTTAGAGAACTTACATAAAATGAACTTCTTTGTCCTTCTTTAGACAATATGCATTTGATGGACTTAATTTCTACTCAAAAGCCATTTCTTTTGGATAGCAGTGAATCAGACAGTGGAAGCCAGACTCCCCTTGCATATGAGTGAAAGCTGAAAGCAAGTGGAAAACTCAAAGTTTACTGCCTTATTTCTTTATTCAAAGCAATTTTGACTGAACTTTTTATTCGTCTCTTAGTAAAAACGTAACAGTGTGAAATGCATATGAATGAGACGATGACGTGGATGAATAAAAATGAGAAAGCCAAGAACAATAATAGGTAGTGCTGCACGTGGAGCGGTAATTAAGTGGTAGTTAAGAAATCACTGTTTCCCTTTAATTACCAAGCAGTGTCCTGTGTGGTGTGTATGTGTGTGTGCGTGTATGAGAATAAATAACTGAAGAGAATGTGTGAGCTAGTTGTCAAAAATAGTCCTTTTAATGATGTGCAGTGAGGTGCAGTTGACTGTTTCCATGCAGGCTTATGTATGACATAATTCTTTCTCCTTTTTGAAAAATTGGAAAAAATCAGAACATTACACATTAATACAATGTGAGGGGGAAATTTATCTTAAATATACATATGAATGTGAATATATTTCACACATTTACAATCTGAATAAAAAAGTATACAGCCTTAGCATGTCATACAAATTGGTGTATTATGCCAGGCTCCTGATTTGTTTGTGGTCCAGGTATGTCTGCTAAACTTTATCACTCACAGGTGTCTGTCCACTGTGAGTACTGACAATTACTGCACAAATGCAGTTAGATAGAATAAATATAGATACAGATATACAGATATATAGATATAGATACAGATACATAGATATAGATAGATATAGATAGCTGTAGACACAGATATAGATAGGTATAGCTATATATACATATATATACATAGATGTGTGTGTGTGTGTGTGTATATATGTATATATACATATATATATATATACATGCTCATATATGAGGTTTATAGAGAAACAGGCATATGGAGGCAGGAGGCACTTAAAATATAAATCACGTTAAGGCCACGTGGCAATAAATAGAAAGTTTCATTTTATAGCTACAAACATACATAATTTTGTCCTGAAGTCAATAAAGAAAAAATTTACTAATTCTGATTATGCCAACAGTGATACACAAGTCTCCACCCATTCCTCTCCTACCCCTTCCACCCTGACTCTTGTCTTCCTAATCAATGAGGAAGGCTCAACCAAAAGCAGTGCTCCTTTGACAAAAATGACCAAACATTTGCATGAGCTTCTTGATAATCATTTAATACTACAAACTTACTGCAACAGTAAATGAAAAACCCAGCCAACTATACTTGTAAAGTTGGGAATAGATAGGATTTTTAATACACATGTATATCTTCTAGTGTGTGTCTATAGGTGTTTGTATATGTGTGTGTACATAAAACACACATGCATGTAAATACATATATGCACATGAATGCATATAAATGCCTGTATAACAGAAACACATGGGTTGATGAGACCTCCAAGATCATCAAGTCCAAACTTTGACTAATCACCACCTCATCAAAGAGACAGGAGCACTGAATGCCACATTGTCATTTCTTGAGCACCTCCAGGAATGGTGATTTCACCATCCTCCTGGGCACTCCATTCCAAAGTCTAATCAACCATCAGTGTAGAAATTCCTCCCGATGTGCAACTGGAACCTCCCCTGGTGCAGTTTGAGGGCATTAACTTTCATCCTGTCTCTTGTTACCTGGGAGAAGACGCTGACTCTCATCCCACTACAACCTCCTTTCAGAGAGTTTTAGGGAGCAATAAGATCATCTGAGCCTCTTTTTCTCCAGGCTAAATGCACCCAGATTCCTCACCTGCTCCTCAAAGCACTTATTCTCCTTCCCCAGCTCCGTTCCCTTCTCTGGCATTTCAGTGTCTTTCTTGCAGTGAGGGATCCAGAACTGGACAGAGGACATTTAAGCTGCAGCCCCAGCAGTGCCAGCACAGGGGGACAGGTCCTGCTGTCACACTACTGCTCATCCCAGCCAGGTGTCATTGCTGTTCTTGGCCACCTGGGCTCATGTTCAGCCACTGTCAACCAGCACCTCCACATCCCTTTCCACAGGGCAGTTTTCCAGCTGCTTTTGCCCCAGCCTGTGGTGCTGTGTGGGGTTGTTGTGACCCAAGGCAGGCCCTGGCATTTGGTCTGTTGAACCTCATACAATTGGCCTTGACCTATCAATCCAGCCTGTCCAGATCCCTTTGCAGAGCCTTCATGCCCTCCAGCAGATCCACATTCTAATTCAACTTAGTGTCACCCGTGACTTTATGGAAGGTACAGTAGATCCCCACATCCACATCGTCAGCAAAGTTGTTAAACAGAGCTGGGCCCAACACTGATCCCAGGGGACATCACCAGTGACGATGCAGCACCATCCACCACCACCCTCTGGGCCAGGCCATCCAGACTGTTCTTAACCCAGCCAAGAGTACACCTGCAAGCCATGGGCTGCCAGATTTCCCAGGAGGGTGCCAGCTTTCCCATGGGAGGCAGTGCCAGAGGTTTTGCTGAAGTCCAGGTAGACACATCCACACCCTTTCCCTCATTTACTTGGCAAGCCACCTGCTCATAAAAGGAGATCAGGTTATTCAGGCAGGACCTTCCTTTCCTAGAACCCTGTTGGCTGCACCTGATCCCCTGTCCTGTATGTGCCATGTGATCACTCAAAATTGTCTTCTCCATGACTTTCCCTGGCACTGAGGTCAGGCTCCCAGGCCTCTAGTTCCCTGCATTCATCTGCCAGCCCTTCTTGTGGATATCACATTAGCCAACCTCCAAATCATCTGGCACCTCCCCAGCTAGACAGGACTGATGATCTGTGATGGAGAACAGCTTGGCAAGCTCCTTCACCAACTCCCTCAACACCTGGGATGAATCCAGTCTGGTCCTATGGACTTGTTAGTGTCTAAGTGGCTCAGCTGGTCACTGCCCCCCTTCTCCTGGATGGCAGGAGTTCTGATCTGCTCCTTGTCCCTGCCTGCCAGCTCAGGGGCTGGTTACCTGAGGATTACAGGTCTTACTCTTGAGGACTGAGGCAAAGAGAGCGTTAAGTACCCCAGCCTTTTCCTCATCCTTGGTTCCAGTGTTTGCCTCTGCATCTGATAAAGGATGGAGATTTTCATTGGCCCCATTTGTTGATGATGTATTTATAAAAACACTTGTCATTTTCTTTCACAGCAGTGGCCAGATTGAGTTCTAGTTGAGCTTCAGCCTTTCTAATTTTCTCTCTTCATGAGCAATGACAACCTTGTACTCTTCCTGAGTTGCCTGTCCCTTCTTCCCATACATATGTGTGTGTGTGCCGGTATGTATATATGCAAACATGAATGGAATTGAGATTTCTTAGATATACCTTATAGACCATTATAATGTCCTTCAGACCCTAACTCTAGATATCCAACCCCAATTATCCACAATGGAAGCCTGCTACCTTTACATTTGCTTACACTCCATTCTGCCCATACATAATAAACTATCTGTTGCCCTCAAATTGTCTTATTTAGTAGTACAATTTGGCTAATCCCAGCCCAACTATTTCCAGAGTATGTATTGCTTGAAAGCTTTGCTCTGTTTCTGATCTGAGGAAAAATTGATGGACCTGAACATTTATCTGATTTTTAATATCAACCAGACTGCAAGAATACTGGTTAATAAATACTGATTTTGATAAAAGTATTGAAAAAGCATTATTTAAGCATCACAAAATGTGTGAGGGAGGATGCCCACACATGAAAGCAGCAGGAAATCAAAATGAAAATTCTCCAAAACAATCTCTCTATTTGCATGCCTCATTGCCTGAGACAGACAGGGTCTAATGTTTTATAATAATAGATTGCTCTTAGGGGAGAGTACCTATCAATTAAAACCTAGAAGTGTTAACCAGGATGTCCTTCAAAGCATTGCTGAGAACCAAATCCAATAAATATTATCTAATTTTTATGGATGAAAATGTTGAAACTAAAAGAAATACTAGAAATATGGCAGGACCCAGGCTGCAGACAATCTAGCCTTGCATCCTACTCTCCTTTCTGCAGAGAATGTTGCTTTATTGCAATGGCAGCTCCAAAATTACTTCAGTTGCAGTAGTTAGCACTTAGCAGACCTATAATGTAGGCAGGCACTTGGTGTCTTAGTTTAGAAACCATGTAACAGAGGCCATCTGTTCTCTCCACTATTTTTAAAGCAACTTGTCCAGACTCAGGTAGGAAATTTAAGGAGGAGGTGGATCTAATTTCTTGGAAGGCATTCACCTATCCAGATTCTGGGATAATCTCCAGGCTGCCTAGCTTTCACAAAACGCACCAAAAGATGTAAAAGCTCTGCAAATGAGAGGCTTCATATAAAAAATAGCACATATATATGTTTTCTTTCTGAGAGAACTGTATTCTTCCAATATGATCCACATGCTACATGTTGTTTGCAGCAACAATGATTTCAGAATGATTGGTTGTAAATATCACATAATTTTTAAGTCTCAGCTTAAGATCAGCAAGAATAATTTTTGTGAAGTTATTTACAAAGACACTGAAGACACTTTTCTGAAGCACTGAGTCATCAAGCAGAGGTAAAACACCGAGTGAAAAGCAAAACAATCTCATATTTGCAATTGCAAGTGCAGAAGTTCATCACTGTATTCTGCTCATTTGATGACTTTTTATGAAGTGCTATGTGATCTCTTTTGCTTCTTTCTTGTTTCATGGAACAGATTTCCCAACAAAGAAATTACATGATTCGTATCTTTACACTTACTACCTTTCTGGAACTTTAGAGACCTGCTAAACATAGCAAAAATCAAATACTGAGCATGCAATACAATGCTACATTTCAATTATGCTCAGGAACTAAGCATAAGGTTGGATGAGCAAATCACAGGTGATACTTTTACATTCTTATTCACCTGGCCCATAGGTGTTGTTTTTTTAGCATTTTATTTTGTATCTCTTAAGAATAAGTACAAACTTTATTTCTCATATATTATTGGAGAGCATTTCTTCCACTAATACAAAAATAAATTTTTCTTTGGACCTCTTTAACCCTTCTAACAGTTATCTTAAAGCTGCTTTAGAAGTCAAGGTTCTAACTTCCCTCTTAGTTTCTCAACTTTTACATTAAGACATCTTAGGTGTAAGAAGCAGAGGTGTTCTTTGAACTAAATTTTATTCACTCTTGGCGTAATTGAAGGATTCAAGACTATTCCTAAACTTAGGCTGAATCTGGCAAAACTAATACCAACAGGGAATGGAAGCATTCTGCTTCAATAATTTTGAACCAGCAAAAAACCTTTTTTCCTCCTCCTTTTGGAATTGTACAAAATTTGTATTAATGGTTAAGAATTATTAAAACTCTCAACTGAAATACAGTATTATGAACACTGATTTATTTTAGTCAAACAAAAAGGTTTGCCTAAATATGTTCTCTTCTGTTACTCATTGATGGCTTAACTAGCAATTAAAAAACACAACAGTCAAAAACACCACCCCAGAAATTAGTAAAAAATCCACTGCTATTTTACTAAGCAAGATGGTAAAAAAATTATAGTTACAGAACCTCCTAGGAACCCAAGCTCCTGTACAAGCATGTATTTTCAGAAGTGGATGACAGGTCTTGCCAAAAATTTTATTCACTCTTAAATGAAAATGCATTAATCTGGAAAAATGAAAAATTACTATTTCTGTTTAAATGAAAGGAACACTGATAGGTATTTTATGTTTTTTGCAATCTGTTCCTAGCACACTACTCCAATCCTAAGGGATCATCTATTCTTACCTAAGCTTGCTCCCATGGGTCAAAAGTAATAATTTCTAATGCTTTACTTCAAATTACAGCACTATAGTGATCACCACTCATAAATCTGGAGCTGCCCATCAGCCACAGCCTCCTAATCACACATCACTTGTTATCACTTCCAGAACAATCTGGCCATCCTGTCCCTCACCCTGTTTTTACAAACCTCTTCCTTAGAGAGTCAGTCTGGGTCAGAGCAGTGCTTAAAGTCAGTCAGTTTGAATGGAAAAATCAAGAGTATTTGTTCTTTTGTCATCTTCATCTTCTAATTTCATGTGTTCTTCAGAGCTCCCTTATGTACATTTAAGAAGAGAACTGAAGAAATTGAACTCTGTCAAAAACCATCACAGACTCTTCTTTTCCTCCCATCCCTTTTCCTCCACTATTGAACTGCTAACCTTTTTTTCTAATTGTTTTCAAAAAGCCAACAAGAAACTCAAGCCGATCAACATTTTAGTACATGACTTGTCCCACACACAGTTATTTTTACACTGAGTACTCTGAGCAAAGATCAGACCTCCTGCTGTAGGAGCACTCTAACACGGATAGTTCTGTCCCTGTGATAATAATTACATCTCCAGATTGGACAGACACAGGCAGTGGCACATCCTTAAATCATTGTCTCCCATGTTCTCATTTATACAGAAGAGCTCAGTTGTGTATGAGGATTATTTGTTCTCATAGCAAAACATCCCAAAGTGCATCAATTACACTGGGAAAAACTCAGCTTCGTGAACTGCCCAACCACAATGCTAATATAACCAAGGCTGCATTAAGCCAAGCTATTGCTGATGTCAAAACAACTTATATAACTCTAGCCTTTTTCTTCTTTGCCATTTTTCCAACACTTAAAAAGAAAAAAAAATAGTCTGTGCTACAGTAAGTCTACCAAAGTCTAAACTGACTATTTTCAGACACAAATAAACAGATCTAGCATAAATGTGGCAATTGTGAATGTGAATTAATTGCCATGAAAGAAAAAAATCAAAAGGCAGAGAAATATTTTTAATATAGCTCTTCCTAGTGCATTTCAGAATGAGAATTATAGGAGAGTATATTCCTTAAACCTTATAGGAATCACTGGCATAATGAACTGATGAAACCTCAAAAATTCTCTGCTCTTCCATGAGAAAGGCAGACCATAAGCTCTGCTTCTTTCAGTGCACCAGATGCAAATTCAAAGGCAGCACACACAATCTTTGTGAATCTTTGTGCCAGCTTAAACCTTGGCTGACGTTCAAAGATGGTGAATTAATGCCAACGTTTTACTCATGTGAAACCCACTCATTACGTCTTGCACTGAGACCACCAGTGAAGTCACCATTTAGACATGTTTACGCCCACCCACCCATGCTTATGTTCCTGAACATTATGGAACAATGAATGATCTAAATCTCGGATAAACTGAATCAGAAACATTCATTAATAAATATCATGTCAATGCCTCAAAGCTTGCTTGCTTTCTCCCAGACTTCTCCTCCCATCCCAGGAATATGAACTGTTCTACTGCATGCCCCACGCCCCACCCTGTCTTTCTGCATGAAGTCTCTCAGTCCATTGCTTGCCTTTCCTCTCTTAGTCTCTCTTCTTGCTTTCCACTACCTATTTTGTAGAACACACAAAAATAGCTGTAGTATAAGTGTGACATATATGGAGCTCTAAAAATAAATTATCATCTCAACTGGTTCTCTAGCGATTTCATAGTGGTAAAAAAATCTCAACAAAATATTTAATTTTGCTTGGGCTTGAGTTGGTGTTTTAATCAGTTTCTGAAAAAGATTAATTGTGTTATGGCATTTTTTGAGCAAAACAATGTGTTAAATCAAATAAAAAACACTGAACATTTAAATTATTCAAAATGTGCTTTTTGGTTTTTTTCAGTGAACAAAAAAGACATATTTTGTCTGAAAGGTATTTGCCAAATCCAAGTGTATACAGACAACACCAGATGAAGGTACAAGCATTCCCAGAACAGTACTGTTACCTCTAACAGCTGTTTTAATGATGAGGAGCCAAAGCTCACTCACAGAAAATACAAGATTAGTGGGTCCTAAATCTAGCATATTTTCCCCACATAAAGAAACAGCACAAAAAAAAGAAAAAAGAAAAAAGAAAAAAAATCAGCCCAGAGAAAATCCCAAACATATTCAAAAGCAAAGCAAAGCAAAACAAAAATTACTTACTGTCTTCTTCAACATTTTGACAGCGTAAGGTTTCTGGGTCCCTTTCTGCCTGCATCTGTAGACAATGGATGTAGCCCCACTACATTTAAAAAAAAAAAAAAGGAAGAATAGTCGTCAATAAACACAGTTGCCTGCATTTTCTACTCCTCCTGGTTTGGGCAACACTATCTCACTTTTCCCACAGATGCAATAAACCCTCCCCCAAAATCCAAGAAGTGTAAAACTTCTCTTTGTTGAACTTCAGCAGTAAACTTCAGCAATTACTCAGCCAACAGAAGCTGCAAGAGTTCAAGATGCTTCTTGGTCAAAACTTTTCTGTCTCATGGCAATTCCTGGATGATTCCTTGGATAATCAACTGAACATATCCTGCCTTTGTTGAAGCAACGTATTTGCAACATTGTGGGTCTTTTCACTAATTATTGTTGGCAGCAGTAGTGAGACAGAAGAGGCAATTTTTGTGCTGCTTCTTATCCAGTTGCCCAAACAATTTTGGCACCAAAAGCAGCAAGCAACACTTTTGGTTAATTCAGTGGAAATTGGTGGGACTTACTCATAGAAAAGGTGGACTGGGCTTACATCTTCTGCTTGCCTTCAAGGTATAGTCATTTGAACGTGTAAAGTCTGAGCACTCCTAGCATAAAATTATGGCTCTTCTCCCACTTCTCTAAGGGGGAAGTTGGGCTAGATGGTCTCCAGAGGCAGCTCATCTTGCTGTTACTGTCAAGGAAGGGGCCTGTACTCTATGAATTAGTTAAAGAGGGGTGAAACCTCTGGCAAACTCACACTGTTTATAAAACCATTTAGATACCTTTGCATTCTACCATGAAATGGATGCAATGAAGACCCATCACCGAATTTAAGGCATTTTTGGAAGTCACCTGCCCTCAGATCTGTCACCCACTCCAAGGTTCAACACTTCTAAGTAGATGCATATTTTTAAGGTAGACTGCAGTTATCATGTATGACCTCCTGAACAACCACTGCAGAACTGCATGCAGCATCCGTGCAGTGAGTGAGTTTCCATACATACCACATACCAAATGGCACTCCAGGTCTCTCTGAACCAGGACAAACCCAGGTATCTCAGTAAGAGACAACCAGAAGCTGCACAAAGACAGGAGCAGCTTTCTTTTAAACAGCAGAGTGGCACAGCCATGCTTGACTACAGGAATAAAGCTGTGGTGCAATGTTTATTATTCTGGGTTCTGTACAAAACTGCCATGGGTGCCCTGCACTTCTCCCTCCTCAACATGGGCCAGACAGGTGCCAGGCAAGGCTCTGAGTGGGCACATCCCTATTTTTATAAGGACATGAGTGAGCACAAGAACTGGCTTTTGATTGAGAAGATTTATTTCAGGAAGACCTCTTCATAAGGAAAGGTCACCTGGGGCAAGGGTTATGCAGCTCAGTCATCTGAGGGCTTCTCTGCACCACACATAAATTAATCTTCACTTCATCTCAAATGCTAAAATGATTTGTCTCTCATAAAAGTATATTGATAAACGTGTGGGAGTACTGAGAGCTTCAGTGACTCCCAGCATCATTACATGAATTTAATTAGATCTCTTCTCCTTGGCCAAGACTCAAAAGACTCTATTTAGCAAGAAGAAAAAATATACCACATTAAAAAAACCCTCACAACTTTTAAATAAACAAAAAATGTAAGAAGAATTCTAAGAACCTGCTGTGATAGGGTTTATATCTCCAGTATTTCACTGCAGGATTGCAATGGGGAAGTCAATGCATAAACTGCAAATCATTCTTGTACCCTCCTTCACATATGCAGAGTGCAGTATAAACATTAAAATCTTTAGTTTACAGATGTTCTTACTAAATAGGCAGCGAACCTTCCAGAAATGATTGTATTTGGGTGAGGGCAGAATTAGATAAGCTATCCGGATGATGATCCAAATAAATAGATGATCATTCCTGTGCACATCTCTCAGTGCTCACTGCTGCTGTGGCAAAGGAGGGCAGTGCCTGTCTCTCAGTAAAGCTATGGTCAGTGTTTGCTTTACCAGTTTGCAACCTGATGCTGCACAGTTTTCCATGTGCATGAGAGCCTTCCCACTAGAACACCATGATTACTTAACTGTCTTAGTGATGAGATGGACAGCTACACCAGCAAGGATAGATAGCATCACATCACCTTTAACAGTTTGTACCCAGAGCTGGAAGACAGGCAGCATAGTGCTTGAAAGAGGTGTAAGACAGCCTGGAGAGAGAATCCAGTTGAGCTGCTTGACATCAGGCTCATTAGCCAATATTCAAAACACACACAGATGTGCTAGTTTAGAAATTATTCTCTGCATATCCTTAGAGTCCTAATTTGGTGTAACATTGATGACAAGGTATTGCAAGACTTGGGAACATTTTGAGAGTTTGCTTTTGGTTCATGTGGCTATGCCCCGCTCTGATGGATATGCTCCCACCAGCCAGGGAAGAGAACACCTAACAACAGCTAACAACAAACACTTGTTTCCTCTTCTATGCCAGAAACCAGTGCAGAAACTAAGGAATAGGACTGCAACCTGCTTCCAATACACCTGGTGCAAAACTTAGCAGAGAACTATTGCTTGTATGGACCTGATTCCTTGTTTCTTTGGTGGTAAAAGGATATCTTTGCCTCTCCACAGTTTAAAAAAAAGTGGAGATGGGGCACGAACAGAAATCAGCCTATGGATCTTAATGTAAATGTGCAAACAGAACTGCTTCATGCAGTTGGTTTGCTTCACTTTTTGTTTTGGTTTCCTGCTGGAGCTTTCTGCTGAAGCTTTCTGCTGAATCAGCACATCCAGCTTTCCTGAGACTATGTGACTTGGAAGGTCACCAACTGGAGCAATTCAAGCTTTCATCAACAAAGAGCAGTGCGAAGATTCAGATGCAAAACTCTCATGTGAAGCTGAAAAAGCTCAAAGAGCTGCTAATTGTAACCTCTTGCCCCTACCCTAAGATTTTTTGACATCAAACCTTGACTGCCATCCATTGGCCTCTCAGAACCTCCTCTGGAATTTGCATCAACTGAATACTTCATCGATGCATTTGGTCAGGATACACAAATATACAGAAAACAAGAATCCTTGTGGCAACAAGCCACTTTCCTTAGGCAAGGAATTTATGGCCAGAGAGGCAGTCAATGTCCCATTCTCTGCAGTGTTTCGTTTTGTCAGAATGATAAATATAAATAGTGCTATAGAAAGAGATTACCCATAATCAGTGGTCAAGGCACTTATTGGATAAGCAGCAGACAACGACACCAGAGAGTATTTAATCCTACACCATCAAGGGTTTAAATGGGAGAAACTGAGAGGATTCTGAGGCCAGTTGTTAATCACTTGCAGAAGTACAATGTAGTGTGTGACTGAAAAGTGACCCATTACCAATCCAGGCTAGAAACCAGAAATTATTTCTCCCATATTCCACAAGATTACTAACTGTATGTGTTTGCCTATTTAGAATTGATCCTGTCAGCTTTTGCCTGTATTTAGTGAATACATACAAACATATCTATCTTTGCATATACATATACATATACATATACATATACATATACATATACATATACATATACATATACATATACATATACATATACATATACATATACATATACACATTTATATGAAATATTTTATTATATATATTTGTGCATGTAAGTGTGCATTTGTTTACATCTAAAGAAAATGAACCTTAAAGGAGCATCTAGCTGCTGGTTTTTTTCATCTTTGCTTGGAAATAGTCTACCTGAATTCAAAGCATAAATTATTTGAAGCTGAATGGAACAAGAATAAAGGAAAAAAATTCATATTCTTGGAATATGGAGTTGGCCAAGTTAGAAAACAATAGTTAGAATTCCTAGATTGTTGAAAATATTGTTATATTCACCATTACTGACACATAGGTTTTAGTCTGGGAAGCTGCTTAATGATTCTGTTAGAGATTTACTTTTAAAAGCCCAGGTATAACTGTGAACATGCTAAAGAGTAACAGTAACAACAACAAGAAGAGATCATTTTACATTGAACATGCCACATGCTTTACTACAAAAATATGTTTCTATGTCTACATATATACATATGTATATTTGTATTGAACTAGAAAAAAGCTTAAAAATAATGTATACATCTTAACTACTTGGTCATCATGGACAACAGAAGCACTCACTTCTGTGATGCCACCTGCAATGAGGACAATGACAACACAGGAGAAAACTCATTATGTCCTGTGCATGGCATGTATCAGAGCTGCAACACACAGAGCTCAGTATTAGCACAGAAATAGGTTTTCTGAAGCACAAGTACTTCAGTGCCATGATAAATTCACCCACCCATCAGTCAAGCAATGTAAGTAAGCACCACTAAATGCATCAGAATAGACTAAAATTCAATAACTGACATTTGCATGTGTGTTGTTTTACACAATCACTTGAAAAATGCCTTTAAAGTACTTAAAATGTGCTAAACATTCTGCCCCCTCCCCCCTCCCTTCTCAATATACAATTAGTTGAGCATTCTGGATTATTTTTCTTATTATTATCTTCAGGTGTTATTGCATTTCCAATTATTTCAGAAAGACATTGTTTTAAAAGTTGGGCAACAGCAACATAGTGCCCTGCCTGTGCTAAGGACTCCAGACTGCAAAACTGAGAGAAAAGACATGGCCATACTTCAAATATATACAGTCAAAAATAGTGGTGTCAGCACAGATGGAAGGAAGGCAGGGACGCCCAGGAGGGGTGTTAAGAAGGTGGAAGTGATCAGCAGAATTTGCACATAAAGGAGAAAATGGAATTTGCAGGATCCTGCAGTGGAGCCTGGCAGAGAGAGAAAAGACAAAGAAAGAAAAGACAGAATTTGACCCAGTTTGGAAATAGCATTTCTTCCCCAAAACCCACAAAAAGCTTCTGCCTCTGAAACAGGAATGGCAAGCAAAATGAAACGCAGCTATATGTTTATTTGGCTACAGGTAGGTAGTGAAAGCAAATTCTTTGAGCTGCAGTTTTTAAAATAAAATAACATTCATTGGCAGTAATTTCACTGTAAACAGGAAATTTGGTCTTTTCAAAAGTAGGCCAGACAGACAGCATTTCCACACCATGCCCACTCATCCTGATTTTTATATTGCCTCTTGAATCAACTCATTACAAATAGTGTCCTCAATGTAATCTCCTGTAAATTTCATTTGGATTAAATTCCTTAAGTTCTGGATTGATTTCTTTAAAAATAAATTCGTTTGTGCTTCATGAAGTCAAACAATGATTATGCAATTGAGTTTATCCAATAAAAACAGGTGAGAGAAGGATTGGTCCCAAGAAAACTGCACCTGGTACAAAGCCACAGGAAATCTGTGCTGCCAAAACTGCAGTACAAGATCAAAGTCCATTATAGGTTTCCACAAAGAATGCTGATTTTTTGTACAGTTTACAGAAGTATAAAGTTAAAACACACTAATTTACTCTTTCTTAGATGTACACTAAAAGGTCAAAATGGATTTATAGAAATGAAATTACTGTTCTTAGACTTCAAAATTAAACATCCCGTTTGATCCTAAAAGACTGGACAGAACAAAAAAAACCAAAAAACCAACAACAACCAAAAAAAAAAAAAGAAAAGAAAAATCTATTAAAACTGAGAGGAATTAAAAGTAGCTTAAAAATGCATATTCCATGGCATTACTATCATTGCCTTCACTTAATACAGTACACACATGTAAATTTGGAAATTCTCACAACTTGCATTTCATGTGGAAATGTACAACAAACTCTTTCTACAGTGATCTGGCAAACAATTCTTAAATTATTCAAATCTAATCTCAAAGCTTCTTCTAAATATCAACATCTACATATACAGGACTTGCAGGCAATTTTAAGCAACTGCAGCCCTCCCTTTCCCCTCATTATTTCATGACTTGTAAACAGAATGGAAAGTTTCACAAAACAAATATCATTTAGGAGCAGCAAAAAGCCTTGGACTCCCACATTCTATCAGGAGTAACACAAATCTTCAAAGAAGGCAAGGTTAGCGGGAAAAACGTACACAGTTCTGGAAAGGAAATCTAGTTCCATTGCATTCCCGATCTCTGGCTGGTTTGATTTTGAGAATGAAAACATTCATGCTTTTTCACAAACAATTTTTCTTTTTTACTGAGCTAGCTGAGTTAGCTGCTGAGTTGATTTTCTCAATATTTGAGGTGAAAGGACTTTTTAGTAATTTTTCAGGCTGGCCTACAAAGGTAATGCAATAATCCAACAAGATATTTTTTATATTCAGCCTTCACTGCATTCAGCAGATAAAAGGAACCTTCGATAGGCACAACAAAAGACATACACCATTTTTCTAAAAAACCCTGTAATCAATCTAGTGCTTGCCAACGTTCTAGAACTGCCACAGATAACAAAATTTGTAGAATTGCAATCCTTTACATATGGGTTAGGTTTGCTGGTGAAACACTAATTAAAATGCAGCAGTTCAAGACAGTCCTGCTGTGGTGGCTGGACCAGCAGCTGATAATTCCTGCTGGGACTGCAGCAGCATATTTCTAACTTGCTTCCAATAGGACTACGCCCTCAAATATTGCAGGAAATTTATAGAAAAAGACCTCTATCCCACAAGGAGTCTACACATTGTTACACCTGGCACCATTGCCTTTTTAAACCGCAGGAATTCAGTTAGGAATCAAATTAGCTACATTCTTTCATATGTATATTAACATGAGATAATTTCCACCACCTCAAACGCTACTTCTTAAATTTCTGCTTAGGGGGTAGTTAAATACTGAGGGCCAGAAAAAGACCACCAACACTGAGCCTGGTTCCACTGCCTTTCACTAAGTGAAATCAGCTGACCCAAACTTACTTAAAGAGCAAGAATCATTATCTCAGGCATGACTTTGAAAGCACCGAGGCAAAACTCAAACTGCACTGAATTCCAGAAGTTACTGCTGTGTATTGTGTGTACATTGCTCTCCTTGGGGTAACCCAACTTTCTGAAAATTGGTTCCTGAACAAAACTTCAGATATTATTGCTGAAATGCAGATATGAGGCGAAGACCAGAGCACTCCACACAGCATCTAAGTGTAAGAAAAATGTATAGAAAATATATTCACTGTTTCTTCTTTTTCCCCTTTAAAATGTTGGGTCAGACTGCACATAGGAATAGCTGTATTTCTAAAACAGCATGGGAATTCTCAGCAGGAAGCTAAATGTCTTTCCTACCAAGCCTGAAAAAAAAATGTCACTGAAATCTGCTTGAAACTTAACATGTAAAAATTTGGAGTTGACTTTTCAGCATGAAGGTCTTGCAGTCCAACAGACCCAGAAACTGGTCTTGAATGTCTTGTTTGGAAAGGAGTTTTCCTTGAGATTGCTCTTCTCTTTTCAGGTACTGGACAGTACTGAGCTGCTCATGTTCAAGCAGGTTGGTGAAACAGGGAGAGCAAAGAAAGGGAGGTAGAAGAGCTGACTGAGACAAGCCATGCAAGTTTGTGTCCATGGTACTGAAATTTGGACATGGTGGGGCAAATTCACAAACTCAGGTGCTTACAGTACCTGTGCAAGATGCAGACCCAAATCCTTGGACTGGCAGACTCGAGCATTTTGTCACAGCTGCAAATGCAGTGCACATACTTTGTGTTTTCATGATGTGGCCTGACTGGCCGTCCCTTAGTCCCACACAAAGCCTGACAACTGAAACTATCCGCTGAAGAAACTCCTCCTGGGATTATATATGCTTTATTTAAAGCACCATTTAAAACCCTATCTCATAACCAGCACTTTCCCCCCCGCCCCCAAAAGACACTAATGAAGAATAAACATTATTTATTTAAACTTAATTAGAGTTCATGTGAGGAGAAAAGAGCTCTGAGTAGTCATAACTTTGTAAAACCTAAAGTGTTTTGTAAGACCTTCCTTCCCAGGCCATTGTGGAATTTCCTCCCTGTTTTTTGTCTAGTGACATATTTCTTCATCAGAAAGTGTTTTAAACAGTCTGTACTCTGAACGGGTGTCAACATCATTGATTACTGCTCTTCATGACAACCTCTAGATGCAGGAGACACTAAATGACAGCTTGTGGCAGCATGAACATCCTCACACATTGACTCTGGTTCTCCTGGTTGAGGGAATGGAAGCAGTAAGGAGGTCATGGACATCTAACAGCTTGCTCTGTATATAAAAAAGTAACCATTTTTGAAGAGACAGGGAAAAATTCATGGCTATTCATGTCTGCACATGTAAATCTAGCTTTGAACAAACTAGCGAGTTTAGGCCGAGTCATTTTTGGGATTCTGAAAGCTCTTGTGCCTGTGTGTATCCTAAATTGCCCTCATTTTGGTAAGTTACACAGCTTTCTTCTTGAAGTTTGCATCGCGCTGAATCACCAATTCCTGTGCAGTGGCTTCTCTGAAATAAATTGCTTTTGCCAAGAAGTTTATGCTCAGTGCCAGCCCAGGATCCCTTACCACAAGACAACAAACAACATTTTAATATATGTCAAATTCAAGAGTTCTTGGGCGTTTTTTAGCTACTCTGTATATTTTCTTCTTTAAACCTGGTGGACCAGGCATTTCTAATCATAAGCTGTAAGACTGAAAGCCAGGCAAAGCAAAATCGTTAGGAGGAATGTATATTTTGCCAATGCTCCCTAAATTAACGTGTTTTGTAATGTTTTGTGTATTCTGATCATTCTTACCTATATTCTCAAAAGATAAACTGAAATAGCCGATTTTCCATAAGAGAGAACACTTTTAATCTGTCATTTCTAGTGTTTTCGTAGCAGTCAGAAAACTTAATTTGCCATTATCATAACAATAACCTGCAGAGTTAACACCTGGTTTTAATTTTATTGCATTAACAAAGCTACAGAAGAAAGATTCAGCTGCAGCAGATAGACACTGTTACAACTTATAAAACAGAACAAAAATTCTTGAGGAAATGAATAAGACAGCATTAAGGCATATATTCTGGTGCAGGTTTTGTCAGTGGGGGTTATTTACATCAGAATGACAGGTTTTGCCAACCTGCCAAGTTGACCAAATGTCAACTTACTGCAAGTGCAGGGGAGGTTTCAAGTCAGGTCCCATCTTCCAAAATTGTAACGACCAGCTTCAGTTCTGGTGGCTGGGAAAGACCTAAATAGCTCTAGATCTTCCCCAAATGCTGGAATTCTTCCACAGGCTGCATCAGTACTCAGCTACGCTGCAGATGCCATGGAGCCCTTCCCAGGCTTCCAGGTGCCAGGGGCAAAGTGGACAGGAAGTTGGGATCACCACACCTTCCTTCTCAGAGACATGTGCGCACCATGCAGGCCTGCAGTGCATTGACCTCGGCCGTGAGGTGTCCTCCTGGCTGCTCCATCACTTCCAGTCCATTAACAGGATGGGACAGGGAGCAGCAGGCAGGAAGTTTTACAGAAAGGCTTGTGGGTTGAGATGAGGACAGAGACATCACTTACCAGTTACTGCCATGGGCAAACCTGACTTGGCTTGGAGAAATTAATTGTAATTATTGCCAATTAATAACAGACTGGAAACTGGAAAGAAAAATCTTACATCAGGACACATTTTAACCATATAATCTTTATGCTTGGATGGGAATGTTGCGCCTTTGTAGGTGTAATTATTCATGTGGCTTTTGCTTTACACTGTTGTGTACAGCACAAGTCCAAGAACATTAATGCTGCACAGAGCCTTGTGTGAAAGGAGAGATGGACTCCCTGTCCCCTGCACAGGCAGAACACACAGACACATGGATCAAACTGGCAGAGTGGGAGTGGGTTTAGGTCATGAGCTCTGAAGACAGAAAGTCACCTGAGATATCCCAAATGGGTCTCAGGGAAAGAAAAATATCAACAACAAATCCACCACCACCAAAAAGAGCCCAACCAACCAAAGCCAGTCGTTGCCTGTGCATTCCATTCTGGAAGTTCTGTGTTTCTGCTGGTCAGCAACAGTTCTGCTCATTTGCTTTCTGCTGTGTTGCTGCTCTTTGTGCTTTTGCTGCTTTAGAACTGCACCACCACAGAGCAGGCCATTCGAAAGGCAGGGGGGTTTGCAGCTGGTGGGAGATGGGAGGCAGCAGGCACAGCAAAGGCCATGGGCACTGAGGTGGGAAGCATCAGGAAGGATTTGGTGAAGCAGAGAAAAGTTACAAGAGAAGAAGAACAGAATGAACAGAATCAAATGCCTCTCATGGTAAAGCTGTGGCCTGAGTCTGTTTTCACTTGGTGAGTTTTGTTTCTCCTTCCTTGCAGCAGTGCATTGTGAGCACATGGTTTGGCTGAGCTCCTCTGGCCTTGGAGCTGCTAGGTGAGAAGGTGCAGAAAGCACCAGGGGTGACTCCCAGACACTTTTGGCATCTCATGTGGTGTTCCTCTGGCCAAGAACAGTGTTGACCACCAGGGCAGAGGACCTCTGACCTGAACTTCAGCAGCTCCAGTTCAAAATTACAGGAAAGTCTCTTGCTAAGCCTTCTTGCAACTCCACCTTTAGAAGTGTTAATGTCAGCAGGGACTCTCATTTCTGGAGCTATGAAGGTTAACAAGCCTGAGCTTACAGTTCACAGCTTTGACTGACTTCCCCACATTCCCTGCTGAAAAGCATTTGTGTGATTGGGAATTTAGCAGGGTCACATTTCTCCAGATCTTTCTGTAACATCAAGATAGGAATTTTGGCTTCCACAGCTAAATGAAGCCCCCAGTGCTTTCCACATCAAATACAAGACAAATTTCCAAACCTGAAGCTCAGTCTTTTCTGCATCAGCTGTCACCTGGAGCAATAAACTATATAAAAACCCATTTGTTCTAGGAAAGACATCCTGTGTCTCAATCCAATAATCCACAAAGCCCACAGTGACTTCTGAAGGATAGCAGGTGAAAACTATGATATTCCTCCCAGGAGTTTCCTTCTTCAGCCCTCCGTGATGAACATCACCAACTCACCACTGACATCAGCACTCTGACTCAAATATTCTCACACCTGCTCTAATTGGGCCTTTAATATTCTACTAACCTTTTACAAAGGCCCCAGCTTTCTCCACGTTATGTTTTTTTGCTAGTATTCCCTATTAATTAAAGAACTTAAATTTTTCTTCTTTTTCCTGTTCCCTCAGCACGTTTTTAAAATACATTCTTTGGTAAATTTAATCAACAATGCATCTTCAGTTTCCTCCTTTCTCAGAGCTACTGCTGTGTGTTCTGTTCCATGTTGCCTTTTCCATTTTTTCTGAAATTCCAATTTTACCATTCTATCATTTGACAGCTCCTAGTGCAGTTAAACCTACAAAAACTTCAACAGGATGTTAAGAATGTCACAGAAGCCATTCTCAATAACCATGATCACAGACCATCCTGGTAATTAATCACACACATCTGCAGGCAAGTGCATGTAGACTGAATTATGTTTTCATGAAAGCGTCACCACTAGTCAATGCTTGAAATAAAGGAACTCTTTTTCTTAGTTATGAAATTATTGTTTTCAAGGAGAAGATTCCAGAACTTCTAGTCCATTAAGATCCTTTATCTTAAAGTTCTCTATACCAGCCACTGATCAAGCCAGTGTTTAATTGGTGATGCTAGAGAAAGGCTGCAGTTTCCATTTTTAAAGGACTGAGGCTTTTTAGCTGTCAGAGCTGCTCTGTAATCCAGGATAATGAATCTCATCTAATCTGTGTCAGTCTGTACTCCTGTACATAAAGAACTCAGCACAGTGGTGTATTAGGGATTTAGAAATAAATTACTTCTTTCATGTTCTCCCCATCATACTGAAACTTCAGGCACAGCTTACTTCAATGACATACCTGAAGGCTGTCACTTCCAAACCCCACTGGAATGTAAAATAGAATTGCAGTTAGGCAGTATTTGCAACATAGTCTGTATAGCATTTAGAGACTCACATTTTTTGAGAGTATTTTTAAAAAGGCTCCCCATGTACCTTCAGAGAGGGGCTTAAAACAAAATGTGCAGTCAATTATGCCCATGCACTGGTTCATGCTCTTGTAGAAAAAAAACCTCCAAAGATCTTCATGAGCTGGTGGACACAGGCAGGTTCTCCTGTGTCCCTGAACACCCCTTTGTGTATCTGCACTCTCCTTTGTATCCCTGCACATCACTTTTAGTCCCTGCACATAATTCTACATTCCTACAAACCCCACTGTGTCCCTGGAAATCACTCTGTGTCCCTGCACATCCCTTTGGTGTCACATTCACATGCAGAACATTCTCCTCTGGATAAGAACCAAGCTGGGAAAGGCATCATGTGCTTCTGCCATGCCTTCCCATGATTTCCTTTCTTGATGCTTGGAGAGGAAACACCCTTAATAAGATCTCATGTGAAGTCCAACTCTGCAAACTTAGCTCTACAGGTGTCGAAATTCTGCTTCTGGGCTTGAGTCTGATTTGACAAAATTTACCCAAAAGCAAAAAATTCTTTTTTTAAGATTTAACTGAGAATGCACAAGACTCATGGTGATCAATACACCATCCCTCTAAGACACTTAGTTACACTTTAACAATATTTCCATATGCTGTCCAATTTAATCATCTTTTTATCTGGCAAAATATGTAGCACAAAGTTTTAAACTATACCAACTCCATAAAGAATTCTAGTAATGTCAGGCTCTCTGAAGTTTCGGCTTCAAAAAGTTAGGCAAAATATAACATAATTTTCAATTATTTGATACATCCCGAAAAAAAATATTTTGAGGTTCACTTTGTTGCTGAGAACATAGTGAACCTTTTCATTCAGAAAAAAATGTTTTCCTTATTCCTCCATCCAAACCTTTGAAAATAAAATCTTCCCCCGTCCCTGATTAAATTACAAATATGTTAGCAATGGCAATTTTTAAATTCAGCTAGGAAGCTAATGCTTTTAATGAAATAACATTAGGGCTTGTTAAACACTGAATACACTCACAAATCTGATCACTGTTGCAAGCACAGGGGTCACAGCAATCTGTGGAGAACTGTGTCATGTATTGACAACAAAGCTAAGTGGTTATGACTGACAAAATATTGATGCTTGTGGCTAAACAGTCCTTGCCCTTCAGAGATAGTACTTTGGATTTCCTTTTCTATAAATGCCCAAGGATCTAAAAAGTTTGTGCACAATGCCGACTGCAGCCTCAAGGACACGATGGGCTTTTTCCCACTCTCTGTCCCACTCCTCTTGCACTTTTGCTTTTTCCACTCACCTGCTGGAGCTATCAGCAGTTCTGTAACTTATTACTAATGATCTGTATTGCTCTTCCCTAAGCACTTCTGCATTTTGAGAAGATTGTGCACTATTTCAGCAACACTCACAGCCTTATTTTGGGTCAACTGGTAAATTGGATAGGCAGAACATGAATGAAAATATCTCATATTTGAAATATTAGAGCCTTAAACTACACCAGTCTACATTTTCCATGGTTATACAAAAAATGTGTTTCAAACTGATGGAAAATACATTATTTCTATAAGCTAATTCAGGCACAAAACATGTTTAGCTGTAGGAAGCAGGAGCAATGAACTCAGTCTCAAAAAGATCTAAGGCAATGCACAAAATCACGTGACTTAGTTTTACTCACAGGGCACTGGAACATGCACAACATACATGCTTTAGTGCTAATGAGGGTTTAAGGACACTTCTCTCATCTTTTTTCTCTTGCTAAATACCTATTGTAAGAAGAAAACTGATTTAGAGCCAGTATGTCTAACAGTTTACCACACTTGAAGCAGTAACACTGACAAAACCCTTAGATTTTTTTTTATTTTCCTAGGGAATGCTCTTATGCAAATAAAGACAATAAACAGAACAATCAGGACTGCTAAGATGTTTGATCTAGTACTTTCACGGCAGTTTTCAATGCAAGCACTACTCTTGCAAATGATTTTCCCAGTAAAGGATAAGTTTAGCACACTTTAGAGTTGACAGACATCCTGAAATGCAGTCTGCTGCTGCTGATTGAGACACAGAAACCTGCTCTACCTCCTTTCAAAGACAGAAGAAAGTTGAGGCAGGACATAAAGAGTGAAGGGTGGCTTTCAACTGTGGACATCTAATCTAGATCTGAAAAATAGTTTAGGTCAGAAGTAGGACATGGTGATGTCATGCAGTTGTATTTGTGGACAATGACTGCACAACACAAAAAAATGTCAGCTAAGGGACAAAGCACAGTCAGAGCAGCTTAAAGAACCAGAACTGCCATTCCAGGGGATAGAAAAACTGTCTAACACCTGTGTAGCTGTGTCTATTTATCGTTCAGATATATAAGCAATAAATTCACTTCAAAGCAGATGCTACCAAGATGTTTCCATCTGTTATATACTCTTGCTCTTACATGAAGCTAATTATAAACTATTGCAAGCCACTTAGAAGCTTCAGGTCATATATTTAATATTAATTGCTTCATTTCTCCATACTCTTATTTCTGAGGAGAACTCTTCAAAGCCACTCTCAGTCACCCCAGGAAAAAAACCTGTTACCTGAATAACACACTGCTATCACACACTTACTGCAACATCCCTGGATTTACCCTTACGGCTGCATTTAGCTAATTAGAGCACTTTTTAAGTCCCTTGTCTTTGGTAAGCCTTTCTGTGGCTGTATAAATNACCCCCCCGAACCAAATAACAAAAAAACTGAAGAGGGAAATGAAAATGAAATGAGGTATGTACTTCAGATACCTCTTAGCTTTTACCAAAGGGCGAAGATGATAGACCTTACAAATTTCTTTACTAAGACTGAAGTTTACTGTGGGAGTCATTTTGCAGTGTAGAGCTACAATAGCAGAAAACGAAGTAAATTTCCTGAATTACTGCCCCAGGGCAAAAACTCACCATTTTAAAATAGAGGGGTTGTGCCATTTTATATCATGGACCTTATTATGTGAGAAACTGACTTTCAAGTGTGGCATTAATCTTTCATTTTTGTTCGTTGGGAAGTCAAATTAAGACAGAGTTCTTAAGTGGCATATTGGCCTACTTGAAAGGTAAACCCTAGGTATTTAAACATATATGTGCAGCATCTCCAGTGAGAATTCCTAACTTCTGACATAGTCCATCTGCTAATCTTCCAGCAGGGTGGGCCTGGCTACAGGCAGAGAAATCAGAAGCTGCTGCTGTTGCTGCAGAGATGCTGAGATAGCATGGCCATATGNAAAGCAGATGCTACCAAGATGTTTCCATCTGTTATATACTCTTGCTCTTACATGAAGCTAATTATAAACTATTGCAAGCCACTTAGAAGCTTCAGGTCATATATTTAATATTAATTGCTTCATTTCTCCATACTCTTATTTCTGAGGAGAACTCTTCAAAGCCACTCTCAGTCACCCCAGGAAAAAAACCTGTTACCTGAATAACACACTGCTATCACACACTTACTGCAACATCCCTGGATTTACCCTTACGGCTGCATTTAGCTAATTAGAGCACTTTTTAAGTCCCTTGTCTTTGGTAAGCCTTTCTGTGGCTGTATAAATGCAAAATTTATCTACAGGGCAAATTTGCCAACAGCAAAGGAGTAGGATTGGGTCCTAATTGCAGGGTGCCAAAGCATAATGTCTGTGAAGAGGAGTAACTAAAGTCTTTAACTTCTGCCTTCATTGCTCCAAAAGTAAAAAGCAAAATACACCTTCCTTTGGCAGCATCAGTCTTCTAACACTGAAGTACTATGGCCTTGTAAAAAACACACACACGCACAAAAGCAAAAAAAAACCCCACCAACACCACCCCCCCCACNTGCCCCAGGGCAAAAACTCACCATTTTAAAATAGAGGGGTTGTGCCATTTTATATCATGGACCTTATTATGTGAGAAACTGACTTTCAAGTGTGGCATTAATCTTTCATTTTTGTTCGTTGGGAAGTCAAATTAAGACAGAGTTCTTAAGTGGCATATTGGCCTACTTGAAAGGTAAACCCTAGGTATTTAAACATATATGTGCAGCATCTCCAGTGAGAATTCCTAACTTCTGACATAGTCCATCTGCTAATCTTCCAGCAGGGTGGGCCTGGCTACAGGCAGAGAAATCAGAAGCTGCTGCTGTTGCTGCAGAGATGCTGAGATAGCATGGCCATATGGTGAGCTCCAGAGAGAGAGAGAGGGGGAAGAAATTCTTAAAAAGGTCACATTGACTCAAGAACCACATTGCTCTGGTTGATTCAACTGGGTCGTGAAACAGCTCCTAGGTGTGGTCACAGGATAGCTCTCAAGAGGTAGGAGAACAGGCCAAATATTATGAAGTTACATTTGGCAAATACTTCTGTATGTCAAGATTCCAAACAACATTCTTATTATTTACTGCAAATCCTCCCTCTCCTTTCAAAATAAAGGAAGGAAACAGGACAGATGAAATTAGGATATTACTAGTGAGTTTACCAGCAGGAAAACTGATGTACATTTACGAATATCCCTCTTGCCAGCCACATAAGGGAAGATGAACCGTATTATGCGCACCAAGTCAGACATTAGTCCTGTGCTGAACTGACACCACATTGTCCTTGCTTGGGAACCCTCTGCTGACCCACTGAGCTCCCTCCAAGTGGTTCACTGCCCATGAATGCAGACAGGTCTCCTCCACTGCACAGTGAAGAGCTGAGAACAAAACCATGAGCTCCAAACACTCCCACTAGCTGAATCTGCAGCATGGAAAGTAAAACATCTCACCAACACACAAGGACTGAAGGTAGCACTTTAAAATCTAGGTGCATGATTTCTAGCCAGAGATTTTTCAATCCTGCTTTTAATAAAGATCAGTTTATGTTGCATTGCCATTACCAGACAATATGGGTGCAAACATGTTATTATGGGCCACAAGAGGGTGAGAGAACTGTGCAACATTCCTGCTTTAAGTGCATTTTTTCCTTGTTTCATTTCCACTTTCAAATACTGAACTTCACCTCTCCTCCCCACCCTCCTCCCCCCATGGTAATCGAAAGAAAACTTTCCTTTGCATTGTTTAGTGATAGTGTTTTTCCATCATCATAATTTCTAGAAATCTGCTTGTTTTTCTGGATGTTAGCATTTACTGTAGCCTACTGTCTCCTAGTAAGCGTACATGAAGTTCTAATGGAGAATGTCTCTTTTCACAGAAGATAGCATTGCAACACTTCATGGATTATTCCTCAACCTCTGGTAATTTTTTTATGCCACAGTATTAAAGTATTGTAAAAAATACTAAAATGTATTATGCATACAAGAATGTGCTGAATTAACTTTATAATTAGTTGTATCATTTCTCTGGAAGATAAAACAGAATTATCAGCTATGTCACACCACCATCTTTCACTTGTATTTGCCCAGTATTTGAAATTCAAAGGAAGAATAAACTGCCAAACCTAGACCACTCTCAGGAACAGGGGTCATGGCACAGCCATGCTGAAGTGTCCTCGGATGAATAAAGTATCTCTAAGACTTTGGGAAAAATACGGGGGAAATCCCAACCATTCAAATCTGCACAAAGATATATTTTCTGTACCACCATGAAGGTAAATGGTAAGAATAATCAGTGAGTTGATAAAACTGTTAAAGCTGTTCAGGAACTTAATGAAGTCCCATCTTGTACTTCAGACTGTGATTTCACCATATCTATTTCAAATGCAGTTACTGGTAAAAGTAATTACAGAAGTTATCCTGGATTAGTACACTGTGGCTTAATATGTATGTTACTTAAATGTACTCATTCACTGCAGCCATCCTACAATGATGTAAGCAGCAAAAGTAATTCCCACTTATGAGACTGCCAGGGTCACTTGTCCATTTCTGTAAAATAGCACAGGTTTTGTGAGAGATGACAGAGAAGGTTTCATCATTCTATTTTTTTTTCTTGATTTATTTTTTAAAGCAAACTATGGTTGGAAAAGACTCTGATTTCCAATGTCTCAACACATGGGCTTAGCTTCCTCCTGAAACAAACAACTACTGCTGACCTACTGCTCAACACAACTTTGAAAATATTCAGAAAAAGTCAGCAAACTTCCCATTTAGCATGGCACATAGCTAACCACCCTGGTCCCATCTTCATCCCTTTTCTCTCACCAAAGAGCCTATGAAAATTTGTAAGTGCACCACATTTTGTTCCTAATGGAGGAGCACTGCATTCAACACATTTTCTGGTTATCAGCGAGGTCTAGTGCCAGTATTGCTAACAAAATGAAAAGGTACCTTGTTTTCTCCCAGTTTTTGCAAATAAACTCCTGACTAGAATTTAAAGATGTGAAATTATTTTCCAGACTTTCAAATCTACTGCTATCAACTGCAATGGTGGAAAGTCAGAGCTTCATAGTTTGTCCATCTGACTGGATTTAATTTGCAAAGAGTTAACAGTAATTGCCCATAAACAGAGATTTATGGGTAATTATTTTGATGCCTAGTTTATAGCACTGTAGTCTGCTTGATAATAAAACACACTGACTGGGATAAATGAAAGCCCCTTTCCTCTACTAAAGTAAAAGAAATGAGGACATTGCTAAAAAAGAAGAATACTGGCTTTGTAATTTCATTAGTACCTGATCAGAAAGATGCATCCCGTTAGTCATGTCAAGAGGCATCACCTGAGGAGAGGGGAGAGTTCATGTGAGAAGCATGGTCTGCTCCCAGTGCTTCCTGGTTTGGGGCTGGTTTTGAACATTTGTTTGTGGTGTTGGGTTTTTTTTTCAATTTATCCTCAAAAACTTGATTTTGTAAGGCCTATTAACAATGAGTGTGCAAGGTTAATTTTTGTACTATATAGTACCAGAAATGGGCAGTGCACAGCAGTAGTGTGTAATTACACCCATTTACTCAAACACTGCAGCAGGGCTACACAACACTATAATGAAAATTGCTGCTCTGGTTCTGCTCCCTAAATTTATGCATGAGTTATAAAAACAAAAAGACCTTGTGTCGCTGTTGAGCCGCTAGCAGAGAGAAAAGACCCTCCAGAAGTTGTATGTATCAAAGAGATTTCTTTTTTTATTTTTCCAACTTATGTAGACTTTTCAAAGGTCACTCAGATTGGTCAGTCTGAAACCTCCCCCTGAGCCTATTGGCCAGGCCCGAACTGCGCACATCTCGAGAAACCGTTTTAATAACATCCAAACTTTATCTTTGTTTATAAAAAACACAAGAAAATTCTCACAGGAAAGATCTGTGCTAGCCACAACCTTGTAGTTATTTCAATTAATTTTCATATAATGAAGTGAACACCATACTCCATACAGAAGTTGTAAGACATGTAATATTGTTTTAGCCATGACACTCTAAAAGGGCAAACTTTGCTTGAAGAGGTAATACGTTATTAAATATACTGATATTGTGGAAAAAGCAGACATCTTTTAGTTCTGTCTTCAGATACTACATGGTCACATGGTGAAAATGCCTAAGGTTTCCTTGTGAAGACCATTTCACTGAGCACTAGAAAATGTTTAGCAAATAGCAACACTTTAAAAATTATCTATTCTACTGATTTTTTAAGCCTTTTACTTCTCTAGCATATATTAATTTATTATATTAACATATTAATATATCAGAATGAGCCAGTTCTTCATCGTATTGTTGAGTTGAAGTGATTGAATATGTTATAAAATCAGGAAGAATTTGGCCAAAGCACGTAAGAAGTCAGCAACCAGCACAATGTATTTTGACAGAACAGTTAAAACCTCCAGAAGCATCAACAGAATAGCCTCAAACTAAGCTTGGCTCTTTTCAGATAAATTTTGTTCCCTTGGGCATTTGCAGGTGTAACCAAGGAATTATTTCTTTTCAGAGAGGAAAGAAAAAGTGCAAAAAACCCTAATGTCAGTTCAAGGGAATTTAGAAAGACGTGATATTGCAAAGTTAAGACCAGGACCAGAAACATCAAGTATTAAACTCCTCTAGCTAATTTTAACTCTGCACAGTATTTACATCAGCTTTTGTTAAAACACTCTGAGGACTCTGAATAACTCTTCCTAGTAAGCAGACTCATCAGATGTCTCATTGGAACAGCCTTGCTCTACTTTGGCTTTACCTTCCCATTTGTCTGACAGTTTGTGATGCTATAGGGAGTGCTGAATACCTTTTCTGAACCATCAAATTACTTGCCTGACTCAATACAATTTTCTTTTTCTTTCCATCTGTAGAGAAACAGTGAGCAAAACACATCTAAATCAAATGTCAGTATGTACCTCCCTGATAATTATCTGAATTCCCTTTGCAGATAACAGAGAGCAATTTCCAATTCTGGAACATGGTTCATTCCATCCTAAGGACATTCTGAATAGTCAGGAATAACATGACCCGAAAGGGTTTTCACTGCGATCGCCAAGGAAGCTTTATATAGGTACCAATAAAAGTAGCTGTTATTGACCGGGGAAATTGCTCCCACCATTTCTAAGTACAGCAGCCCACAGAGTAATGAGTTTTTGAATGAAGGTCGTGGCAACCTCTTCTCAAGACTCTCAAGAGCAGCAAAAACATCACCATGATGCCCATCTCTCACGATCCACAACCTTTCCAAGTCTTGTAGAGTGAAGAGCATTTGATACTCTTCTGATATAGTCAAAACCAAAAATTTCATGGATCTCTCTACGCTCTGCCTCCCCATGGCCCACTCAAACCAGTGCAGACCAACATGTGTGACAAAACCACGCTGAGAAAGCAGCTATGCTGTGTCACAGGGTGTGCACAGAGCTCCCCACAGCATGCCACCACTTAAAGGAGAGGAAGAAAGAAGGCAGGGAAGGCAAACCTTTGGAGGGAAAAAAAGAAAGAGAAGCCATCTCAGAGGAAGAATTGGAGAAGGACATGTACGTAGCTATATTTATCTAGATATCTGAAGATGAGATAGGCAGAGATGGCGAGACACTGAGGGAGGCTGAGGAGGGACGGATGCTGAAGTGAGAAGACAGGCATACGAAGATAAGGTGGTGAGAGGAGGAGGTGGTGGGAGTGTGCAGAGTGGGTCAGGAGACATGCCAAGCGAAGAGCTGCATAGTAAGAAAGGAAGTGAGAAAAAGGAATTCAGAATAGAAGCAGCAGCAAATAGAAAATAAGCACAGAGGCTCGTGGTTTCAGAGTTTGGGGACACACAGCATGCAACGACAAAAAAAAACCCACAGAAGAGAACAGGAGTAAGAGAGAAACTGCAAGCTTGAGGAGAACAACTGTATTGCTTTTCAAGGTTAGACAATGAGTAATAGTACAGAAAAGCACGTGATAGAATGAATACGTAATGACTTAAGATCTTTAAATTTTATTTTTTACATTTAATTTAACCATGAGTATCTTAGAGAAGATGCAAAACTTGCAGAACATTATTAAATGTGATGTCAGTGTTTTAAGGCTCAATGCACCATCAAAAGTGTTACGAAAAACAGCGCTGTAGACTTGTTACACCTGATGCTACTTCAAATGTTACACACTCAGGAACTGAAGGGGAAAAATCCACACAAAATATGTCAACTGTGGAAACCTGCATTAAGATGCAGTATTAAGCCTCGTGCTTGCATGTGAGCATAACTCATGCCTTCACTGAAATATGGTCTAAACAGGCCTGGGCCATTCGTTCACACCTTGTGCAACTGACAGATGTTACTGAGATTAATTTATAATGTTCAAATTTCAACCCTGAAAAATCACCATCCTTAAAGAATGCCTGTCTGTCTGTTCTTCATATAAAAGCAAACTCATTCTATAAGCTGAAAAAAGCCCCCCAGCTTTTACAGAAGAATGCATAAAAGAACCATACAAATCCACCTTTAATAGGCTGCCCATAATATTCCCCCTCAAGCCCATCCTCTCTTGTAAAAGCACAGAAATTCCCTTGTGCTCCTATGCATAAATGTAAGGAAAAAAGAAACCATCTATACTTGATCTTTTACTATTACAATAGATTCAGTAGGCACATTTTGCCTTCTTGCAGTGTCTTTACCTGCCTATTGTAATCCTGTAAATGTGAGGTTATTTAAGTCAACCATCTCATGTACTTTTAAAAGTGCTCTTGCAGCATATCATTTAAATAGGTATGTGACTGCTTCTACTATTGCTGTTATTGATCAGCTACAGTTTTTCTGCCTTGGTAATCAAAGAATAGTTCTTACAGCAGCATCAATCACTCATGGCATGATGAAAAGACAGGAGGATCTAGTGTCCCTAGGCAAATCCTAGGTGCACACAACAGGGGCTGTAGAGGCAACAGCTAGAAAAAAGCCATATACTCTTCAAATCTTACTACTTTAAAGGAAAACAAACCAACAAGCAATTATTGAACAGTGCTAAGAATGGCTTATCCAGAGTTCAGTGACAAGAAAACGCACTGTATCTTCTACCACTGAATTTGAAAAGAGCTACCTGTGCCAGTTTGTTCAGCCCTTTTACTCTGTGGGTTATTCAAAATTGTAACCTTCTAGTAAATGCACTTTCCTTTTTTAAGGCTGTCATTTCAAGAAGCTTTATGTAAGGGACCAGTGGCTACAGCAAGAGTGTCATAGCTTATTTTCTAAAAGCCAGCATCTGAGCCTAGCACTGACATGCAAAAAGTGTACTTTCAAAAAAGGAAGGAAAAAGCCCCAGACGTTCCAGAAACACAATGTGAAAAATACTTCTAAAAAAAAAAAAGAAAGTGTTGTGTAAGTAGAGAAGCACAAAGAAGCAAAACTTTGGTATTTTCTCTTTTCAGTTGCTTCATTAATGCAGCATGGTGACAAGTACGGTCTTTATAGAAAAATCATATCTATTTGTATTGTTTTCCCCCATTCTTGTGTTTCCAAGAACAACACCTTTCTGGGAAAGGGGTATGACCCAACTTTCTTTCTGACAAACAATCTCAATTCCTTTTTTTTTTACTCTGGTTATTCCACAAGTGTTTCAAGAAGAAGCTCTTTCTACTTGAGCAACATACGTTTCCCCCCAAGCTAGACATGGACAAAAATACCAGATTTCTTTAAAATGTTTTCAGTTCACACATAATTTCACCAGGTGTGTATGAATCAACTAATACATACTACCACTATTACCTGGGGTTTTATACTCTGCTTTGGCCAGCCACTTAATCCTTTTCCGTAACTGAATTCATAGACTTAAATAATCTCCTCAATTCTCTCCACATACCATCTTGAAGAGGAAAAACACTGTATTATTAGCAACCTTCTCTTTTCCAAACCCCTTTTTCTTAGGTGCAAGTATTCTTTTAACAAGTTTTTGTTCATAAATTGATGTGCGAAAAAGGCTACAGAATAGATTTTTGTCCAGGGCACATTTTTGCTTCTTACCAAATTCTGCAAGATAACCATGGCAATGCACATTTCTGCCCACAGTAAATCATCAGGACTGAGGAGGTTAGCTGTCAGAGTGAATTACAGCAGCTACCATTTCAGAAAGTTTATTTTAAAACCACACTCTTATATTTGAGAGCAAAAGTGAACCAGATCATCAGAAAGAGCATTTTAGATTAATGTTGCTCACCACTAATTAGGTGACTGATTAGACTCTGCAACCTTTTATCTGCCACGTTCTGAATTCTGTGCATGTCTCATGCAGACAGATATGGGGTTTAGGTGGAAATTCCAGCAGGGACATAACTTGTGTGTGTTGGCAGAACACCACAAAAATTTGGATGGATGAACTCCCCAATCTCACACCACATCTCTGCTTCAGTCAAAAAATTGCTAAACAATTGGAAAATGCATTTGAAATGGTAAGAATTAAATTAAGGAGTTTATGAGATGTGGCGTATATTTTCCATTTTTCTCTCCACTGTGCAGACTGAGACTGAGAGGAGAAAAATGAGAATCCAGCAATTGGCTCTGCATTTCTACATTATAAATCCAAGCATATGTTTCTGATCATTCTTCAGTCACAAGGACCCTGAGACTCCAAAATAAATAACTTTATTTTAATCATGTTAAGAGGGCAACAAAAATGAATGCCCTTCCTATGCAGCTTATACATTCCAGGACACCACATAACAGTTTTCTTGTTTGGTTTTTTTTAACATATCTGAGGTTTTCTCATCCTTCAGTGAATCGTATTTAATTTATTATAACAATTTCTTGTTCATGTCATCAAGCAGTCAAGAAACAAAGGCTGAGTTAATCCTTTAATTCAGTGACTTATGCGAACCATTAACTTTGTTTCAAACATCATAAATTCATAAAATAGTAGACTGAATCCTTATTTAGGATTGTATTTCTCATGACTGGGACAAGATTCTAACTGTGCAACAACTCATAAAGTAGTGCCTGAGTTCTGCTGTGTTTTGAAGTAAAGGCCAAATACTTATTTTGTTTATATACATGCTGCAATTCTCAAAGCTTTTTTCTAGGTCAGTAACAAAGAAAATTAAATTTCTCAGCATTGGTAGAAAGCAGTAATTTGTTTTCAGGCTCTCTCTCTTTAAATAATGCTATCTAATAAAGAAGAAATAAACCTCTATTGTTGCCTAAGGTCTGTGCCTTGCAGTAACTTTTATTCACTGGAAACAGCACACCTTCAATTATGTTAAGCTTCGTCATTCCAGTAACAGCTCTTTTTTGTACCTATTCTTTGCACTGTTTTCATAATGATCATTTACTCTCAGCATCTCAAAGTTTGAAGCAAATTATTTACATATGATTTAATTGCATATATGTCATCAAAAGGAGTTTATCAGGCCGTATTTAAAACATAAAGTTTAAAGATTTCTATTGGTATGCTAAACAGACCTCAGTGTCTATATTTTTGTGGTTTTGAAATTTGTAGCATTTCTCCAAGCAACTTGTGTTTTTTCAGCAACAAGACAGAAGCAACTGAGATACAGTCATGTTCTTTGGTTGGTTTTGTTTCACTGAAGACTTCCTTTACATTTTTTTCTGAAGTTTGTCTCACAGGAGGAAACATCTGCCCAGAATCTATTTTATTCATCCTGTTCCTGAAAGACTGCATCCCATGGAAAGGGACCAAGACTGGAGCAGTCCAAGGGAATAACCTGTTTTGGAGAAGGCTGGGAAGGACAGTCTCCCATGGGACAGACCCCATGTCAGAGTGGGGGAAGAGCATGAGGAAGAACAAGCAGCAGGGGAAAAGTGCTATGAATTGACTGCAAACCTTCGAATTGAGCCTTGTACAATGGGGGGAAGTTGTTTTAGATTTGTTCTCATTTCTCCCCATCTTAATCTGACATTAATTGGCATTAATTAAAATCAACTTCCCCAAGATGAGCTTGTTTTGCCTGTGATGGCAAATGGGAAGTGATCTTCCTGTCCTGACCCAAACCTTTTCACTGTGTTTTAATTAATTGAGCAGACAGGGTGATAAAGCACCTTGACAGGTATGTGCTGCTCAGCCAAGCTCAACTCACCCCATCAGACAGATTAAACCACTGGTGAAATCAGGTCTTGATAAAGCTTCCAGCAGTAACAAATGGTATGAAATGCTGCAACCATTTGAAAATATAAGATGACTGACATGAAAAGACTTATACGATGAAGACTACAGAAACAAAAAAGGGGGAGTTATGAGATACAGAAAATATGTAATGTTCTAAGACAGAGTGCTGGACTGAGATACGCGATTTGTTCCTTCCTAGAACAAATGGGGTTTTTATATAGTTTATTGCTCCAGGTGACAGCTGATGCAGAAAAGACTGAGCTTCAGGTTTGGAAATTTGTCTTGTATTTGATGTGGAAAGCACAGGGGGCTTCATTTAGCTGTGGAAGCCAAAATTCCTATCTCGATGTTACAGAAAGATCTGGAGAAATGTGACCCTGCTAAATTCCCAATCACACAAATGCTTTTCAGCAGGGAATGTGGGGAAGTCAGTCAAAGCTGTGAACTGTAAGCTCAGGCTTGTTAACCTTCATAGCTCCAGAAATGAGAGTCCCTGCTGACATTAACACTTCTAAAGGTGGAGTTGCAAGAAGGCTTTGCAAGAGACTTTCCTGTAATTTTGAACTGGAGCTGCTGAAGATCAGGTCAGAGGTCCTCTGCCGTGGTGGTCAACACTGTTCTTAGCCAGAAGAACACCACATGAGATGCCAAAAGTGTCTGGGAGTCACCCCTGGTGCTTTCTGCACCTTCTCACCCAGCAAGGTGATTTTAACAAGGGAGCAATTACTTCATTTGTTAGGTTTCTTACTGGGGAATTTTAGATAGGTATGCTAATCAATGAAGCCCATAAATTGTATATGCGTGATATCGTCGTGCTCTTTTCATGGTGGTGCACTGGGATCCTATTAAACCGAGGTAATACCTTTTTCCTATACTGCAGTGTCTGCGGCTCAATTTTTACCAGCATTTTAGGCATCACTGCAAGGAAGGAGAAACAAAACTCACCAAGTGAAAACAGACTCAGGCCACAGCTTTACCATGAGAGGCATTTGATTCTGTTCATTCTGTTCTTCTTCTCTTGTAACTTTTCTCTGCTTCACCAAATCCTTCCTGATGCTTCCCACCTCAGTGCCCATGGCCTTTGCTGTGCCTGCTGCCTCCCATCTCCCACCAGCTGCAAACCCCCCTGCCTTTCGAATGGCCTGCTCTGTGGTGGTGCAGTTCTAAAGCAGCAAAAGCACAAAGAGCAGCAACACAGCAGAAAGCAAATGAGCAGAACTGTTGCTGACCAGCAGAAACACAGAACTTCCAGAATGGAACGCACAGGCAACGACTGGCTTTGGTTGGTTGGGCTCTTTTTGGTGGTGGTGGATTTGTTGTTGATATTTTTCTTTCCCTGAGACCCATTTGGGATATCTCAGGTGACTTTCTGTCTTCAGAGCTCATGACCTAAACCCACTCCCACTCTGCCAGTTTGATCCATGTGTCTGTGTGTTCTGCCTGTGCAGGGGACAGGGAGTCCATCTCTCCTTTCACACAAGGCTCTGTGCAGCATTAATGTTCTTGGACTTGTGCTGTACACAACAGTGTAAAGCAAAAGCCACATAAATAATTACACCCACAAAGGCACAACATTCCAATCCAAGCATAAGCTCATTTGCTTAAAACCAACTTGATGTAATAGTTGTCATTCTAGTTCAAAGAAGTCCTTCTCCACTTCTCCCTTTTATTTCCATTGCAGAATATTTTATTTCCACCTTTCTAGGAGATACTGTATAGTTCCTGCACATGTTATTGCATTAAGCAAACAAAAGCTTTGGTGAAAATACATGACCTATCCAACACAGGTGGTTAGACTTGAAAAGTGTACATTGACACTTTTCTGACCCTGAAACCACAGTGAATCTCTCTTATCACTAAAAGGAATTGCAGCATATATTTTCCACACATACCTAAGCTCTGTACAATCATCTTGGATGCTACCAGAGCTTGCAAACAAACCACAATACAGACATGCTCAGATATAAATTCTGACTTCATGTTTATGTAAAATACAAATCTGTTCAGATACTGAGTCCCACAAGCATGTAGCATCATCCAAACTTTCTGGCTACACTTTACAGGCAATACTACAATTGGAAACCATGAGCATCCAACGGAATTCTGTTCAGTTCCTCCAATGTGGAGGAAAGAGAAAAAATTTTGATTTGGGGGTGATAAAATGCTATTGGCTGAGAACAACATTGAACTCACTGTTATGAGGCACTGTGAAATTGTAGTTGCATGTCACATCTTATTTTGAAAGAAATATTCAAGAGTGGATTAAATGAAGCAACATTCCTATATTCCCATTAAGAAACCCTAGCAATAAAAGACAGAACCAGCTTCAATGTATACTTGTTATTGTTTTGCTAATTGGTAGGGTTGTTACTCCATTTCTCCATGTGGCCTCTCATTTCAGTTTCAATCATCCAATAAAATTCCTATTTTATCTCCCACGAGTTTTTCAGTATGCAACACATCATGTGCACCACTAAGGGAAAGCTGTGGCTACACCAGGCTTTTGTTTGGGCAAAACATCTCCTTGAATTTATAAATATGTGCAGTACAACCAACTGAAACAAACCAAACAGCAACAATCATATTTTCTTTCCACAATGTATCCTGCAAACAAGTTATAAACTTGTTCCCTGAATGAATAACAACTAATGATTAATAATATTTGACCTCACTTTTCTGCTGTAGAGATACAGTCTGCTTTAAATATGCTGGTTTGTTGTTTTGTAATTTATCATTCAAGCTAATATTTTAATTTTAATTTAATTTTTTTAATTGCTTAAGGAGTATATTTCCACAAGATTTAATTGCTCAGATGTGACAGTCTCTCATCCTTGGACAATTTATCTTGCCTTAGAAAACTAACTGCTATTACATAGGACTCGGTAGAGGATTCTGATGCAGTCAAGTGTTCAGTAAATTAGTTTACTGCAATGGAACTGTTACAAATATGAGTGAGAAATAGATGTAACAAAAACAAACAACTCCAAAACAATAATAGCAATACTTCCAGGGCAGGTGCAAAGCCTAACAAGGCTTTGGAGATGAGGATTGTTAGAATGGAGGACCAGGCATCTTGGACTGCATTAGGGAAGCATTGCCAGCAAGACAAGAACAATAGGTTCTTGTCTAGAATAGATTGCACATCAGCCACTCATTATAGTACATGGAAAAAATAGAGTAACTGATTTTTGAGACACTAGATGCTTTTCTGTTCTTTGCACATCAATAGGTTTATATCACCCATGTAGTTCTAAAAATTCAGCCCTGAAAATGCTCTTTTTTTTCTGCTATCTTCTCATGTGATGACATGCAACAAAGGGTAATAGAAAGTTAACACATATCTTGGCAATCAGACAGGTTCAGCTTAAGAACCACACAAGGCTGTGTGGTCCTGGTCAGGATTAAAATGTTACTAAATCACTGTTTAGTTGAGTTTACCAACTGTCAACCTGTACTGCATCAGATCACATAATGCAATACAACATTTATAAAAAGAAGAGACGCATCCACAGATAAACTTGATAGTTCTATGCAGGAGAAAACAAGACAATACAGGGAGCCATGGGGTTAATTACCATATTCTGCAGGTTCAAAAGCTCTGAACAGCAATATATTGCAAGGATCTAAACTGTCATAAAAAAAGTCAGCAAAAGGCAAAAGTGTTCAAAATCCTCATAGTAAAAAATAAGATCTTAAAAAGCAGCTTTATTTTTCATAAACTGTGATTTTCATTAAAAGAATCTTGTCAGTCACAAAAATGAGAGTGGCAAAGGTATGGCACTTCCCACCACTAGGATGTGGTGTAACTTAACTTTCTCTCAAGACTATTTGATCCAGTGAGAATGTCTGAGGAGGAAAATAGTTGGCATTTGATTGCTTAATTTCTGGTTCACCTATTATAGCTGTGGAGACATAGAGATAGTAATGAACAACGACAACTAAAACCACTGAGGAAATAAACAAATTGGATGTACTTTGGCTTTTAATACAAACCAGTAACATGCCTTAGATTTTCTTTCAGGCTTATGCAAATACAAAAGTGCTGGCATCAGAAGTAGTCACATCAGCAGCTGATAAGGCTAGGAAGAGAGATTAGAAGGTAAGACATATGTGCTAAAATGGAAAGAATGAAAACTATTTGAATGCAGAGATGGGTGTTAAGTGAAACTGACACAACAAGTTGTCAATGTGAATGAATAAAATAAACATTCAGGGAAGAAGCAAATACAAGATCTCTCATATAAGAAGTATACTTGAAAAAGAACATGAGTTAGCTCAATTTCAGAGTCACACATTAAGTCCCACAGGGGCATAGCCACATTTTCCCCACAATATTAATGGAGCAAATGCAAACTACAATGTTAACAATGGAGTTCATTTCCCCTCCTGACAGCTGCCCCACCTCGTAAATGAAAGTTATTGCTCAGTTCACAACACAGATATTCAGAACACAAAGCTTCTGATGCATAAATGCTGTAAATAACCATTTTAGAATGACACAAACAACTTTGAAGATTAAATTTCTCTGTCAACACTCTGCGATTTTTCTCTTTGCATCTTCTGCATATGCAAAAGCAAGAAGCATTTAGTCTTTATTCTATGGGTACTTGAAGGATTTCCCATCTCTAGGATGATTTTTCCATTTTTACTGATAAGAAAAGGCAAAATGAGAGTTAGTTCAATGTACAAAACACTATTTCTGAAGAGAAGGTGCTTTTAATCTGGCAGTGCCCAGTATATTTGATCTGGAAACAGTGATTGACTTTCCTGCTGCCAGATGAAACTGAACATTTGGACAAAATCTGAAATCAGGTGAGCATCAAAGACAGCAGATTTTATTCCACGAGTGCCCTAAAAAGTTTAGCTCTGCATGACACTGAGGAGAAGTAGGGAACTCCAGTGGACAAAGAAGAGCTCCAAAGCCATTCTCACACAGCTACCATTTGTGTGAGAACATCCTGTTACAATTCGCTCAACATTAAGAAGAACATGTTGAAAAATTTGTCCCTAGCCTCAAGCCCACTCAAACTGACCTTGGATTTAAGATGCAAGATGGTGTGTGAAGTTAGAAGGAAGAATGCACAGCTAAGAAACCAGCCTAGAACTCTGGTTCTCAGTTGGCATCCTCTCTTTCAGATTTTTTTGCCTAAACACATTAAAAGCTTCCATTTTGAAGTGAACTTCGGGGATGGTTGATTCAGTTCTCCTTTTGACAGCGTATTTGAAATTTCTTACCTGTAATTTAATTTCAGATGAAAAACCACCAGGGCAACTGAGTAGATGCCAAACAAGAGGTCTGGCATGACAAGACAATCAGAAGGAGAAGAAGAAGAAGAAGCTGACAGACTTCTAGCTAAGACTGAGCAACAAAGGTTCTTAAAAGTAAAAGCAAGCGAGCAAAAGAAGGCAAAAAAAGAAGGGTAACATGACCACCTATTTGATCTTCTACTTTAACCATTAAAATAACATTCTGCAGAAATAAGAAAGGCAAAACCACACTCTTTTCAAGAAGTTCAAAGAAAAACGCCAAAAGAAGATAAAAGTGTGTGACTAGACAGAAATTCATACATAAAGAAACCAAACAAAACCCCAAACTAAAATAAATCCCCCTCTTCAGAAGAGTTTAAAAGTTATGTAGAATTCAGACCTCATTTGATTAGGAAAGGAATAATGGATAAACATGAAGGTGTTATTAAAATTATAATTATCCTTAGGACCCACACAAGGAATGCCAGAAAAATTAGCATTATTTATACCACAAGCACCTGCACCTTTCTAGGTAGTTACAAACTCTTTGTCTAGTACTTCTATATAAAGCAAAACTACTCAATTTTTACATTTGTATCTTCTATTGCAAGTGCAAATGGTAAATAATTTCTCAATGAAGAAGAATATGGTATTCTGGAAATCTTTCCAAAAGTATATAAATTGAGTTTTCATCACAATAGTATATTGAGATAAGTATACACTTATACTAGTGTATACTTAAAATAGTAACCTACTTTTCAATTAGTTTCTTATGCTGCTTTTCCATGCCCTGCTCTGCATTTATTTAGTCTCATCAAGGACTCAAAAACATCACATAGTGAAAGCTAGGAGGAAAGAATCCAGTCTTACCTGTGATTCCCACATTTCAAACACTGGTGAAGTTGGGGAACTGTTTAAACAGTGATGACTTGAACTGGTGACAAGTCAGCATCTTACAGAAACACACAGCATCAACTGGATTTTTGTGACCATGAGAATTCCCCTGCCACAAAACAAAGTCTGCCCTCAACACAGGACAAAATCTCAAGGTCTCCATGACACATAATCTCAGGGATTTGGCAGGAGGTAACACCAGAGGGCTTAAGGACTCTTTCTGGCTTCAGACTGTGCTAAATGGATCAAAAACTAAAACCCCCTAGCACAGAAAAGTTAACAGAACAATCAACTTTCTGCAACTGATTTTCCTTTTGACAGCATCATGACGATTTTTCTGCTTGTCAAAACTTCAACCAAACAAAATGAGTAGCTCATTGTGGCTTGTTGAAATAAATTGTGTTCTGACTTCATAAAGGAGGTATTTGTTAATAGCTACATTATCAAAATTAAAGTAAGATGAGCAGAATGCCTTAATTATGCACATCTTCTAGCATAAACAAAAAAGCAGCTTGCAGTAGCTTAAAAGGGTAGAGATTTCCACCGAATATGGCTGGCTGCAAAGGTGGCTATCAAAAAGTAATGTTGACTACCAAGTTATTAATATGTCACAAATTAGGCGCAGGCTTGGCAAATGCAGACACACTGTTAGAGGAGGTTTTTCCCAAACGTTCAGACTTGTCTTTTCCATCAACCACATTCACATGCAACACGATGGGACTTCTGCAAATGTAGCACATCATACAGTAACTTAACTTTCAAAATCAGTTTTCTCAGGCTGGAAGGGCAGCGTGAAGTAGAAATAAATGCTCTTCTGTTGCAGGAAAAGGGGATTGCTTATCATTGGCATAATTTTCACTAATGTTGCAAAGGGATAAAGAAAACAGCCTGTGATTTACAAACAGAACAGGTGAGCATGTGGGATTTCAAATGTTTCTAGGTTTACAAGGGGAAAATGGCTTAGGTATGACATTTAACTCTACTTAACTTGAGCAAACTGTAGAAAAATTGTTCTCTCACTTAAAAGTAAAAGTTAGAGCAAGTACAGACATTGTGCTTTCTCCTTTGCTCCTACTTCTTATGACCTCCAATTCCAACCAACTTTTTCTTCCACAACTAGCCACACAGCTCACAGCTAAAATGATCCTAGCAGCAATTTTGCAATAAGTCTGATCAAAATAATGTTCAAATTCAATTAAAGCCATTCACCTAAAAAGTTTGACCAAGTTTTCACGGTCTCCTAAACTCTTCCTTACAAGGAAAATAAAACATGCTGGAATTTATTTATCTTTATTTGCTCAGTTTCTCTGCTAGAAACACCAGTCCCTTTCTTCTTTCTCCTCTAGCATCATCTGTGACTTTTCTTTTAATCCAGCTCCAGTCCGTCCTGCCCGGTCTCCCAGGGCTCAGCACCATGGCCAGCGCCATGACTGATCGGGACGGTGAAGTCACCCCAAACCAAAAGCTGGCGTCAAACAGAAAACAACTTATTTCTGCCCTTGCTTTTCCTAGGTGATAGGTCAGACAAGCTAGTTATATGGCTGCCCTGATGCTGTTTCAAAGCTGCTGTTGTCATTCAATGACACTGCAGAGCACTGAATGAAAAAAGTTCAGGGTAAATGTTTGCAATCAGGAAATGGTTACAGTTTTTACAATTCCATTGTAATGGTGGCGAAAGGACAAGCTTGGGTAAGTGGCCTATGTGTTGTGGTGTTGTGATGATGCAATTCTGACTTTGGTCTGCTTGTTGGTATAAGTAAAATTTGTGTGAGGAATGTAAACTTCAATGAAAATTCTGGTTTATTCTGGTAATAGTAGTAACTGGTTTACAAAATTATGCTGCGGACCAGCAGCTACTGACCTGGTTTGTACAAAGCTGTAATTATTCACTATCTCTGTTTCTCCAGTTTATCTTCAAATTTTGTTATGCTCTAAACAGTGCCCTTGGGAAAAGCATCTGGGGCTTCCAGAACACATCTGTTACAGATATGCTGCATAAATGTACATATACTGGTACAGAAACACACGATGCTGCAGAAATAACAGTGACTAATCTCACCCTTTGGTTCAAATACAATTTGCTGAGATCTCTTTTCATGCAGAGGAGCCTTACTTCTAAAAATGATAACACTAATTTTTCCTAACTTGAATTAGGAAAGCTGTATCAAAACATCTTACTCACTCTCCTTTTAATATAAGAAACACGTAGGCAAACTCAGCAGTTGAATTTGAGTCCATATCCAAATTTGGTGGAATTATAAAGTTTCTGAATGACAGGTATGTAAATGCTGCTGTGTTTCATATCACACATTTTCTGGACCTCTGCTGCTACTCAGCCTCCACCCCTCCTCCATGTAACTTTCTGCCAGTTACTGACAGAAAACACATCTGCAGATACTCTGACTTTTTAATTTTCCTGCCTATTTCAAGATCTTGCATTTGAGTTCATAAATTGTTAAAATTATCTTTCTCCTTAGGAAAAAAAATACTGCATAGAAGCAAACAGTTAAATTTCAAGTCAGCAGAATCACAAGTCATGCTGGAAAGCTCCAGATGACATGTATTTAAAAGATATCCATGAAAAGCTGTTTAGAAATTAAAAATAACTGGGTTCTGGAATAAAGTGAGCTCTAGATTACATGAAAGTACTTTCTTCCACACGACATGCCTGGGATCTACAAAATTCCCTGTCTGATCCGATGACCACATTAGCAACTGCTTCAGTGGCACTGCGATCTGCAGGAGAAACACAAGCTGCATCTGCCCCCTGTGAAATGCAAATACCTGTACTGCATTGTACTGTTGGGAAAGGCAGACCTAATTAATTTCATTTTATCAGTCATTACAGTGCCTTACAGACTAAAATCAAATGCACAGCAGCAGATAACCATGGCCATGTATCCTGCAAGGTTTCATTTACTCAACGCATCCAGGTGCTGACTTTGGAAGTTTTGTTTCTTCTATAGAGTCAGAGAAAGGGTGGCAGATTTCTACACATCTCCTCTGCAATGCCGGAGTGAACAGAAGAGAGAGCGAGCTCACTATTTTATTTGAACATCCTCTGCTGAACTGCTTTTTGTGACCATGACCTATTACAGCTTTTAAACCCATGCTTAATTTTAACTGTAAGAGTAATGCCATTGACTTCAGTTTTCAATCTCATTGCAGCCTTTGTAAGTTGAGTCTTCAGTTAAGACTGAAGAACCATTATTATTGGTCAAGCACTATTGGATGGAGTAGGAAAAATAAAATATCTTTTATAAAAATCAGAGGAGATTTAATCCAGGACTTAACAAAATATAAAAAGATCTTTTATCTGTCTATACAATGCTATTCACAGTATTGCTTTTCAGAGCAGAACCACATCTTTTTGTTCTCTTTTCTTGCAAGTTTCTATTTTTATACTACCCTCCTATCCATGAAGCCTTTCACTCTTAAAAATAAGCTTATTTTGTTATTTAAATCCCCCAAATCTCCATAATTTCACAGAATCACAGAATAGTTAGGGTTGTAAGGGACTTCTGGAGATCATTTTGTCAAATCCCCTACCAAGGTATTGTCACCTGGAGCAGTTGACACAAGAACAGCCCAGCTAGGTTTGGGATGGCTCCAGAGGGGGGGGACTCCATGCCCTCCCTAGGCAGCTGTTCCAGAGCTCTGCCACCCTCCATGGAAATAAGTTCTTCCTCCAGCTGAGATGGAAATTCTTGTGTTTTAGTTTATGGCCACTGCTCCTTGTCCTGTCACTGAGCATCACTGAAGAGAGCCTGGCCTCATCCTCCTGGCACCCACCTTTGGGATATTTGTTTACATTAATGAGATCCCCTCTCAGTCTTCCCTTCTCCAGACTAACCAGGCACAGCTCCCAGCTCTCCTAAGAGAGATGCCCCAGACCCCTCATCACCTCTGGGGCCTCCACTGGACCCTCTCCAGAAGCTCCTTGTCTTTCCTCAACTGTGGAGACCAAAAATGAGCACAATACCCCAGATGTGCCCCACTAGGGCCAAGCAGTGGGGCAGGCTCACTCCCTGACCTGCTGGCCACACTCTTCCTGATGCAGCCCAGGATCCCACTGTCTCTGCTGACCCCCAGGGCACACGTGGGGAGCTCATGGCCAAATTGTCACCACCAGCACCTCCAGGTCCTTCCCAGCAGAGCTGCTCTCCAGTGGGTCAGCCCCCAGCCTGTGCTGCTACTGGGGCTTATCCATCCCCAAGTGCAGAACCCTACACTTGCCCTTTTTCAGCTTCATTAGGTTTCTCTCTGCGCAGCTCTCCAGCCTGTCATGGTCCCACTGAACCTTCAGCCTTCAGGTATAATTCAAGTGTAATTTCCTCAAGTTAATATTATTGGTTCACAACAAATCAGTAATTTTCACGACTAGGATCAATCTGAAAGATTTTCATTTTCTTGTAAAGTTAGTGCAGGTAAGTATACTTCTATAAACTTTTAATAAATAAAATGGGTTTTAAAGGACCTTTAATTAAAAAAAAAATCAAAATATTTTTGAGTCTGCTCCAAAGCCTAATGTAGAAAAAGTTCCATGAGTGCCATATAACTGATTAGAAAAAAGACTGGAAAGAGATGCATTTTCTACAATGTTTTCTTGGTATCACTGTAACATCCAGAGCCTCAAAGAGTCACATATTACTCTTGTGACTCATCCCTTTTAAGCTTAACTACAAAATTTCTTTGAAAGTAAATTTGGACAACTTGGACAGCATGACCAGGAGTGGCCTTAGGCTCTGAGCATATTCCTAATTAATCTTTTGCCATCTGGGCATTATTCTAATCCATGCATTTTTAGGACCTCAGTCAGCATTTCCAGAATTGTGAAGAACGAATAAGGTGAGGACACCTACAAACTTACTAAAAATATGTTCAGCCTAACAGGTCAAAGAAAGAAATCTATTCTGAGAGCAGATGTTTGACTTTCACTACCTCACCTGTTCGCTGTCTGTACTTTCTCAAGTGTTTCTATTTGTCCTTTTCTGTACTTTAACAGTAAGGGTCTATATGTCTTCTCACAGTTAAAAATTACTCTCGTTGAGTGGGCTGTTGTAATATCAGAGATTTCTGTATCATTAAGTGACAAATATATTTCAAACACTGTTCAAGATAAGTATTTATGTATTTAAAAATATGTTGTCCTGATAAATCTATTAAAGTAATCTTGATTGTGCAACTGTCTGCTCTTCATGGCAACAGACTGGACAGACACCTGGAAACTACTCTCAAGTTTTATTTATAATCTGAATTTATTTATAATCTGAATGAATAAGCTCTTTCACTTCACTATCTATTCTCTTGAAATGTTGAAAATGTACATCTCATCTTGATGCTATACTTGAATAAAACTATATTAAAAACCTAAGATGTTGTTAAAAACATGTCTGTGTGTTTTTCAATGCACATTATAAATTTTTCTTTAGTCCATGCATGTGACATCTCCATCATAGCAACCATACAGACCAGATAATGGGGAAGAGAAGAAGGGAAAATTCACAGCTCATTATAGCTGTAGAGCTGCCATTATTTACTTATTTGAATTCCTAACTAAAGAAGTTAATTTCTTGAGTAAGAGGACACAAATCTATATAGTTTGAGGGAAGTTACCTCACAAGACACCATACCAGTTTACAAAACCCCAACTGAAAATAAACTGCAAGGTTCCTATATTTAAGGTCACAGTTTAAAATCAGATGTAGACAGTTGTTAGGATATACACAATACAACTTAAAATGCAATTTATATTATGAACCATTCAGTCAGCAGCTATTTCTGAAGGTAGAAGTTGGTACCATGGAAGGTTTCAGCAGCTTTTATAAAAAACTGATGGTACAGTGGTGTCTCATACAAGAAGTGTGATGCTGGCTCTTGCAATATGAGATCACCTACATTGCTGGATTGAGGTGCCTACCTAAAAATTACTTCCAAATCTTGAAACAGACAGATATTGAGCTAGATAAACGGTAAGTTAAATAATTTTTTTTTAGAAAGATCAGAAGTACAAACACAAGTACTGTGAGTTTTACAAGGACCAAAAAATGTAGTATTCAGAAGCATCTGGTAAAATGAAACATTTTAATGTAACTAATCCTGCAACTACTTAGAGTTTAGAGGTTTCTGGATTTTCTTCTGAGGTGTTTTGCTGCTATCAGGTGTAGATACTAGCACCATTTCAATCAGGTTTTTTTTTGCCTTTCACAGATGAAATAAGCACAGCTGGTTATATAAATTATTAAGAATTTCTGACATCTCACAGGACCTGGAATTCTTCCCTGTGAAGTGAAAAATACTAAGTCTACAGTGCTCAATGAATTATTTTCTTAGCAAACACAAGGCAGTGTATTAACCCAGTGCATCTCCCCATCCACAGAAGAAACACCACTGCACCCAGTAGTTCATGGAAAAGAAACATAAGGCAGCTAAGATTGAACAAAACTGACAGAATGCTCTACGCAAAAGATACTGACAATGTGTTTGACTTTCTCATGTTTGAATATAGTTGCTATACAATCTAAATTTCTTTTTATGGAAACTAGTTCCCTGAATCAATTTGGAAAACTCATACGAAGCAGTGCAGGTATACAAGATACATAGACTGATTACTAACAGATTGTTTAGAAATGGGGGAAATCTCCACATTTGTGAATGGTGTGTTCTGCCATTTGCAAACAAATAAGTCCACAAAGTATTCATCTATTCTGTCTGAAAAAACCTCACAGAAACTTTTCACTAGACATCCCAAGTAACTACTAATGTACAATCCAATGTAACTGACAATGACCAAATTAACCTAAACAGCTAATATTTACTCTATTTGTAATTGACAGCTCTACTGTTTGGAGGGCCAATTTATGACCAATCAATTTTCCAGCTTCAAAGAGAAGGTACTGATTGGTACACCACTAAATAAAAGCCTTTTCAGTGTTATGCAAGAATGGCTTTATTTCTTTTTCTCAAAGTCCCTTGAGAATAATAAATATGAGTGATGCCTCATATAATTCAGTATAAAAACCTCGGCAGCTATGTGTACATGTTATATGACTTAAACATTACTACATGCAATGTTCCAGATGTGATTCCTGTATAAGAAGCTAAGGATATGGCTTCAATGAAGAGAAATGAAAATAAATAAAGAGGGAAATAAAATAAAAAACGATAGCAACATAGCTAAAACAGAGCAGTTTGTCTATAACCTACATTTGTTCAGTGCTGAATATGAATGGTTTTGAAAAATCACTGAAAACAGTTATGTAGTCATAGGGTAAAGGCTATAATAGATAACCAGTTGAATATTGGATTTGCTGTTTTTAAGTCAAACTCAGAACCAGGAACCTGGATCAGAGACAGGCAAGTTTAAAGCAAGAGCATTTAGGAAAGTAGACAGAAAGTAGACAGCAACAAGCAGCAGTGCAAACTAGTCCAGTGTAACTGAGGGATGGCTAAGTATAATAAAAGACCAACATAGCAAACTGGACTTTCCCTAAACAACGAGGAAAAATCAGAACAGAGGAAAAAAATAATCAAAACAACAAAGAAACAGACATACCCCACCTCTCCAAAACAAGATTGGTCATATTACAAAAAAGAAGTGTAAAAGAAAACCAAGGCTTACACAGGACATCTCTGAAAATCAAGGGCAAGCATTAAGGGTCCAAGGCAAGGGAGAGTTACAAGAAAGACCAGAAGAATTGTTGACCAGCTTCTTGGTCCTGAGGGGAAGGAAAAGAGTTCTAAAATCTCTGCAAGGCTCAAGTTTAATACCTGTTTTCCACTAAAGGGTCAGCTTTGTTCAGGTCAGCAGAAGAATGGTAACAGCTTTGCAAAAGCTTAAGACCGGGGAGATATAATTGCATGTTATCAAAATTGCTCACCTTCATTAGTTTTATCTCAGAATATTAAAAGTGTGATCTGAAGACATTTCAAAGCCTCAAGTGGCTGTTTGTTAACACAGGGGAAATCAGTGAGAAACTATTAGAAGAAGAGCGAGAAGATTAGGATAAAGCCAAACTGCCACTCCCTCTAAAGGAAAAAACAGTATGAACACTCATGAAATACCAGGGGCAAAAAAAAAAAAAAAAAAAATTAGGAAAACTGCTTGTCAGCATCAGAGCATGAGGAATGACTGACAAGAAAGTTTCATTTTTCAAGAGCAATTCATTATCAAACATACTTTTTCCTCCACTGTAATAGGCCTTATTACGAGTGGAGGCAGCAGATACCACACACTTCCATCCCCATGCAGCTTGTGACATTGTCCCCACAACCTTCCCAGAAATAATACAGGGAGACAGTCTAGGACAAAACACTATAGGGTCAGTGAAACACTGGGTAAACACATTGAAATAACAGCTATAAGTGATTTGAGAGTTAAAAATAGTTACATTTTATTCAAATGGACAGATGTGTCAACAGTCCTGCATCTGCTCCTATGTTTGATGCTGATCAGTGTTTTCATTAATTACTATGAGAGGTCATTAATAGACAGGCCATAATTGCTTTAGCAAGTCAAAAGTATGTGGTGGGTTTTTTTTTAACACAGACACTCCAAATCTGGGAAAGTATGCTTGAGAGCTCACAAGAATTAAAACAGGTCTGGACAGTCTAAAGAATTAGTCAGCAAGACCACTCTGCAGCTAACTTAAAAGAGACAAATATCTCCCTCAGGGAAAGAGAAATTTTGTTCTCCAGATGAAGTCAGTTCATACAATAAAGCCTCTCTACACCCACATGGTCTCTTCAACACAGAGGTGAATCTTGGCAAGTCTGGAGACAGCTGAACACATCCCTCTGGTGTTTCATACAAATGAATATAAATATATAAA
>VZRM01000181.1:10074-27701 GCA_013397955.1 Grantiella picta | reverse complement strand
GAGGTCTGCCGTGGGGCTGGTTCGGCTCCGGGAGCTGCAGGTGTCTCGGTGCTGGGGGCAGCGCTGCGGTGCAGAGCGAACCTGTGAGCTGCTCTTACACCGGGCCGGTGCTGGAAATCATCACCCCAGAGCCTGCCCTGCCCCCGGCCGGACCCGAGCTGGGCCGGGAGCTGATGGTCCCCGTGAGAACTGGCGGGCAATAAGCGCTGTCGTTTCTTTTTTGGTTTTGGGGGAGGGTGGTCCTTTTCTTTTGTTTGTTTGTTTTTTTCCTTTGATTTTAGGGGTTTTTATTGGTTTTTTTCTCCCTTTTTTCTATTTTCTCCGTTTTTCCTCTCGCCTCTTTCCCTCTTTCTTTTTTTTTTTTTTTTTTTTTTTTACATAGGACATTTAACACTTTNCCTCCCCTTTTTTTTTTTTTTTTTTTTTTTTTTTTTAAATAGGACATACTAAAACTTACTAAACGCACATTGCTAACTTGGAGGTTTCCATCCAGATACATCCTACTGGACATCTTCTAGGAAGCAAGACAATTGTAGGAAATGAATAGAGAGGTAGTCAGCATTTTTCACTTGATTTTTTTTTTTCCTGAAAAGGAAAAGACCATATGTTTACTGTTTTAAAATCACCTCGAGTTAGAGGGAGGAAAGAAAAGTCACTTTTTGCAAGCAACCCAAAATCAGCACTTTTTCCTTTAACTCTTCCCCCTCCCCCCCTTTAATGAATCACAACCCCTTTAAAAGACGAAATACTGAGTAACGAAAATGTCCGAGTTTAAAAAAAATACAAACTCCTGTAAAACTGGGTTTGTGTTTTCTTTTGGGGGTTTGTTTGTTGGCTGGTTTTGGTTTTTTATCAGCTTCGGCAGGGGAGTGCTTTGTCTTTGGCTACCAGAGGAATTCCCTCCCAGCTTCCAGCGGTGGTGTAAACAGCGCTGACATTCTGCTCCTGTGACAATTCTCCCAGAGTCGTTATTTTCAATCACAACATCAAACGTGTATTTTAGACATTATTTTGCATAAAAAGAAAGCACAGCAACTTTGGCCACATCTTTAATTAGTTACGCACCGGGTCTTATCTCCTTCAGTGATGTGCTCTTTCTTAACATTGTTGCCATGCTTCTGAGGGTATTTATTGAAGTGCTCTAGTTACAAGAAACTCTTTTCTCCTGCTAATGAATTTGGAATTGTCTTTGTGTCATTTGCTACTGCTTAGGAATTCCCTTTTATAAATATTTCAAGATGACAGCTATGTAAATCTACACTTCTATTTGTATATAGTCCTTTTAAATACGGTATTTATGCAAATGCTTCTTAACAACCTTTAAAATCCGTGTAATTATGGGCAATTATCTTTAAATATTTGATTGTGCAGGGCTGAAAGTTTACATTGACAGTACCATCATTTGTAAACCTCTTAGAGATGAAAAGCAGTAATTTGCCCTGAAGATCTAGCCCTCAAACCTGTGTGAAACATTAAAAATTACAGCCTCAAGACGGACTTCTGTTAAATCTCACATTCAAAATTAACATTTCTGATATAATGAGAGCATTACACTGCTAAATCTTTGCTGTGTGTCTTTAGGATACACAATCTACATACAATGTAACATATATCTTCAGGCTATAACAACCTACAGGCCTCATAGCAGACCTTGTGTGCAATATGGCATTAGGTATGTGTAATGCTGATAAAGCTGTAAAATAAAAAACTGAATAGCTATAAACTCCTCTGTGGGTTTGTTTTTTATGTGCTGCGTGGTGCTGGGCACAGTCTGTCACTAAGTGATGGCTCTTTTTAAGGAGACAATTTCCATGTATATTGTAATTTTATCCACCTCTCAGCTGAGCTGCAGTCAAGATCTTAAGTTACTTTCTGCAAAGTCTTCCACCAGCAACCTGTGTTTTATTCTCCAACAGTTCGCTAAATACTGTGCCTGTTGCTCTTCAGGCAACAACGAGAAATATCCGGGCAATTAATTCTTTTAATGCTTAAGGATAATATACAAATTTTCCTTTTCCTTTTTTTTCAAACTGTCTTTCCCAGCTGAACTCTGTTGTTTATGGAGAAAGCTTTCATCCATGGTTTGGCATGTCAGTGCTACCATCAGCTCAAGCTTTGAACTCCCACATTCATATTTTCCAGGTGTTTCCACTGCTGCCCTGCAGCCTTGGACAGGTATCACCTTATCCTATGAATATTTCCCCAATTATTTTTACCAAATTAAAAATACAGTGCTCACCACTGTTGTGTGTATAAGTGAGTACAACTTATTCTTTCTCTGGACTGCGTGGGTGTAACTAAATCCTGTATGTAAAATGGTGATGGGAGCATGATTGTTTCTGTCTTTGCAGAGCATCAAAGTTTAATAGTGATGCAATTGACTTCTCTTCAACTCAGTGTTCCATCTATTAAGTTGTTGTCAGGGAACTTGATATTCAGAGTGTATTTGGTTCATACAGTCCAAAACTTGCTCTCTCTTTACACTCATGGATTGATATCATGGTGCATAAATATTTGAACTATTTTAAGCAGCATAATATAGAGTGTGTGCTATCAAATAAGGAAAAAAAGGTATCAAGTTGAGCTTCTTTATACATCTCTGTAAAGCAGGCTACATCCTTGTAAGAGAGCCGTGTTGACACAGCTCAGTTCCTTGCAATGGCATAGCTCCCAGGTCACCACACTCTTTTCAGTCCATTAGGAACATCAATAATTTCACCTCAAGGGGTAGTTGCTCCGCTGTGATAACCCTGCAGTTGCAGTTTGTGCTCCAGACTTTTTTTTGGCAGGCCTCCACCTGCCTTCCCAAGCTGCTCTGCACTGAAGCTTCTTCCTATTCTCTACAGGTGGGACCTCTGCCCGACAGCCATCACTCATGTTGCAGAAATCAGCCTGCCTGCTTAGCAAAACTATAATTTGGTGCTATTCCTGCTTTTTTTCTTTCCATTTGTTAGTTTTGATCTGGGCCCAGGCAGAGGTCTTTGATCTGCTTGCTGTGTGAGAGGCTCTGCTTGAGGCAGAAACAATGGGATGTGCTTTGGGAGATGGAAGGCTAAGTGGATAACACAGAGGTATCAAAAGCTTCAAACTAAAGCTATAAGATGGCAGTGAAATAGGTCAGAGGACAAAATATAGCTATCCAACGGAGTTCGGCTGTACTTAGAGGGATGCAGGAGGATTTTTGTGTTAAACGCAAATAAATACATATATTTGCACATAGTTGGTAGTTGATTCTCAGGATTCAGTCACACAAGTCTGGCAAAAACACTACAGTGACAGATATGGTTCAGCCTATCCTTTGCCTACCAGTCATCCTATTAAAATGTTCATTCTGCCAGAAGCACCATTAAGGAGTCTATTCAGCATTTTTATAACTTCCTTTGTCAAGCAAGTCATTGTTATCAGATGACCTGATCCACATTTTGGGTTTATTCTTATTCCCAGAGTTGAATAATATGATGTAAGGCAAATGCAAGGCCCTATTTTCAAGCTCTCTCCAGTTGTTGGTGGTAACATCATCTACTCCTTGTCAATCACACTGGAGAGCTGGCACTCTTTTGAGACCTTTTCTGTACTATGCAAGTCTGTTGAGACTGGCACTTTGTGCTGGTGAAAGCAGAAGTTTTGAGATTTTCACTGATCTGACAGGCTGTTGTAAGACTGATTATGATAGAGGAAAGTCTTAGAGTTGCTTGGGCTTAAAAAAACTGGGAAACCTAACAAACCCTCATCTTAATACAATGGTGTGTTTATGAAATTACCTTTGCACACTCACATTTTCTAGCATGTTAATACAGAATGCAGTAGCAAGTTGATTAGCAGGCAGGTCGACCTTGTAGAGCTGCTGCCATGTCAGCCACACTCCTTTCTTTCCTTTTTTTCCTCTCCTTTCTTCCCTTTTAAGCCAAACCCTTCCATCACTGTTCTTGAAAATGGCAACCCATTTTGAACCTATAGCCAGCTTCTGGCACCAGCAGCATCATCCTGTGGGCTACTCTCCCATGTCCATGTAAGATATCCACATACTCCACGATCCCATAAATCATACCCTATTGAGATGTGAGCTTAAAGACAACTAAGTGTTCTGGCACTGAATTCTGAAGAACATGTAATGTTTTTACTGAAAACCTTTTTTTTTGTCAGATCTCCAGTTTGTTGGAAGTGCTAACAATTGTGGTACATTTCTCTGCTTGTACCAGCTCTGCAGAGGTGTCATATAGCTGAGAAAATGTCAGAACTGCCATTTTCTATCAATGCAGGTGCAGAAATCATAATTAGCCTTTCCAGTAGACAGAAGTCTAGCTAGAATAAAACCTGTTCTGTGCTATTTGCAAGGTGCAAGAGTCACTCGTTGCACAGCCACATCTCACAGCTTTTATGTTGTGGTAAACGTTCAAAATGTCTGAGAGGGATATGACTGGAAATTTTATCTATATAAGAGTGCTTTGTCGTCTCCCTTGTACCCAAACAGATTTATTTCCCCTTCTAGCTGTATGTGATATCAACAAGTGTCATTCTACTAGGGACTAGCAGTTTCTTATTCCTCTGAAGAAGGAAGTTCATTACCCTTTGCAGGTAGTGAATCATGGTTATGACTTTCAGTGTTGTAATCACTCAAAGAAGCAGCTAAGCAATCACTCTTCTCATCACTCATCACTTCCCACCATATTCTACATAAATTTTAAACAAGTGACTATCACAGCTCAACAAGTGCCACAACCCAATCTGTCTGAAAAAATCATTATGGAAAAGAGTAAGTGAGCCTCAGATGAGGCATGTGAATTCTGATTTGACCTCGTGCACGGAACAAGAGGCTATATGAACATCATTTGAAATTTAAAGCATGCACATAAATGCTCTATTAGTGACAGCTATCAGCTGGCCATTACCAGAAACAGTGTCTGCGAAAGGTTTCCCTGAATGTAGTTCTGAAGCATCAATAAAGGAGGAAAGATTGGGAAAAATGTGGGTATGGTGCTGTGGCATTCAAATTTGTTGTAAAATACTTCTATTCCATGTTTGCACAATTATACTAAACCTTTTGACAAAAGAAAAGCCCTCTGTTCTGTTCTCCTCTTGAAAGAGAAACAGAAAGTCAAAATTATGGTTCATTGAATCTTGACTATGCTTGACATATGTGCCTCTAGGCATTGCATAGGCTAGAAAATTAATCTTAGTACAAAGAGTTATGCTAAGTATCTTGGCTTCATCTGAATTAGACAGCCCAGTGGCATGGCTAGACATTGGACAGAAAAAGGTTAGGTCTGTCTTCAGAGGTTATGTCTGAAGGTGCTTATTTTTGCTCTTTTTCTGTAAAAAAAACCAAACAATTGAACAGGGAACTTCTAGTTTCTCCTAAAGGAAAAGTTTTCCTAGAAATATGAGATCCTGAAACACCCATGGATAAATGTCTCCCATCACTCTTGACGACATGCCCTGCAGTTTTAAAAGAAGCTTAGAGGTTTGAGGTGTTACTAGAAGTAAGAAGGTATAACTTGGCTGCCATAGGCTCTATGCCTGTATCTACCGAAAGAACTGGATAATTAACAGCATACAAATACAGTCAGTTTGCATAATCTAAGAAATTTCTTGCATAGATTAGAAATAACTTACTAAGAGAGAGACAGAATGTCAGTTAACTGGCCAGATATCACAGGATGGCTGAGGTTGGAAGGGACCTCTGTAGTCCATCTTGCCCGACCCCCCTCCTTAAGCAAAGAGCTAGTTGGCCAGAACCATGTCCACATAGCCTTTCAACAACTCCAAGGATGGAGATTCCACAACCTCTCTGAGCTACTTGTGCCAGTGCTCAGTCACCCTTGAAGTAAAAACTGTGTTATGATGGTGAGAGGGAACCTTCTGTGTTTCAGTTTGTGTCCATTTCCTCTGCTCCTGCCACTGAGCACAGCCTTGCTCCATCTTGTTTACACCTTCCCTACAGTTATTTATAGATATTGATGAGATTATCAGTGCATTACAAAATGAGATTAGATTATCAGTAATGAAATTGGGAATGAAATATCTAATTTGGTAACAACAATTGTCTCCAGAGTTTTCCAGACTGAAGAAAGTCCAAGAGAGAGTTTCAAAATGATGAGAACAATTTATTTGGAAATTTTTTTTCTGGTGGAAACTAAAGAACTGATTGACTAATATTGGCTCATTTTGCAGAGTCTGACAAATCATGAGGGAAATTTGGATATATGTTTTTCAAAAGGTTACATGGGCAGCCAGTTCCACACTGGGAGAATCTGGGAGACTCCAATCTGGGAGAACCCTGAGTCACGGAGGCAGAAGTGGCTGCCTAGCTGAAAGAGGATCAGACATAAGTCCAGAATGAGAGCAGGTGGTGCCAGTACTGGAAGCTGGTTGTTCTTTTCCAAGAATAAGAAAATTTGGGCTGGTGAAAGCAATGCTGTTGGGCAAGTTTTAGCTCCTGACAGACCCTGGCCGCTACCAATGGCAAGCTCAAAGGGCAAACAGACTGGGTCCAACAGCTGAACCTTCTCAGAACAAATCTGCATCTACCGGAAAAATTATGATAGGAGGTCTGGTCCAAGTTGTGACAGAATGAGCTCCCTAAAACATGCCTGTTGAACCTGGAGCTTTCATGTGGATGATGTAGGTAGGGGTGTTTGTTATTTGGTTGTCTGCTAGGCTGCTGGCCAAAGGCAAAGAAAAGAAAGATACAAAAGACTTGAAATCAAAAGCCAGAGAGTAGTTGTCAGCTGCTTTGAGGTGCAATCAATATAACTGCAGGCTGTAACCCCAAGATAGGAAACGTCCAAGACAGATGTGTTAGTGGAATCAGTGTCACGATGGTCAGGTCAGACAAAATTGGTATTGTAAGGAAGGATTTGAGTTATACTGCACTCTCCCTGCCTCTTTGTTCCTTCTTTTAGTAAATGGAGTACTTTATTCTGTAAAGATGGTTTTTCATGTTAATATTACTTGTATATTCCCAGCTCCTCATTCTTCCCCTGCTGTGTGCTAGTCGAGATAAATTCCACATTTGAGCAGTAGAATAGATGGAGTGATTTATTGTGGCGTAGTTATTATATGTGTATGAAGCTGGGACATCTAGAGGCCAGAGCAGAGTGTGCAGATACCGTCAGTACAAATACATCTACTAGATGTGGGTATTAGAGCATTTTTCAAAAGCAGCTTAGATAATAAGTACATTGCATGACCTCTAGTGGTATTAAGCCCAAGGCACCGTCAAAGTCACTCATAGCAGCTTCATGCTGCTGGGGAAATGCCAAGGTCACAGAGGAACAATCACATATGTGGTAGTTCTGTGCTGCTGTACCCCACCTTACTGCCAGATTTTGCCAGCCCAAATGTCCCATTGCCAGGGCAAGACCGAGAAATTTTTTAATTCAGCAAAAATTCCAAACACTCAGCAAAGCAAATGTTTTGCAGCAATGTTTTCACTGTCAACTAATAATATATTGTCATTAATCTTTCCTGGTGTCATGGTTTAACCCCAGCCAGCAGCTCAGCCTGATCTAGCCACTTGCTCACTTCCTCCACAGTGGGGTGGAGAAGAGAATCATAAGGGTAAAACTGAAAAAACTCTTGGATTGAGACAAAGACAGCTTAAAACAAAACAAAGAGATAATTCACTGCTTCCCATGGAGAGGCAGGGGTTTAGTCATCTCCAGGAAAGCTGGGCTCCATCACACATAACAGTGACTTGGGAAGACAAATGCCACCACTCTGAATGTCCCCCTCCTTTTTTTTCTTCCCCCCAGCTTTATATGCCAAGCATGAAACCATATGGTGTGGTCAGCTGTCCCAGCTGTGACCCTTCCCAACTCCTTGCACACCCCACGCCTCCTCCCTGGTGGGGTGAGAAGCAGAAAAGGCCCTGACTCTGTGCAAATACTGCTGAGCAATAAGGAAAATATCCCTGTGCTATCAACACTGTTACCAGAACAAATCCAAAACACAGTCCCACACCGGCTATTATGAAGAAAATTAACTCTATCCTGGTCAAAACCAGCACACCTGCTATTGTCTTCACAACATTGCAGAGAAATAAGGAACCTGGGAACACCAGTGCAAGAAGGAATGACAATGAGAACCAGGAGGTAAAATTGGCAATGCTTTCTCTGCACAGACTCAGAAAGTCAAAGAGGAGTAAGGTTTTCTGTTAACATCAGCAGAAGAATAATGTCCTGATTTCCCTCTTTTTCTGGGTTCTATTTCTTTGAAGAGGTGCAACCATCATTGCTGACACCCACAGAGGATCTGGAATTCTCACAGCAAGAAAAGGAAGCTAGAAATGATTCACTGCCTGGAATATCAACTTTGGCAACTGGGAGAGGCAAAACTAGGTCTGCCAGAAAGAAACTACTGACACGAAGATGAGGTGGAACTGACAACAAGTGTGGCAACCAAAGACACTGAACACCTAATCAACCATGTGATTAGGAAGCCAGGCTTTCCCACAGGACTGGTAGGAGACAAGTCTTCTCACATGAGCTGCTGATGCAGCCTCTGGGTGGAACAGCAAGCAGGCTTCAGGACACCTTGAGACAGACAAATTAGGTTCTTTAAAGTTAAGGAGCCTGTTCCCTGGTTTCCCCTCTCAAACATCATATTCTGTGGCCTCTGAGACATGCTGAGTGTGCAGTGAGTCAGTCCACAACAGCCCATCCACGGAAAGTATTTCAGAGCTCTGCCTCAACTGAGAGAAATGCCCTCACATTCTGATAAACTGCAATTGCTTGTTATGGAAGACATATTTTATTTGCTCTTAAGTTTGGTTTCACTCACATTCTGGTCTTTGGGGTTTTCTCTAGTGCACTTCTTTCACATTCATGGCACTGGGCTATTTTGATGTTTTCTAATTATTTTCTTGTTGTTTTTTATTATTTACTCTTTATTCCTTTGATGTGTGAATAGAGAGAGGAACTTCAAAATAAATGATTTTAAAAGGAAATAATTTTAAATAGGCCATTGCCCTAAAAATTGACCGCAAACCAGTTTAGTCCAGAAAATAGTTATTGTGTTTACCTTACCTTAAAAAAGCATTTAAATTCTAACATCTTTTTGTATGCCTTAACAGGGTCTTAAATTTATTTGTTTCAGAGTATGGTCCAGGATTATTTACTCACTATATTCATTGAAACAGATATGTCACCTTCATAATTAACAAGTGAGTATCATTTAACCAGTTGTTTGAAGATGAGTTGTTTTAGCAGGCACTTCTTTAATGTGTGTGTGAATTGATTTGACCTTTTATTATACGTGTGAGCTGATTTGGCTTAGTTGCTTTCCATATGCAAGCACTTTCCACCATGGACTCATTTTGTGGTTTCATTTATGTACAGTACCTACAACTTAGAGAGAACTGCTGGAAATAATCAATGAAAAACCATTGAACGGAAGAAGTATGATTAACCTCAAACAGCCTTACCTAAAGTTTTGGTGTCTGTGTTTGTGTTCATCTCCCTTTGCTTACTTTTCTAAGAAAGAAAAATTGGAAGCTGAGATAGGTCTGGTTAGCTACCATCCAAAAGTGCTTATCTGAGATGAATTGCCATCCCTATATATTTTCCCACTGCCTACAAAAAGACTGCTTTGGATGGGTGACAATCTCAAAGTTTCAATATCTAGCTACTAGACCTACCATGCTACGGCTAAGGAAATCTACCCAGGAGTCTATTTTGTTTGGCAGCAACAGTTTCCAGTGAGTACTGTGAACTCAAAAATGGAAAAAAATGTATTTTTTGATAATTTGCCTGTACTGAAGATGTTCAGCCACTAACAGAAGTAGAGAAGAGATAGGTTTTTCCTTATATGATTAAAACCAGAGACAATTATTAGACTGTTTTTCTGGGGACATAAGTCCTGCTGAAGAGGTCTGAAACAGAGTAAAGTAAAGTCCCAAAGTCAGCTATCATTACTGAACTTTGGTTCTATTTTTTCAGTTTGACTTTGTTCTGAGGACTCTCTGTATGAAAAATATTTAGAGAGGTTACTACAGTTTGAATAACGCCTGAGCTCCTAGAAAGAGAGGGATTGAAAATCATCAAAACAGCAGAGGGTTGAGTGAGGAAAGCCTTCAATTTGCTTCAAATCAAAGATATTTCCCAATCTCACATTGCTCATTGGTCAACTTTGCACCAGTTTCTCATGATTTGGCTGTGCTTCCCCTCTTGACTTTTAACTCTGGATCAATTGGCCTAACTATATGCAGGTTATGTGGAGTGTATTTACCCCTGTTTATGATCGCAAAAGTCCTTGGGGATTTCACCTTACAATAAAAGAATCTGTATGGATTGAGAGGAAGGTCCTTCCACATGTCAGATTTTACTAATTCGTACCTCTGTCCAGTGAATGGGTTTATTTTGCAAGAGAACATATCTTTCATTTCACTCCAGTTCCTCTCTGCCTGAGCATTTTATTTATTGATTTCTATATTGAACATTTTTGTTCCTTCAGTACAAATTATATTATTTGAAATCCAGTCTCAGTGCATGTTCCTAACAGGCAAGCAAGCTCTAGGGTTTAATCTCTTCCAAATAATAATTACTTCTGTATTTTCTTTCCATCTGTTGTCTCAGCAGTATCCCTTGCTATTTTGTATTATCAACAGTTTAACTAATTTATTCCTCAGAGTCTCACAGTGACTTAGCACTATTTCCAAAAAAAGTGTCTAGAATGTTTATAGCACATTCTGCTAAAAGACACAAAAGGAAGAAAAGGTAAAACAAATGGAATCCTGTGTTTGTTTACTTTACCAGCAGAATTTTTTTACAGTAACACCAAACATTTAAATGTGCAGTTTAGATGTGTTTCATTGGCATTACTATGCTGATGAAGTTTTATAAAATCTTGACCTGTGTTAGAGTTGTTCAGGCTTACAGATTCCTGTGTAATTCTCTAAAGTTAATGTAGTCCGCGTTCTGCCCTGCTGCAGCCCTTCAGTATATTTTGGCAGAATTTCAAGGTTCAGATCAGTGATGTCTTCTACATTTTTGTCGAAGATCCCACTTTTTTCACTTTTTGCCAGTCTCACTGGGAGCGTCAGGCAGCCACTGTTCACACACACAGGAACAATATGCATGGCAGGTTGGCGCCATAGATAAAGCCATCCCACAAAATTAATATTAAGAGCTTCAAATTGGAAGAGCGTCAATAAACTCTGCAACAATGTAAAATGGAACTTCAGATAGACTGATTATGATGAACTGTGCAGTAGCAAATTAACATGTTGCCACCTCCAATTACCCATTTGTCATGGTCTGCTGCACCAGAATTAGGAGGACAGTCTCTACCCCAGGCCTCAGCAATCCTTTTTCTGTGCTTCAGCTGCAGCTGAAACCAACAGTGAAAGAGGACTGGTATTATGTCAGATACTATGCAAGGAAAAAAAAACAAAACCAAAGAAATAGAATGTACAAAAAGGAGAGCCAAAAAGGTTCTAAAATGCCAGTGTATTAAGTGATAAGAGCAAGACACCTTTATTGTTTTCTTTACAATCTTTCTTTGTGACAGAGGGAAACTTTCTATGAGCCTACCTTTGTAAAAATGCACCACTGAGCACCCCAATGTTAGATGCTAGATACCTGGATAAAGGATAAAGAGACGTAGCTGGAAACAGATGCTGGCAGATGATCTTGTCAATTTTAACACAGATACACAGGGTATTAGAGTACCTCTCACTTTTACCACAAAAAAAACCAAACCTCTAAGCTTGGGAAAATTTAAAGGCTGCTGGACTATGATGCAGCAAGCTGTTAAAACTCATCTTAATTTTAACTATGTGTCTAACTCTATGCACTTCCTCAAATCCCACTAAAATCTGTAGGTTTTAGCATGTACATACGTGTCTTGCTAAATCACTGCAGCTTGTTATCTGAATTGTCGCCCTATTAAGCATGAACTAAAGAGATACACTTCATAAACTTTAACGTCACTACATTGCATTTTCATGTTTAATGAAACTGAAGGGTCTGTCTGCTTCAGCTAGAGGCTGAGATGGAACACAAGGCTTTCTGGCAACCTGAATGTTGGGCGGTACCCTGGTTATGGCAGCTTTCTTCACATCAGGAAACAGGATCTCAGATATAGACTCTTGTGTGAGATCTATCAACCTGTAAGGACTGCATAAGAATATGCTTTATAGCTGAAAACTTAATTGTGCTCTATTAGAGCAACTGCACTCACTACATTAGCAGCCCTTAAGCTGATTGTGACCTTTCCAGCTGCAGAATTTCTGTCTCAGAGATGGCTTGAGGCAAAGTTCAGAATTAGTGTGGGGTTTGTACCATGCATTATGCTGTCCTTTATGCTAATATTAGGATATGGTCTTTCCTTCCTTCAGCCAACAATATTTAATTTATGCTTTTAAAAAATTGACTATTTAGATCTTCAATAAAAAACACCTCTAAAATTACTTGTAGTTCTACGTGGTGCCTTTTGAGAATTACTTTAAATACCGTGCTGTCTGCGTCTCATGTACTGCATAGAACACTTCTCACTTTTGTCCCAAAAACCAGTGACAGAAAAAGATCTGTAGACAAGATGAAATTTCTTACAGGGAAGGTAATTTTTTTGGAAGTATATAGGAGGTAATTTCTGAACAAACAAGTTAACAAACAAGAACTATTCAGTTTGGCTGTTCATGCTTTTCCTTGTCCTATCAGAGAAGTTCACAGTAACCTGGGACAAGGGCACACCTGCCCATTGTTCCCAGTTAAAGAATACCAGCATTAAAGCTGTGTATCACAGACTCTATGCTAGGGACAGCTAAAGCTACAAAAAATATGCATTTCCTTGTTGACAAGCAGTAATGTGATTCAGCAAAATTACTGGTGACCAGAGCTAATTTCTGCATGCAAGATGCCGAAAAGCTATACGTTGCTTGAAAAACTGGGAGGACATTAGTCCGAAATCACCACTAGCAATGCAAAATACATTCCAGTACATCTTGTCACTGATGCCTCAAGTTCCGGACTAGCTTCTGTTGGTGTTCAGGCTGGCAAGAATCTCCAGCAGCAGAAAATCTGCTAAAGAGACCAAAAAAGGCCAATATGATCTCACGTATGTGATGACTGCTGTGTGAAAATCATAGTCCATGTATTCATCATCTGCTTCCAAAAAGAGAAAATAAAAAAGTGTATGAGACTGAAATGCACAGATGTCTGATTGAAATGGTTGTTTTACACATTCATCCATTTCCCAACACAGTTTACCATGTCTGTACAAATATTTGTGCTGTCCCACTGCATAGGTGGTTGGGGATATAAATAAGCAGCTGCAGGCAAGGGATGTTTTCTGTGACAGTTCTGTCTTACATGAGAACACAGCCTCGCAAAGTGAATCCAGCAGTAAAGTATCCTTCCTTTCTGTTGAATACTGTTTTAGGAATTGAATACTATGGAAGGATTTGCCCCATCTCTAATTCACAATTTTGTATGAGCACAGGCTAATCTAATCTTAACTAGGAATCATTTTCAAAGCTTTATACCGATTTTAGATAAGTTGCTAGGATCCCAAATACAGGAGTTTTAATCTGTGCTGATACAAAACACGAAATGAGCTTTTAGAAAGTATTAGTATTTATGTTCTTTTGTTTTCTTTATTTTCATGTCTTAAAGAAATTATATGTTCAAGCTCTTCTCTATAACCAGCAAGATTAAAAACTTGCTTTAAAGAAGACACACTTCAGATTTTGTCACAAATATATGATTTCAAGAGCTTTAATAGACACACAGAGAATGCAATGAATCTCATTAAGAAGAAGGCTGTGAAAGTTTGGGTTTGTGCATTTTGTCAAGCTTCCAACACCACCAAAACAAACAGATTGTAACCCATGATAGGAGAAGTGCTCATGTGCACGCAGTGAGCTCTTGCTTCCTTACACTACCTGCTCAAGGCCTGGGCAGGTTTCCAGGTCCTGATGTTTACTGAGAACTCCCTCTCTGTGCTTTTGGGGCAACGCAGAAGAGTGTCAAACAAAAGGAGGAAAGGGAGTTAGGATCTTACCCGCTAGCATGCAAGCACTACCAAGTGATGTGGGAATAAATGCCAGCCCACGCAGACACACAGCTCATACATGTGCTTTGCCCATCTGCCTGAGCACAGAATGACTGTCACCCTAGGAAGGACAGCAGAAATCTGAAAGGCTCCTTGCAAGCTGCCTGTGCCCAGAAGGTATCAATACAGCAAGTCTCTTTCACCAAATACTTTAGAATATAACCTTTACAAAGTAAATGTTTTACATTTCAGTTACCTAGATACCACTTCTGGAGATACAAAACTTAGTATTAGTCTGTAATTAGAGATATTTCACAATATCCCCATGAGGGAAATCACTAATTACAGCAGTTTGTTGAAATTAAGGTAAGTGTAGTCATGGCTGGTAGTGACTATGGTATTATTGCAATCTTGTATTACTACACTTCAGGCTACGATTATATCAAATCTCAGAAGCCAACAGGGTGGGTCTGGCTGGCACATGAAGAGAGGATGAAGAACTGAACTACGCATTTGCAATTTCTTAAGAAGTTATATGCTCATAAATCACAAGTCATTTTAATTTGCTCAGGAATAAATACTCTAGGGCTTTAGTGTCAGGAAACACCCTAGAGCTTGAGAGGTTGTGTTGTGCCAGAGAAATAAAACCTACAGCCTGTCCTGATCAACTGTAATCATATAAAAATCCTGTATTTTTATGGAACTGAAAATTTTGAAAGACAAGTGCATTGGTCATGGCAACATGGGAAAATCCCAACTCAGAAACTTGCATGTGCCTTGCATCTTCTCATTAGAAATGTAAAAGTAACTTTATTTCTCTTGCATTTAAATACCTTTGTGAAGCATTAGTACACCAGTGGTGAGATATTTCCAACATAGAGCTGAGTGCATCTCAGCTGGGAAAGAAGTCTCTATACACACAGACTATGAAGTTTTCTGTAACAACAAGTAATCCACTAATTAATGTGAAATAACAATGTTCTGGCAATGTAGTTTTAGGTTTTGCTAGTTTTATATTAATTAAATGGCATTTTATCTTTTAACAAAAAAGTATCAAATGTTGCTTTTTATTCCTTCTTTTTTTCTTTTTTTAACAGATGCACAAAAAGAGGAACCTGGTTGCCAAAAGACTACAGAACTCTACTAATCTGTATGAAAGACAGAGCAGGACTGTTAGACTTTTAGAGAGTGAGCTAGAAGAGGTGAGGGTATATCAGACTCCTGCATTTGCAAACTGTCCTAGCTGCACGCACTGTGGAAAGAGCTGGTGCACAGAGGATTTGATGAAGATGAGCAAGCCAGTGCCCAAGAAACCCAGAAAAATGGCTCATAGAGCAAATCTACTTTTTAAATGAGATGTAAAACTACTTGGTGGTGTTGAGGGTAGCTGTTGACTTGAACTGTAGCTTCAGAGGCCCACAGCAGGTTTCACGGCTGCCCAGGCATATGGTTTCACAGTACAGCTGACACCAAAAAGGGTGTCAGTCACCCCTCTTCCTTAGCAACCATTTTTGAGTAACTGGTTTCACTTCCTCCTTTCTGCTGTCCTCGGGGCCCTGAGCTGGACAAGCCTTTCCGCCTGCTCAACTGGCAGAGCACTGCTCTGCCACATTTCCTGTATTCTCCTCTCTTCCTACAGGAGGAATGTCATCCTTTGTTTAACCCAAAACAGCTCTGCAGTTTTGTTAGTGGGTATGGACTGGGTGTAGGTGGCCAGGTGCTGGCAGCAGGGGAGGTCTCTGTGAGAAAACAGGGCTGTCCCATGCCAGACACAGTCACTTCCAGAGAGACCCAACCATGGGGAGTGGCTGAGCCCCACTGGTAACACCAGCGGCACCTCTGGCAAAACATATCTAGGGAAGGGCAAAACCACTACATACCAGTGAGAGAGAGAGAGGAGTGAGGGGGAAAAAGTGAGGAATACCAGGGTGAACAGCAAGGTCAAAAATGAAGGAGGGTGCTGCAGGTGCTGGAGCAGTGATTTCCCTGTAGCCCATGTAAAGGACCACAGTGGTGCAAACATCCACAGTGCAGCCCATGAGGGACCCCACAGCAGAGCAGGTGGCTATTTTCTGAAGGAACGGAACAAAGCATCAAAGACGATTTTGAAGTCTTTTGCCTCAACCGTAGGAATCAAAACTATAAAATCTTGTGAAAAATGCCTTCGACTGGTCGGACAGTCTGGTAAAAAAATGTGTGGGTTTTTCTTCTGGGGAAGAAAACCAACCCAACAGAACCAGGCCAAACAACGAACTCACAAACCACAACCCAACACAGGAAGCCCGACTATTTGCAAAGGAAGGCACAAAACAGGAGAACGCTGGAGGGTCTCCTGCTGCCCCTTGCTGCTGCTCCTGCTCTGAAACACTTGCAAGAAGCTGAGTGTTCTGGGACAGCCCTCCCAGAAGGGCGAGCACGGCGCTGTCACGCGTCCAGACGGGACCACGCCGATGCATCCACAGCAAATGCGTGATGGACGATTAGTCGGTTTGTATTTACACGCCGCACCGGGCGTTTTGCCTCCGACTTCCACAGCAGAACTCGCACACGGCTCCGGGCGGGACACAGGGTTCACCCCGGCAGGGCGGTGGGTTCACGAGCAGTCGCCGCCTCCTCCGACCCGCTTCCCGCGGGGCGGGCGTGGGGGAAGCCTGGCCGGGGAGAGGCAGCGACGGCAATCACTGGCAAACCGCGCTCTCCCGCTCGCCCCCTCAGGGTGCGCTGCCTCCGGCGGCGCCACGCCCGCTGCCAGGCACGCCCCGCCCAGGCGCCTCCGCGGCCCGGCGGCGATGGCTGGAGCGGGACGGGGCGGAGAAGGGGAAGGAGAAGGCGGGGGGAAATGTCGCGGTCGCCACGGGAGACGGGGGAAAACCGGAAGCCGGCGGGGCGGGGCGGCGCGGCGCTGGCGAGCCCTTCCCCGCTCCCAGCCTCTCTCCGCCGGGCGGCGGCGGCAGCGCCATGGGGTGTTTCTTCTCCCGCCGCAGGAAGCCGGCCCTGGGCGGCCAGCAGCCGCAGCAGCAAGCGGGAGCCGGGCAGGACGCGGCGGCCGGCGAGCAGAAGGCGCCGCAGTACAGCTGGGACCTGCGAGCCAAGGTAGCGCCCCGGCTGCTGGGGCTGGGGGTGTTTCCTCTCCCGGCGGGCAGCGCCTCGCCTTCTCCTGCCTCCCGAGGTTTGCGGCGGGGAGTGTGCTCCGCCGGGGAGCTCGCCTTCCCCGATCGCGCTGTTACGGCTCGGTCCGCGCAGTTCAGTGCGTTTATTTGAACATTTAAAAAGTGTGTAGCCTAAGGATTTGACCAGCCGGTCTCAAATGGTGCCAGCGGAGAGGGCGGCGCGCTGGATGCCGCGGCTGCCGGCGGTGCGAGCGTCGGTCCTGGTGCGGGGCTGCTCCGGAGGGGCTGGCGCTGCCTGCGGTGGGACAGCTTGGCTGAGACAGTCCCCACAGGTGTCTGCCTGCCCTCGGGGTGCCTGATACAGCGCGGAGTCCCCCGGGTGTATGCTTCACCCGAGCAAAGCGGGATTAATGTCTGGGGAGCTGCTTGTGCTCGGGCGAGCTGGAGTCTCCGTACCTGGAATTGCAGCGGAGGCAGAAAACTCGTGCCTTGTGTGCTGTCAGTATTGATTCTTCCTGCTTGGGT
>VZRM01000181.1:0-10027 GCA_013397955.1 Grantiella picta | reverse complement strand
TTTTTTTTTTTTTTGAAGAGGAAGTAGAGCTACCTTACCAGTCCCTAAAACGACAGATAAAGACAAATCTTTCCCTCTGGTGCTTCCAGAGCTTCTGAAGGCAGTCGTGAAGACTCAAGTAGGAAAGCATTTAAATGCTGGATTAAATGTATTTCTTCCTAGCCTCAATTCAAGTTTCACTTCCTAGATATATCATGCCTTTATAGCCCTGCTAGGCCTCCCCTCCTCTCTTCTGCAGCTGCCCTCGGTGGGGGGAGCAGAAACTGGGGCAGGCAATAAACTTAATTGATGTGGTTTCAACAAACAAAATCCTCAAACCTTTAGGCCATGTTTTACAAGTATGGAAAAGAAAATGTGTGAACTGATTTGAATGTTTAGCTTCCTTGTTTTTTAAACTTGACTAGGTGCTCTAGGGTGTCCCTTAAGTCTTCCAAGGAGATTAAGACAAGCTTAGATGGAGATGAGCTAGAGAGTGTGCGCGTGGCCTGGAGGAATCAGTTCCTTGAGGATAAAGATGAACAATCTGTGTTGGGCTTGTGGCTTTGACTGGATAGTGGGTATTTACAGAGCAGACAGAGAAGGGGAGGATAGCAGCGTATCACTTGTGTAATGACTATTCTCACAGCGGGAGGGGCTGTACTGAAGCTGTATTTTGGAGTGGCAGAACAAAACGTAGTCGGCCTAAAAGTAAATCAACCTTTGGAATAACATTTTTTAATTTTAGAGCAAATTTCCCGGCTAAAGCTCAACAGGTATGATAATTTTTACCCCATCTACTTATATATAGCTAACTTTGAAAACTGAAAGAAGGAAAGTCAGGATATAGAAAGACTTGATTCAGGGAATAGCTGGCCTTGTTGCTAGGGAGATGATTGTTGTTAACTTGCTGGAAGTAGGCTCAAGCTAACAGATGAAACTGTTACAGCACCAACAATGTATCTCTGTGGAATATAAAAAGGCCATCATGTACTGCATGTAAAACTTCCTCCCTTTCTATAAAAGACTCTTAGAAACCAGAAGAATCAGCGAGTTTTGGCTGTGCTAGTGAACTGCATAAGCCATCAAATGAATTATTTAATTTTGTACTGTAGAGCCTAAGAATGGCTATTTAATGTGTAAGACCATTTTTCTTGCTCTTTGCAGCCTTTTTTTTCATTGGGATTTTTGGGTGTAAGATTAATACCTTAAACCAGGAAAGCACTGGAGTCACTTTATCTCAGGTAAAGGAGTACTGAGCACTTGGTGCACTAAACTTGTTGATCCCAGCTTGTATGGAGTGTTGCTAAGTCAATGTTAATGTAGTAGCTTTAAATGTTGTCTGTGATACCTTTTCCTGTTGTCTATTGCTTTCTCATTTCTGATGCCTCACATATACTTATTTACTTCCCAGTTTGTGTTTGTACACAAAGTTAAATTGAACTCAGTTGGAAAACGTGTGGCGTCAAGACTCCTTTTTGTTCATCAAGTTCATTGAATCATAGTCAAAACCTTGAAAACCTCAAATCTGTTAACAGATATGCTAAGGGGTCTTTTGATGTTTATTTCCACCATTTAGGTTGGGGATACATTTCTAATTTTAGGCTCTCTACTCAGCAATGCAGTTGTGTTTATTTATTGCCATTTTGCAAGCAGGTTTGGCAATTGTCTGCAGTTTTTGTAAACTATGCTCTGTATGTTCTTACAGGTGGGTAAGTCTTGCTGCTCAGACACTCCCACTGTCTTCCTTTAAACTAATGGCATGCTGACATGGCAGAAAGGTGTAGGCACATTTGTGTGCATGTTTGTGTGATTAGGGATGCGTAGAGGTGACTGAACCTAAAGGCTTCCTCTAACAAAGCTATTTCTTCTGCTTCTGAAGGACAGCAATGCTAGTTAAGCCTATTTTAGTCATGTTCTGATGGCAAAATGTGATTAGTATTGATACCGTCTGCTAGTGTAGCCCAAGGCAAAGAGTAATATGATGATATCCCAGTGACCATGTAACTCTTGTATAATAGTCCCAAAAATGGACCATGTGGTTGAAAACTCTCATTAGAAAATATTATAAGATGCTGATAGTTGAATTGAAATTAAGGAAAGTACATTAATTTGAGGGGCTTTTTCAGATTTCTGTGTGACTTAAGTGAGGACAGAAGTTTTAAGGTATGCAAAATTTAATCGAATTTACATTTCATTGTAAATCTGCTGGAGTCTCTGTAATGCTTACTGAGCCTTGGGTTCAGAGAACTGTGTGAAGATTACTTATGGTGCAGTAGAAGAACTAAAGAATCAGATTATTTTGAAAACAGAAGGGAAAAGGATGAATATTCAGTTTCTTGCTGCTCTGGGATCCTTAGTCCATGAGTATAAGAGCACAGTTTGTTCAAGAGTCTGTTATTACTGCCTTGAATCCTGAGGACTTACATCTCTTGATGTCTTTTGGGCTGTGACCAAGTGTGGGAGAAGAACTTGGTGGTGCTCAGCCCTTCTCACCCATCCATAGCTAGCTTTCCACCTGGATTGTTTTCCTTTCCCACTGTATGACTAACAGCAGAACTGAATATGGGTATGTACAGACAGGAACTGGGGTTTGTGTCTTGTGATGGCTGATACCCTCATGACCTTCTCCACAGGAGAAGAAACACGAATAGCTACATCATCTTTTTTGCTCTTGTCTCATGTTCAAAGAAGTAGGGTTAGATTAATTATGATCGCAGCGGCATTTGGAGGAACTTCCCTTCCCGGGTGTTTTTTTTTTTTTTTACTTCTAGAAGGAACGAGTAAAGTTTTGTTTTATGTCAACTGGCTTGCAACTTAACTGGTTTAGCTGATAGGAAACATGCCACTATCATTATTGTTGGGTGATGGCTGTATTCGTACAGTAAAAAAACCTCAAGAGGTTTAACTTTCTACCTAAATCATATATAGTTTTTTGTCATTTACCTTACGTTTGAGGAGTCTTCACAAAAGCTCTGAGCTGACTCAGGTATCTTGAACTGTCTAGATCTTATTCAGGTAGCCATTTTGTATTTTATTTGGAATATTAATTTTTTTTTCTCTAAGCAATTAAATATTTTGTCTTTAAATGCAATGTATCTCCATTATGCTTCCTGGTGCACCAGAAGAACTACTGCTGTATTTCTCAAAATGTGGTCAGATCGACTGAGAAACAGTCAGAAGGTTCAAATTAAACAATTTTGCCAGTTAGGTCAAATATAGGCTTGTGGTAGCTTCCTTTTTTTGTTCACTTCTTTTGTATGCAGCATTTGGCAGTAGTTTGCTGTATGTGAATGACCATTTAATGCTGTTATGGGCATTATGGAAAAGTGTGAAGATTACTAAGAATAGAATGAAATGAGCATTCAGACTGTAGTATTGGCCACTTCTAAAGTCAGGGTGTGCAGGAGGTGCTCCAAAATGAAAAACTGTTTGCTAGTGACTGGAACCTGTGCTACTCTTTACACCTTTTCTTGTTGTGCAAGAGTCTTGAAATCTGCCAGTGGGTGAGTAACTACCAAAAGCAGTCTTCAGAGGATGTTGCAACTCACTGCTGAAAGGCACCAAACCCATGCAAGTATGAATATGTAGTAGTGTCTAAGCCTGGGAATGCACTTTTCTTTCTTATTTCCCTTATGTTAATTCCCTTGCTGACAAAAATAGTGCTTAAAGCTTCTTAAGTTGGTGTGCTTACTCTATAGGTGCAGCTTTTAATGTCACTGGGTCAGCAGCCAACTCATCAGCTGTATATAAGCTCATATCTGACCTGCCATCTGTAGTGACCTAGAGAGATAGGGGATGATTTTTTGAGAATTATATTTAAAAGAGAAGACCTTAGAAGGTGGTTTAGAAATACTTTACAAACTCTTTTCTCAGCAGCCTAGAGACAGGTAACCAGGGGAGAACTGTAACCTGTTAAGAACAGCAATACCTTCTCATATTTGTGGGGGTGTGTCACTGTTGACTGAAATCCCTTCCCTGATGGACCCTGTGAAAAGCCTTGCTAAGACACAAACTCATACCAGAAAGAGTTCAAGATGTTGGGATCTTTTCTGATTCTAGGCTCAGTTACCACTGAAAACTGTGAAGGTCTACTACTTCTAAGTCTTCTTCCAAATAGGAGCTGCCCAGTCTTGGTGCCAGTAAACTGGATAGTGGTGGCTGAAGAGATACGTGTCATATGCAGCTTTCACACAGACGCTGACCTCCTTGCAAGACAAGTGTTTGTAGGAAGGAAAGCTGCTTAATGCACCTTGCACTTGTTGTAATAGGATGTCCTAGAGTTGTAAGCAACCATTACAAATGCTTGTTTGACCTCACTCCTCTCCCCTTTTTTTGTTCTTTAAAATCCTGCTCCTTACAATTTGTTCTTTATTTCTATGTTAACAGACTTCTCACCATTGTAATTGCTGATAACCAAAGATTTGACTTCCGTGCCTGTTTTGAGAAGGAAGAATGTTAGCCCTGAATGCAGGGCTAACTTTTTCATCATCACATCCGATTATTTTCGGTCATTCGATGGAGTAATTCCTGAACCTGTGCGTAGTCACTTCTGTTAGAAGGTTTCAACTCCCAAGCTGTGCCTGTATCTATTAATGTATGAGTCTTATCTACTCCAAGAACTCTTTGAATTCAGCTGAAAATGTTAAAAGTTACTTCTATGAATCCTGTCATCCTTTGAACTTATGTCAGCCTGGGCAAAAAAAGAGATTTAAAAATCTGTTAAGGGCTGGAGAGTAAAATGTCTGGTTGGGTGAGATGGGTGGATTTGGACGAAGTTTTTTAAAACTATCCAAATGCAAAGGATAAATAGATGAGTTATCAAATAGTTGACTTTTGCTGACCTACCACATGCTTAAGATTTTATAGCCAATGTTGCACCAGATGGATGGGCAGAGAAATGTACATAGCCCTGGTTATGGTTGTATGAGACTGCAGATGTTACTTGCTTCATTTTCTTTTGGCTTTCTAGTGTGCTTTTTCTGCTATGTTGCCTAGACAGAGCTTCAGAAGCAGTTGGTGTTGACTGTCAGGGGAAGGAAAGTGTTTGCAGTGATTTAATGTTAACCTGTTGGTGATAGCTGAAGACTTCAGAGATGGTGAACATGAACCAAGAAGGCTGATGGCGTCCTGGCTTGTATCAAAATAGTGTGGCCAGCAGGACTAGGGCCATGACCTGTACTCAACACTGCTGAGGTTGCACCTCAAGTCTTGTGTTCAGTTCTGGATTCCTCACTTCAGGAAAGACACTGAAGTGCTGGAGTTTGTCCATAGAAGGGCAGTGGAGCTGCTGAAGGGTATGGAGCACAAGGCTGATGAGAAGTAGCTGAGGGAGCTGGGGCTGTTTGTTCGGAAGAAAAGGAGGCTCAGGGGAGACCTTACTGCTCTCTACAACCACTTGAAAGGAAGCTGTAAGAGGTCAGGGTTTGTCTCTTCTCCCAAGTAGCCAGTGATAGGACAAGATGAAAAGGCTTCAAGTTGTTCCAGGGGAGGCTTGGATTGGGCGTTAGGAAAAATTTCTTCATAGAAAGAGTTGGAACAGGCATCCCAGGGAAGTGGTTGAGTCACCATCCCTGGAGGTATTTAAAAGACGTATAGATGTGGCAGCAGGGGACATGGTTTAGCGGTGGACTTGGCAGTGTTAGGTCAATGGTTGCACTTGAGGGACTTAGAGGTCTTTTACAATTTAAACTATTCTATAATACTCTGAACATATAAGGAGCTGCTGGATGCATCCTCAAAATCATGGTTCTGCCTTCATGCCTGTTTCTCTGGCATGTTTCTTTTACCCGGGGAAGAGAAATATTTCTATCTGCTGTAGTCTCTTAGGTTACCCCTCCTCTCAGGGGCAATGACCCAGTGAGGGGGGAGAGAGTATTAAATCTTTTTCATCCAGGCCCTCCAGTCTGTATGGCAGTGTTAAGAAATAAATACTCTTGGTCTTTAAAAGGAAAACTGCAAAGTAAAATTAAAGGAAATGGGCAAACTCCCTAGCATCATCAGCAAACTGAGAAGTAAAAGTTATGTCAGGGCTGAACTCTTAGTTCTGGGAAATAGGGAAATAAAGAGGAGCGCCCGAATCTGATAATCAGCTAGATTTTTATCTTTAACTTGATTACTGTTCTTACTCAAGAGCTCTCATTTGAAACTGTCTATAAGCTGTGAGTTTGCTGACTAACCACTGTTTTTCACCTAGGCCTAAAAAAAATTGCAAAGTGAAAGTGAAGTTTCACACATGCCTGCAAAGGCCCCTGTGTAGGGCAAACTAGTGCTGCTTCAGAGGCTTTGAGAGCAGAGCAATTCAGAAGGACGTGCTTAATTCGAAGTTTCGAAAGAGCTGGAAGTTCTGGAAACACTGAACTTCTCATTCGTAAGAGAAGTAACTGTTCCTCTGTGCCTCTTTTGAAGGCAGTAAGTCTCCCATGGTTATTTAAAAAACAACCCAAAAACCACCCAGCATACAGACATACACAAACATACATAAATGTTTTAGGAGATGCCTGAGAAGAATATGTCCAAAAGCAATTTTAATACTTATATTCTCAAGTAGGAGGGAATATGAGTGTAAATAGCTTGTATATGGATCAGTTGTGTAACATTACTTGAGACTGAAAGCCTTGGAGAGTTTGAGTCCAAAGCATGCTGTGTGGCTGAGTCTCCATGCATTGTCCCTTATCTTTTGAATCTCCCAGTTTTATTTGTAACACTTCCAATAAACTTTCCTGGATGGGTACTAGTGGTATTAAATATGATTGAGGAGAGAATTCTAGGAAGCCATCTTCATTGTCTCAACTTGGATTTTATTTGGAAGATTCATCATCTGCAAATTCTTTCGCTTTCTGAAGGTCACATATGTTGCATTGAATGAAATACATTTTATCAGTTGGTAGAGATTTTTAGCTTCCTTTAGCTGTTGCAGTCAAAAGCTACCTAGGCTGCTTTAGTGAATGTCTGGTGCTAGCCCATTCTGGTTTATGCCTTTTGCTGGCCTCTAAATACTGAGTGGATGTTTGACATGCTGGGGAGGACAAGTTTCTTAGAAATTGGGACACATAGAAGCTGCGGTAATGCATGATAACTGATTAGGGTACAGCAGATTTTAGGAGCCTCAGGCTGATAATCAAATAGCAGTTTTTGAAGTGGTCTTGTTAGACTGGCTCAGGTATTTGTACACTTCTAAGTGCTATTTTAGTGAGCTTTCACAAGAGGGCAGAGTAGAATTTGCTCCAGGAATTGTACTTGACTTATATCTAGAAATAAGCCAGCTCAATTTCCTTTGGTTTTAGGACAGCATGGGCTGTATTATTCATGCTTTCCACCTGTATTGGATCCATCCTGGGTGCTGTGTGGGTCATGAGTTGCTGCTCCCTAACGAAGAGTCCCAGGGAAAGCCACAGCCTCTCTCAAGTGTCCTCTCCCTGTGAGGAGGATGCTGGAGTGTGGAGGAGATCTGCAGACATGCCCTCAGTACCACAACTGCCAGTTTTTGCTTCTTGGACGTAGCTAAAGCAATCTCTTATGTTTTGTTAGCACAAAAAGTCTTTTCATTGTTGGCACAAGATAATGCTGTGGCACAGATAAACGAGCTCTTTGTAGTTTGCAAACAGAGAAGATACTGCTTGACAGCAACAAGGTTTCCTTGCAACATGTTGAGGTACTGTAAAATATGACCAAGATAGCTACTCAAAAAGAAAATACTGTGTATCTCCAGCTTTATGAATCCGTTGGACAATTTATTGATTACAGTTACTATGCTAATACCAAGAACCATCATCTTTGTTGAAACAGTTTAGAGTCCACAGATAAAACTAGCTCTCCTTGCCCTCTTTCTTTATTAGAGGACAAACTGAAATGTTTTTTTTTCCTCCCCTGGAACATCTCAGAAGTGCAGTTTCACTTCTTGGTTTTCCTCAGTACTGTGTATTCCACTAGTTTAGCTAAAAGAGCTGCTTCTGTTCTTTCATCACTCATTGAAGACTTTTCTGGCAGTTTATCCTGTAGAATTCAGTGGTACTTCAATCCATGCAAGTCAATTTTTGATGCAAGTCACTATTTGATGCATTTAGCATTATAGTATTCTCTGTATTTGAAGATGTTAACCTTTTTCTTTTTTTTTTTCTTCCTCCTTCAGATTGACCCCAAAGATTACACTTTTTCTGGACTTAAAGATGAAACAGTGGGTCGACTGCCTGGAAAAGTAGCAGGGCAACAATTTGTCATTCAGGATTGCGAGAACTGTAGAATCTACATATTTGACCATTCTGCTACAATCACCATTGATGACTGTGTAAATTGCCAAATCTTTTTAGGACCAATAAAAGGCAGCGTATTTTTCCGTGACTGCAAAGACTGTAAATGCGTAGTTGCCTGCCAACAGTTCCGCACACGGGACTGCAGAAAGCTGGAGGTGTTCTTGTGCTGTGCCACCCAGCCCATTATCGAGTCCTCCACAGGTATGAAATTTGGATGTTTCCAGTACTATTATCCTGAGCTTGCTTTACAATTTAAAGATGCTGGTCTGAGTATCTTCAATAACACATGGAGCAACATCCATGACTTTACCCCTGTTTCTGGAGAAAATAACTGGGGCCTTTTGCCTGAAACTGCTGTTGTCCAAGATTATGTTCCTCTGCCCAGCTCTGAGGAGCTGAAAGCTGTCAGGATTTCTACTGATGCTACAAAGAGCATAATACCGGTGACTCGAGGGCGGAGACAGAAAAGCAGCGATGAATCGTGTTTGGTTGTGTTTTTTGCTGGTGACTACACAACTGCAAATGCCAGGAAGTTAATTGATGAGGTAAGCACTCTTTGTCTTCATTCAGGTTTTTCAATTCCTAATTAAACTTTCCTCTGGATAGCCTCTGATGCTCCCTGAAGGGTGAATATAGAGGCTCTGTTTGTCTACTGACCATACTGATCAACTGCACTGTTTAAAACCTTAAAGCAAGATAAGAGAAAATCTCATTTGATCAGTCAGTTGCTTTGCAGCTGACATCCTGTGAGTGGCACATTTATCCTCTAACAGTTCTGGTATACTTTTCCATCATGGCACAGCAAAGTGATGCTCTGAAGAAAATGTGTAGTTGATTTGATGAACTTGGTCGAATATAGGGTAAGTGATTGACAAAGCTTGTGAAAGAAATGTACCAAATTAACTTGTTAGCTTATTGCCCTGAAAGTCTCTGCTAACAAAAGTCTGTCCTGAAAGTTTTTCCAGGGCTAACAGAGAGTAAAAAAAAAAAAGTGTTAAAATATATCTCCTATGTCATCCAATGTTGGAACTTTTTTTCTGAAAGAGGCAGTGGGTCTTTGTCATGGCTGGTCAACTGTCTTCAATGGCTTAAATAGCCTTTTTTATTGGTTGGCTTTTTCTTTTTTTTTATGGTTGTTGTGTTTTTTTTTGGTTTTCTGGGGTTATTTTTGGTTGTTGTTGGGTTTTTTGGTTTTTTTTTTTTTGGGTTTTTTGGGTGGTTTTTTTTTTGTTTTGTTTTGTTTTTTTGGTTTTTTGTTTTTTTTGTTTTGTTTTGTTTTTGGGGTTTTGTTTGTTTGTTTGGTTTTTGGTTTTTTGGTTTTTTTTTTTGTCCTGAGGCAGGAGCTTCCAAGCTTGGCTGAGTTTGTACTTTCCTGGGGCTATAACCTGGGCGTGGTTGGCTGCTTACAGCACCCTGAAGTGCCAGGGATGTCACAGAGCAGAGCCAGTAACCATGGGCTACAGCATCTGAGAGGGGTATCTGCAAAAGCTGTTGATCACACNAGCTGTTGATCACAGTGTTGTAGGATTGGCTAAACATCTGGTGAAGCTCTTTCCCTTGGGTTTTTACCTGCAAGGAAAGAAAACTGTAGGGAGTTTCCTTTCCTCCCCACTGCCCAGTTGGACTTTTATGGAACTGATCTCCCTTGGGTGAAGGGACATAATGATATTTACGGGTTGGTTTTTTTTTCTGACAAAGGAATAGCTACAGAAAAGAGGGTAATAGATGTGTCCTCCTCTGTTAGTAGTTATTTAGAAATTGGAGTTAAGAAAACCATAAAAGACTAGTTTGTGGGTTTC
>VZRM01000179.1:122321-257436 GCA_013397955.1 Grantiella picta | reverse complement strand
GAACCCCGCTTTCGGGTCGCTGAACCAGTCCCGTCCCATTCCCCCTCTATCTGCCCTCACCCTTTTAATAAACCTCCTGGACTGCCAATCCGACTGCCTGCATCTCTTGTCTCCGCTACCGATCTCTGGCTCGCGCGGTTTCCCCGAGAGTTCCGCGTTCGCGGCCGCCTTGCCCGTCCCCTAGAGCGGGCTGCCCCGGTGGGGCTCTGACTGAGCAGCTAACCCGATCTCGAACTGAGCTTGGGGTCCAGGACCCCATCAAGTGGATTTATTCTAGACACATTCTAGAACGTGTGTTATTCTAGAAGGCTAAAGGGATTTCTAAAACTTACTTAAATGCTTTAAGGTAACTGGTATTTTAGAGAAGTATGGACTGTAAGGAATAAATTCTCTGTTACATCTCCATTTTACATGATTGCTTGTTGTAGTGCAATTATAGGTGTTCAAAGACACAAACTTCTTTTAAAGATTTTTTTTTTATTGATTTAAACTATATTTTCTATGCTATCTCGAGCAGAGTTAATACTATTCACTCACCTTAAATACTACTTTCAACAAAATACAGGAGCCAAGTCAACCTTTCAGTAAAGTCAATCACTCTGTTTTCAGTTGGTGAAATGTAGTTAACAGATTTTATATATAGAAAATTGTTGGTAAGAAACTGTAGCGTGTTGATTTTTTTGTTGTTTTTTAAAATTATTTTTTCTTTTATTATCATTCATGGACTTCGAAAGAATGCTATTGGTCTCAAAACCATTTCCACCAGAAATCTTGATGAATACATAGAGATATTTTTAGTTGTGCCATATTAGTCTTTACAATACTTATAAAAACAAGAAACACAGACACACACAAAGCCATTTTTCTTAAATGTAATCACTTGGCCAGTTCTTCTGTGCAGTCCAGTGTGTGATACAGGACAGAGCAGGAATATAGTGATTGAAGAGTTTATTATCTATTTGTTTGCCTAATTAATAATTATTGCTACAGCCTTATGTTGCTTAGCACAGTATGTCATAAAGATAAAATTGTTTAGCAATCAGAGTTAATGAGTATAAAAACTCAATATTTTCTTGTCACTTTGTACTACACTTTTCCTTCCATTGCTGATATTTCTCAGCTAATTATCTTCTCCAAACATCCTGGGGGAAACGTCTTAAGGCAGTTTTAAGGCATATGAGCATACAGATAATATGCATTTTGTACATGTAGAAGAGGAAACTTTGTTGAAATAATATTTACTTATAAGCAGGTGTTAGTAGCAGTTAAAATTAAAGGAGGTACCCACACTAAACTGAGGCACAGCTACACTTTTCCATCTTGACCCAAGACCTTTTCTGATATGGTCAATATGGCAAATACAATGCTGCTAGAATGTTGAAAGTGTTTCACTGCTGATCTGTGATTTATCGTGCAAAACACATGGGACAAAGTAAGGAAGGAAAAACATTGTATAGACAAAATAGCCAAAAAATTTAATTATAACTCAAAAGCCAGAAGCTTGTACAGACCCAGAAAAGGGCATTCTGATAGTGGTAAATGCAATGGAGGAATGATTACTATTACTTTTCTCCATCCTGGTCTGAAGAAGAAGAAACAAAACCTTCACAAGGAGTATTTTAAACAGGAACTCCAGGCACAATGAATTTTTACTTGAATTCCATTACAGCAATATTCTTATTAACAAGGAATAAATTAATATGATCTGTATATTACTAGGGAAGAGATCTCTTTTACAGAGCTTTCAGACAAATATATTTCAAATAATTTTAAAGAAACAAGTTCAGAGAATTGGAGTTTACTTTGTACTTAAAAAGCGCAAGAAAAGAAAAAAAAGGTAATCTATATTTTGCCAATCTAGGGCAAAAATACAAAAAATAATTAAAAAAACCCCAACAGTAATTAAGAAAATAAACTATGAAAAAAGACAGCTTAAAACTGCTCATTTCATATTCCATTGTGGTCAATAAGAACTAGAAAAGTTTAAAATTGTCAATATAAGAAACAGACACTTAAAAAAAAATACAGCTATACAATTTTTATTTTCATAAATGTGCTGGTTTTGGAAATCTTTCCAAACTACCTTTGTTACCTGTTTATAAGTAAAGAGTATTAAATTTGATCTTTTTTTTTCCCCCCTACTGTTAACAATAACTTCAAAGCAATACAGACATTCATCAAAGTTATTTGAATTAGCTTAAATTAATAGTTTTTATCTTTATTAATAGTTTTTCCATGAGAAATAGGGAAGTTTTGTTGCCATTTCAGAGAATAGGAACTGCAAGGCAATGTAGATTTTATGGGTCATCATTCACTGTAAATAAAATCTATGTCTTGGTGTCAAATGCTTCCTTGCCTCATTGTGGCACATAATCCTTGATAATTTTTAGTTTGGTGTCTGGTGGTCATCCTGCAATGGCCAAAGATTAAACAAGCAGACCATGGAAGACCCAACACATCATGTTTTCTCTGGGCTATTGTTCTAATTCCATCCTAATTGGCCAGGAGAGCCACCCACATAGTGGGGTTACTCAGGCAGAGCATCACCAGTCAGGCAAGAGAGGGGATTGCCCCACTCTGCTCTGGTTTGGGACAACCTCACCTCACGTGCTGGGAGCAATTTTGGGAGCCACAACATAAAAAATACATTAAGTTATTAGAGGGTGCCCAAAGAAGAGTTAGGAAAATGTTGAAGGGTCTAGATGGGAAGCTGTATGAAGAGTGGCTAAGGTCACTTGGTCTGTTCAGCCTGGAGAAGACAGAGGGGAGATCTCACTGCAGTTACAACTTCCTTGTGAGGAGAAGAGGAGGGGCAAACATTGATCTCTTCACTCTTGTGACCAGTGACAGGACTTGAGGAAATGGCATAAATCTGTGTCAGGAGAGGTTTAGGTTGGGTACTAGGGAGAAGTCCTTCACCAAAGGGTGGTTGGGCACTGGAACAGGCTCCCCAGGGAAGTGGTTACAGCACCAAGCTTGAAAGAGTTCAAGAAGCATCTGGACAATTCTCTCAGGCACATGAAGTGACTCTTGGATATGTCATGTGCAGGGTCAGGAGACAGACTTCAATGACCATTGTGGGTTTCTTCCAAATCAGGATAGCCTAAGATTCCATTAAAGGTCTGCTTTTTTCCACTGCACTTTGGCTTACCAAATTCAGAGAGTCAGAATTTTCACTTGAAGTGTTTTGTTACTCTTTACTGAGAACAAGCCTAAAGCACATAATTATCTTCAAACTTTTCCACCAATGTACTTAGGGGCATCATTGCATTTCTGACTTGGGTTATATTTGTAAAAAGGTAGACTTCCTTTACAGATGAAACTCCTGTTCTCCAGATTTTTTTAAGAGGTCAGTCATATGAGAGCCTATAGACCAAATTACCTTTGGATTTAATATGTTATAGTCTACTGTGTATTTTAGGGTTTCTTAGAAAGAAGGAATCAATTTTCTTTATGGATGACACAGACAGAAGTATAAAAGTTTCCAGAAAGATGGTCAAATATCTTAACACTATTAGTGTGTTAGCCAAAAAGGCTAGGAATTTAAACCAGGAAAAATAAAACTAAACTAAAAGTTATTGAAAACAAATAAGAAGAACAGTTTTGTATAAGAAAATTGCTTCCTTTGTGGTTTATTGAAAACTTTTCCAGATTTGTACACATAAGACATTTTCCTGAACAACTTCGCTTTCCTTCTACTGACCAGCAGGTCAAGTTTCCTCCAGCTACTGAAATTATGTTAGAAAAAACCCCACATCTGTTACTGCAAAAGGATGATTGCTTTTGTTTTTTCAAAAAATAGAGACTCCTAACAGGCATTTAGATTTCACTGGGGTGGTACTGTACGAAAGAGATTAGTGCCTCTGCGCAGTAAATTTCCATTTCCATACATCTAGAAGGACATGGAAAGCCAAAGGACAGAAGATAAGAGAACAGAAAATCCTATGTGTGATGAAACGCATCCTTAGCCATCAGTCATGATCGTTACAGCTGGTAATGTCTTAGATAATGCCAAAGAACTTCATGGTTTTAACTGGCATATTTATAGACTTTATCGACATTTATAAAATATCCATATAGAGACATTATATATATATATTTGTATATACACATATGTGTGTGTATTTATACATAGATATATTTATATATGTATTTGTGTGTGTGTACATATATATAATTTTATATATGTACACATTTCTGAGCTAGAAGTGGCCTTGTAATTTCTATCAGAACCTATGATTTATCAGAAAAAGTTTTTACTATGTTCTCTGGAATCAAAGACTGTATGGCAATCAAATCTGTAAATTTATAATATGATGTACTGGAATTTATCACGTTCAATTTATAACATTAAACACTCCCCAGTTTATGGAATGTTTGAATTTGGAAGTCACCTCTAGAGGTCATCTTGTCTAACTCCCCTGCTTTAGCAAATTGTGTTCAGATGACTTTTGAATATCCCCAAGAAAGGAGACTCCAGAAGCTCTCTGAGCAACCTGTTCCAGTGAGATTCAGAGAACAGATTAATCTTCATTTTCTACTGAAAGGTTGGTTGCATATATTCTTCCATTCGAAAAAGTAGTTCAGAAAGGTAATTGTTATCTTTTATCTTAAAAACATTTTTTGAAAACTAAACAAAACGGAAATAATGTACGCAAAATGAATTGCATTGATACACATCTCCATTAAAATATTGTAGTCCCACACATACAAAATTATAGACTGATTATACATCTTTAGTTTGGGGATCATTTTTTATATGACAAACAAGATAATTATCAATGGAAATTTTCTTCTTATTTTTAAGATTCTCCACTACCAGTAATCGTACAAACCACTTATAGAGTACCTGTGCAGGATGAATTCAAGGCCCACACTGAGAGTGCTGCTGATTTATGGAATGAACTGGACTTGCATTTTGAGAAGAAAACTAATGGTACAATTTGAAATAAAAGTGGATCTACCACATGATCTTTTTCCATTCCCACTTCTATTACAAGAATATTATTGGAAATACGAATTTAACTGATTTGAGATTCTGTTTCATGTGAGCAAAAGTAGAAATTTCAAACAACTACAATTATAACTGTTCATTATTTTGTCATTTTGAGCCATGCATCTGCAGAGCAAGGGTTCCAGCAACGCAACACAGGTTTAAAAGCTGTGCTAATATAAAACAGTTATTATTCTGCCACAAAATGGTTAAGACTGGAAGACACCTTTCAAATTCATCTGGTTCAATCCTCCCTGCCTAGAGGAGGATCCTCAAGAACAAGTTGCCCAGGCGAATGTCCAGTCAGAGTTTGAGCATTTCCAGGGATGGAAACTCCAGAACCTCTTTGGACAAACCGAGTGTTTGATCACTCTAAAGAGATTTTCTCCTTTTCAGCTTGCACACATTACCTGTTGCCCTGTCACTGAGCACCACTGCGAAGAGGCTGGCTCCATCTTCTTCACTTCGCCCATAAAATTCCTCTGAGTCATCTCATCCTCAGACTAAGCAATCCCTCATCTCTGAGCCTCTCACTTATCTAAACATTTCCTGACCTTTTGATATTCCTCTACAATACAGAGGAATTGTTCCAGATTTCCCCTCTAACCTCAGGGTCCTGGGATGGTTAAATGTTGGTCATATGGCCATTCTTATCAGGAAGGACGGAGGAAAAGAAAGCATTACATTTCTTCTTCTCCAGAAAGTGTATTTAAGTAAAGCTGTGTTCCCTTTGGTGGAAAAATATGTTTTCTATATGTTGTTTTCTTTCTCAATTTCATTCCATCAATATGTTCCAGGAATACTTAAAAAAATTGTAAAATTAAAGAGATCATTCATTTGACCAGTATATATTAAGTGGAATTCTTTTTTCAGCTCAGTGTCTGTTGTGAGGAACAAAAACATAAATCAAAGAGGTTTCTTGCTGTTTAAGTTAGCCGTCCTTANTGTTTGCTTGCTTGCTTGGTATGGTTTTGGGTTTTTTGAGATTTTTTTGGCTGGGCAAATAATATTTTTGAATCACAGAAAACAGTAGTTGAGGATTCAAATCATACCTATGGTTTGAGGAGGATCAGGTTCAAGTTGTCCATACAGTTCATGTTTACATGGACATTGATAAATGCATTGTAGTCCACCTGTCCTTAATTTTGTGGCTAACTTTGTGTGATTTTTTCATAGGTGTGGCTCTTTTATTTGGAACCAGTCTCATTATGGCTCTTTTATTTGGAGCCATGCCTCACTGGGGATAGGACATTGCAGCAGTCCCCCATACAATAGACCAGGACAGCAGAAACCTGCCTGCATATTAAAGCCAAACATACTCTACTACAACTAACACAGATTACTTATTTTCACAATCCAAATGAGACTCCAATGATTTTGAAAGCCTTTAGGATTCCCCCTGAAGGGAATCTGTAGGGTACAGAGAGTAAAGCAATTCTGCTTCTTTTAATGCTTGGCTTATCAGAACAAGAATATGACGTTAGAAGCAAGGAAGAATCTGCTAACTCTGCCTTGAGAATTCCCATACAGTGAACCACAAGAGGAAACAGGATGACTGTAAAACTTCCTCAGTTTCCATCCCATTCAAATTACCTACAGATGTGATGCCTAGAATATACTTGTTCTTCAAAGATATCATATGTAAATATGATATATAATATATTCAGAATATACAGGAAATGTGTGCCCCATATCCCACAAAATACTACACCTCTACAATTTTCAGGCTGTGACTTGGTCCCCTCTGAGCCTGGCTGGCTGCTCTGTCCTGACGAGTGCACTATCTCAGGCTCTATGCATGCTCTGATCTCATGCTGTAGCTCTTTCCCCATCAGATCCCATGATCTCTGGAACAGTTTCTCCCATCTGTGTATCCATGGCTTCTCCAGAGGAGGAGTGATCTTTCTGCTACTTAGTGGAGATCCATCTGACACAGCCCTCCTAAAACATTATCAGCTGTAAGCAGACCATGCTGGAGCCCTTGTGAAGGATATATGACATCAACAGTTCCCCTACATCACTACAGTCAGTCATCTCATCTCTGTGACTAATCAAGTTGGTCAAGCAAGTTTTGGCCTTGATAAAAGCAGTGTTGTAGTTCCTAAAAGCGTCTTCCTTGGTTTAGAAATTGCTTTCAGGAGGAATTGTTAAATTTCCTCCCTGGATGTGGCTGGGGAGAGGCTGATAAACTTGTAGTTAACAGGAGTCTCTTGCTCTTCTTGAATATCTTTTCCCAATAAACAGGAAACTATTGCCACTACCTTTTGAAGGCATTCCCACAGTGACATCCCACACCTCTTTCATCATCATTGGGTGTATCCTCTGTGGTGCCACAGATCTGTATGTATCTGAGTGGGCTAAGTTCTCCCTACTTTGACCTCCCTTTCCTATGAGCATTGCCTTCATCCCACAGACCTGAGAGGAAGCTCAGAGGCTGGGGTGCTAGAGGGCAGCTCTTGGCAGTGAAAAAGTCACTGAGTATCCTGTAAGTTCCTGGTCAGAAGGGACCCTGTTCCAGTGAGTCACAAGCTCACCTTTCGCTCAGCTTTATCTTTGCTACTTACAGAAACCAATCCTTTGCTTATTGCAGCTCCAGCTGAACTTTGGATTTTTGGCACTGGAAGATGCTCAAGACATTGCTTTCTTGGGCCACTAATAGAACTGTACAGACCTTTCTCATCTCTAGTTCCTGTATGCTGTTTTTTGTCTGAGCCCATAGTCTTCTTGATTTTTGTGGATTTTTAGTTGGCATCTTCTTCCTGCCATGACAGCTTCCAGGGGATCCTGTCAAATAGATTCCCAGACAAGATGAATCTCTCTGTCCTTTCCCATGTTCCTCTCATTCTACCGTGAACTTCTTGGTAGTTTGTGGAATTACAACAGAAAATGTAAGTGGTTTCAGATATGTCAGTAGTAGAAATTTCCAAGGTGAAATAATAATATGTCTGAAAGATGGACACTATCACATTATTTCTTCTAGCTATAAATGTACAAACTATAATACTGCCTGCTTCTGGCTTCAAATTCATGTACACAGATAGAAAATGATACCAAATAAAAAAGCTTGTGGTCAACGAAAATCACTCCTGTAGTATCTGGTGAGTTTATTGTTGGAGATAACATGATAATATTTTCTAAAAATGTAACTGATGGGGATGTATAATTTTAGATTTCAGAAATAACAAAAGATATGATAAGCATGATTTTCAAATATAGCTGCTCAAAAGGGCAGTTCCAGCTCCAAGGCCAATCTCATTATTTAGAAATCAAATGAACAATAAGATGAAGGTTCCTTCCCTACAATTTTAATAGGAGGTCAATGGAAGGCCAACCTAATTTCCTGCAGTCTCTGCTCAATAACATTAGTTAGTGAAATCAGCCCTTATTTAATCCTAAATTCAGTTATTTCAAGAATTAATATTTTCCTGAATTCAATGAGAAAATCAGAGACAAGCATATTAATTTCACTAAGATAATTTTAAAATTCAGAAACCTATTGAATTCCCAAGTTACATGCCCTCAAATTCACAGTATCTGAATTGATACTGAAATTTTAGCTTTGCTCTTTTCAACCTTAAGCAGGGTAAGAGAAAAAAAATCTGATCAATTTCATGGTTCCATATAAATGGCAGATAATATCAGATAAGACCTTAAAAAGATTTAAGCGATCAAAAGTAGAATGTAGCCCTTGGAACACAGACATATAAATCCCGGCCATGTAGTCTAAATTTCTAGACCAAAAGCCAAACCAAATTATCTGTTTCAGTACCTTGTCAGCAAAGTAGCATTTAGTCCCTTAATATTTTGCAAGCCAGATATTTCATTGCTGTGTCCCTGAGAGTCAAATTCTGTTAGGCAATGTTTTGCCTGAAGAAGTCAAAGCTGGCAGTGAGCTTCTCGTCTTCACTGTTTAAGCAATGGCTTTCTAACTTGCATATGTGACTTGCTAAAGAAAATGTCTCAAGACACAAAAACCAACGAATGACACTGCCTACCTACTAACACAATGCCTTGTACTGTTAATCTTTCTTGGGTGAAGGAATGATCTTTGAAACCGTCCCATAGTATAGATTTGGAAATGTCGAAACTGCATTTTGGTCTGGTCCCTAATCTGAAGTCTACTAATCATTAAAAATTCTATTTGAAAACGATTTTATATTTCATTCCCACACTTAATATATTCCCATACATACATACAATTTCTTTCTACCTCAAAAAGTGAAGGGAAATCAGGCCTTAAAATACATGGTTTCTAAATCTTGCCCAAGTAATTGAAAGAATTATAAGGGAGTCCTGTACTCAAATTTTTCACTTCTCTCACTGACAGAATTTTGTGACAAATTGCACAGCAAGTATCTAGACAGCAAGTAGTCTGTATAGAAGGATAAGAAGAGAGATACAGATAGAAACAGAGAAAAAGGGATATTTTAAGAATATAAAACAGCTGCTCAGGATGAAAAGAAGGACTTCAACTAAGAAGACAAAAATGGAAAAAGGAACAAAAAATAGAAGCAAGAGGTCAAAGGAGAAATGAGAAAATAGAGAGAACAGATAAACATTACTTGTTATTCACTTGGTGCTAACCACAAAAAAAAAATTATCTCTTAACATAAGACCATAAAAAAACTCCATGGTAGTAAGAAAATAAGCAGGAAGGACTATGTTAATAAAAAGAAGCACTAAATGCAAATATAGTAGAATAAGTCACCCTAATATAATTTTTAGTTGAAGCCACAATTTCTGCGAATTTGTTTTCAATAGAATATTCATAATGTAATTCACCTCCATTACATTCAGAGTAGGCGAATTCCTGTCCCACCAAAATATCAGCTAGAGGAAGAAAAGATATCTGCAGTGAAAAGGTAAAGTCCTTTAAGACACACATGAAACTTAGATGCTTGAACCACAGAAGGCTTATAGGGGTACCTCAAAAGTTTTTGTAACTTTCTCCACTTGTGTCTGTGTCCATTTGCACTGATTTTATAATTAGTACATTGCCAAAAATTAGGGTGAAACAAACCGACACAGAAAACTCTTCCCTTCTCTTTACCTTGTCTTCCCAGGAGCTTCTGGAACAGAGGAAAAAGATTGTGTCTTCCTAGAGGCGGGATTGAAAATTGTCTCCAGTGAATGATGGGTGTTGCTGGCTCTTGGAATACCTTGAAGGTATATGATATTTTTTCTAAATATGTGTTTGAAATACTCTTGTCCTCAGCGTTCAAAATAACGCAGTACTTCTTGGGTTGCTTTGTGTTGCAGCTGTTAATTTATAATTCCAGAAGTCTGAATTTGGTTGCTGGTTCTCAGTTCCTAATCTGTAAAATTAATCTTTTCTTTTCCATTCCTTTTCTTTTCTTTTCCATTCCTTTTCTTTTCTTTTCTTTTCTTTTCTTTTCTTTTCTTTTCTTTTCTTTTCTTTTCTTTCTTTTCTTTTCTCCTTTCTTTTCTTTTCCTTTCTCATTTTCTTTCTGTCCTTTTTTCTTTCCTTCATTTCACTTACTCTTTCCTATATTTCTTTTTAGTCTGCTTTGAGGTTGTCTTTTTTTCTTGAATCTCGGTTTTCTGTTGTTCTGTGGCTTTATCACCCCATCAGAGGCCTCAACTCTGTAACTGAAGAAATAATTATAATGACATGGGGGCATTTCCCTTCTTATGTGAAAACAAATGGTGACAGGTGCATCTGTCTGCCTTAAAGTTTGTCTTCTTTGAGATGCAAGGGTCAAAGCTTTATCAGCTTGGGATCATCAACCCATTATAACTGATTAATGGAGCACTCACCAGAACAAGGACACAGTGGATGCTGTGTTACAGAGTAGTTATATTAAGTTTCTGAAAGCCTTCCAAGATGTACATTAGAAGTTGACTAATAAACAACAAATTACAAGCTTACAGGAAAAACACCTTTTCTCCATTAGACCAAAATAAAAGCAGGTATCTGGAAGAAAGATGAAAGAACTACTCTACCTTATTACGCCTTTTAGAGGATACCAATTTCACAGTGCCTGAAGCCTAACAAGCAGCTGAGATAGATGTTCAAAATCATAAGGGGAGGCAAGATGCTTGAAATGCCTTACTTTAATCCAGTTCTTTTAAACAAAGACAAAAGGAGTCTCAAAGGAAACTGAGGAAAAGATGAAACAGGAGGAAGAACAGCAATGAGAAATATACTCCTCTTCTGCTACTCCTAGTTGCCATCTTAGTGCTTCACACAGACAGCAAAGAAAAAATAGGTGGTTCTTGCTGCCTCTGATGTAGACTATCATTTAGTCTTGCCTCTGAAGGGAAAGCAAAGAAAGGGTGTGCATTTCCAAGAGAAACAGTAAGGCAGGGCAGAGGAGTATGTTCTGCTCTAATGATAGCTCAGTTAGAAGGCTACAATCCCTTGACAAGCAGCCTCCCATCACTGCTCTGCCACCTGGACCACCACAATCCTTTCCACTGGCTTATTTCTCCCAGACTGATGGAGGCTGCCTGAACTTGGGAACAGCTGCATGTGTGTCTGAGCCAGTAGGTCTGGGAAAGAAGCAATCTTAGTTGTCACCTGCATAAAACTCTTTCTCAGCTCAGGACCACGGACCCTGCTGTCAGATACAAGTGTCTGAATCACAGTTCGTCATCTGCTTCCTCTTTGCTCTCAGAAGGTCATATACAAGTTTACAGTTTGACAGACACAAAGAACACTTCTTATACTAAGTTAACCAGCGAGCAGTGTGTTGTTGAGACAAAACATCTTTCTCTGAAATACTTTTTGTAAGGCATAAAGGCTGAGAACAAATTTGTTCTAGTTAACTAAGTTTTCAATGGGTGAAAATAGAAAACATTACATTTCTTTTTTTAAATTCACATGCAGAAACAATATGAAAGTTATAAGTAATTTCCAGCCCTTAATTTCATATCAGTTTTGTTTATGTAACTTGCACTTCACTTCAGGAAATTGCTTTGGTGTAACTCTGAAAAACAGAAGAGACTATGTTCTTCGGGTTCCTGGTTTGTCATAGTAGAGAGATCTTGATCTTCCCTGCCTAATCTTGAAAACATAAGACTTCAAAAATCCCTGTTATAGAACCAATTAGCATTTTGCATACAAAAGAAAATTTTAGAGCAAAATATGAAATAATTAAAAAAAGAAGAAGAAGAAGAAGAAGAAAAGGCTAAAAAAGAGAAGTCCTCAGTGCTTTCAGTTATTCTTTCTGACAATGTTCACTGAGACTTCACATCATGAATATGGGATCTGAATTAGTGAAATTTGTTCAAAAGCCACTGCAAGCTACATAAAAGTGCCAGCTTCCAGATATCCTATATAGATCAGCTTCCAGATAGATTTCCAGCTAGATCAGCTTCGTACAGCAGATCAAGAGCTAGCACTGACCTGGTCTGCACCTTTTCAGCTCTACATGATAGGTGAGAATTGGTGATGCACAGTTCTGCAGACCTGTGTAAAATAGGGAATTGCTATTTAGTGCTTGCAATAACACACTGTGAAGAATAATTTCTGAGCCTGGGAGTTCCATCCTGAGCTTATCTTGATGAAATGTCTAAGTGGATGATACGTGAACAGAATCAGGATTTTCCTGTTAGCATCCTTCCTTGTTGCTTTTCAGGTTGATAGTGACATCTTCCTTATTTTGAAAAACATTTGTAGGTCTATGTGGTTGGATTAGAATATAATTGAAAGAAATATCCTGCCATCACACATTGGTCACAGCAGCAGGAAAGCAAAAGCTTTCAGGCATGTGATTTTTTCATCTTTTAGGAAAATTCATTAAATACCAAATACTGTCTTTTTCCATTTGCTACTCAGTAATGACAGAGGACTACGTAGGTTTGGTTTGTTGTTTTGGGATTTTTTTTGTACTGCACAAGTTTTTCTTGCTCATTTTATGTTCATGCTGCTATAAGTTTCAGAATATTGTTAATAAAAATTGTTTTTAATGTTGTCTTTTACTTGTCTTTTACTAGTAGAGAAAAAACGTTGGTTTGAAAAGCCAACTAATTTGACATGATCTTTAATTAAGTAAACTCTAATGGTAATTTGTTGCAGGGTAGTCATTTCTGCGACAGGTATATATTTGTCTTTGCCCTTTAGGCCATCCCATCACAAAAGGGGTTTAACTCATTTTTCAGTAGAATACAAAATAACAAGTTATATTAATTCTTCTCCTTATAACATTCTCTTATTGGTTATCTCTCAGGTCACCCCAAGATGTCTTACAACTTGTCTGTCATAGACAACCTGAAACACCCTTGCATGTTCAGATCAAGGAGCATTTCTAGTACAATTCACAAGCTCTTAATTCCAGCACATGGAAAACCTACTCAGATAATATAGGAAAGACGCATAAATCCATCAAAGTTCTAGAAAGAACAGAGACTTTCCTTTCTAAGAACCTTTTGCATTCCACTTGTATATTTGAACTTCAAATGCCATTTAGCCTATTTGTTTATCTTCTATCTTGTGAATGGCTGAAAAGTCTTTCTCCAAAGTTATTCAGAAGTTTGCCAGTCTATGGTGTTGTTTCTTAGCTTTTTGAAAAATAATTTAACATCGAAAAGATTAAGAATTTTTGCATACATGTATGATAAATGTATGTTCGTATATCTCAATGTAACATTTCAGCACTTAAAAAGAGGTCAAACATTATTGTCCTGTTTATATGAAACTTCCATATGTATTTTTCAAAAACACATAGAATGAGTATGTTAGACTGCAACCTGAGTCCTCAGTTTCACCCATTAACCTTATGCCCAAAATGTCTGTAGAAAACTTACTTCATGCATTTTGTGCTATATGGCATTTGCACACTGTACAAGTACAAATTTTGTTGGCCTCTGAATAAATAAAAATTACATTCACCAAGTTACAGCAAAGTGGTTTATAGCCAGGTGGAGATACAGAAATGGGATGAGTAAATTATCTACAAATGTCCTCTCTCGTTCCAAAATTTTGCTTTGCATGTCAACTACTGCTCTAAGTGTTCATTACGCAAAATTCTTCACTAAATAATTTCTCCTAATGACTCTGAACTGGAATTTTTCAGAAGATAAATACCTGAAATTCTGTAAAATATTAAATGTGTTACTTATCTGGTTGGAAAAGAGAGCATTCAGGATTACATATTTTGCTCTAATGTAGGTAAGATTTAAATCAAGAATTTGACATGTTGGCATTGAAATGTCTTATCTACCAATTCTGCCATTTGTATCAGCTGTCCACCACTCATCCCTTCTCTGGCTTTATTGCTGGCTATTAGCTAATACCAGCAGTACTCGGGTGAACTCCTCTCACACTTTTGCTGTTGAGGCCCATTTCCACAGTTACCCAAAAATATCTGGGCTGAGAGAAAGGAAATTAGGACAATTTTTCTGTGCAGGCAGTGGCCCCTGCCTGTTTTTCCTGCCAGGGGTCACCCCTTAGCACCACAAGCTAAATAGACTGGAAGACTGGTTTGTCCAGGAATGGATCTTCAAGGAAACATAAAGTCAAGAGAAGGCCAAACCTCTGCCCATATCTGGATACTTGGATTACTGTTAGGACAAAAAGAGAGCATTTGTGTCCTAGATAGTGTTTATTACTTAATACATTTTTTAATGACACCAGGAAAATATTCCCTCACTGCAGGACAGACAATGTCCAGCTTATTGCTATTTCAATGGAGTGAGCATCACACACTGTTGACCCAGACATTGAAACTTTTCTATTGTTTTTGTTTCTTCAATGAGTTGGAAATAAAATACAAAAATTTTTGCATCAAAAGCGACTTTGGGAGACCAATTTTAGAAAATGCCATGGCAGAAAATCCCTCTCTATCATAATTCAGAGAGGATATGTCCTAAAAATCAAAAGGTTAGGCCTTGTTCTGTTTAGACTCAAATTCACAAAAATCCTCAGCTGGATTAATTCTGTCGTATTTTAAGAGTGTTCTGTACACACCTATTGACCTAACTTATCTATCAAACACAACTTTGAATAAACCTGTAGCATCTTTTTAGTGGTGGCCTTATTAGGCATTCCTGCAGAGAACATAGAATCTGTGGTTTTTTACCAACACTGGTGGAAAAAACCTTGAAGTTGATCAGCTTGACACACAAATTTTCTCATCCTGTATTTCCCAGTTTCCTGGAATTCATAATCTTTGTAATCTTCTAGCTCTTCTGGGAAGCTCTGCTGAATTTTTTGAGTGTGAGGCTACACTTCACATTGTGTCCAGCCCAGTTCTTTCCACTATAGTTCAGGGACTCATTCACTTGTAACACAACTTGGCACATTAAGCTGGTGAGTTGCATCCTTTTCCACCTAACCTGGCACAGAGAATGGATTTTCTTTAGGGATGTGTATGATGCAAATGGGAAAAGGTGGTTTGTTTAAGTATGCCTGGGTGAAAACAAATGGCTGCTAGTTGCTTCTTCTGTAAAAGCAATACTCTTCCTGTCATTGCTTAAAAATTACTTTAAGAAGACTAGATAGGAAGGAATAAATTACATAGCCACTAGAAATAAACAAGCAAATAAAACATATCATTATTTCCATGGAGTCAGGGAGAACATGGTGGACTAAATAAGTCAGGTCTCACAATGGATGGAGGGCTGATGGGCCAAGAGAGATGGCAAAACACTCAAAGTAGAACACATGAGGGTCAGGAAATAAGGAGAGCTGTCAAATCATCTGATTTTCAGTAGCAAAGCTACACCCAGGATACAAGACAAAGAGCAAAGCCTCATACAAGGATCACAGTGTGACACAAAAGCTGTTTGTCACAGTCCATATCTATTCAAAGAACATATGCAAGTTAGAATTGCTGCTGCTGATCCCAGTCGAGAGTTACCTTGAGCACAAGCACATGTGATTACTGAAGCACAGGGGAAACATTTACTGGAAGTAACACATAGTAAGACTTAGCTGAAGGGCAGTTAGAGACAATTCCATATATTTTGACTAGCTTAAATTTCAGTACAGTGTCACTAGTTGGAGAGAGGCAGAGATGTTTATTAGACATGTAGCCTGCATTTGATCACAAATAGTTAGTCAAGTACCAGGGAAGCTGCCAGAGAAAGGCTGAGATAAAAGGCAAAGCTAAGTACCAAATGATATTGACCAATACAAACCATAGGTTTGCAGCTTTATCTCCAAAAGCTTTATCTCCAAATAATTCTAGATAATGATAAAGTAAAAATATGCACACTGCTGTAAAATGAAAAAAGCTTCATAGTCATTTCATCTTGGACATAAAACCCCCAGTGTTTTAGGCTCTCTGAAAGCCAATTGACATGTTAGTACTTTACTGTATTTCCCAGCCTGGTGAATAATTCCAGTATTACCTTTTTCTTGCATAATAATATCAATATTAGTGGGCAACTGTGTAGAAAAAATTTTAGGACGTTACAGGATCTCTATTTACAGCTTTAGGAGAAACCAACTGTAAAGACAGAACAGTGGACTAGTAATGTCATTGAAATCTTCCCTGAGATCTGTGATTCTAAGTAACAGGGAGCAGAGTGGACTCAGGTGAAAAAATAGGTAAAAAAAATTGGTGCTTAACCTTCAAATGAGGTGAAAATAAACTAGAATCTGGAGGAGTACTGTTCCATTCATATTTACTGAATGGTAGGCAGGAAGGAAAATCTTCAGTAAAACAAAATCCCTGGTAGTGACAAAGCAAGAGCAATGTATCACCTGACATTTTAGAAAAGAATATGAGTGATTCATAAAACATGAAACAATAAGGTACATTTTCAGGGGGAAAAATTCCCAACCAAACTCACAATCCCCCCTCCTCCTGAAGCTCTCGTCAATGCATTGTTCTGAGAAAAAATGAGATATTGAAAAAAATTCAGAGATTTAGGAGAAGAAAATTAAATGTGCAATAGTAATTAATTGTTCCTGTGAAAAGAAAGGAAATCACTGCAAGCAAAAAGCCTTAGTGAAAGTGGAAAAGAAAAAATAAGATAAAGAAAATAGACATCATACCAAAAATTAGCAGAAAATAGTAAGGTTCTCACTCATCATCTCATGAGATTAATAGCTGTTTCAAAGTAAAGAAAAAAAAACAAACAAAACCCCCCCCAAAACCATATTTATTGTTTGATTAAAACTTAATTACAGTAAAGTTTAAGCAATTTAATATGACTCTTGAGGTGTAAATAATATCATAGAAGATATATGTAATAAGAGTTGTCACAATACCCTGGTTGTAAGAAGTGTGACAAGGTTTTATCTTTTCATGTAAAATCAATTGAAACTCTCAATATACACACTTTATTTTAAAAAATGGACATATTATGAGTTTCATTTTAGTGTATAATTTTTTCCCATTTAATTCTTTTCCCATCCCCCAAGGCAGTTCAGATAACAATTAATCTTTAGCTTTACAAGAAGCAGGAAAGTTGGGGGAAAAGAAATAAGACTGCTTACGCGTTTTGTAATTTGATATGTAACTGCCCAGTGGGGCTTTTATTACAATGCATGCAATAGATAAAATTAATCCCTACAAGTACGCCGTGTTATTTGTTCAAGCTCGGCAAATTGAGCTCAGCCCTCTGGAGGCAGACCAGAATTAGTGTAGTGAAAGCTCATTCTGCAGTGAAGATATCCTGACAGTACCCTTCCCTTTTTTTGTTACTTGTGCCTCTGGGCTCAGGGCTCTTGATCAGCCTTTGCTGCTTTTCCACAAGCTCTGGCTGCAATCACAAAACTGCAGCAAACTGCTCACGTGCCTCTGCGCACTGCTTCTCTCTCCAGCCCCGGTGGGATAAGAAGCATTCAGTGCCTGTACACATCTCCCTGTTAATTTTTCTCAGTGATCTTATTCCCAGCTCCTTCATAACTACTTCATATCTTCCTCTGCCACATCAGTACAGGATGTCACTTCAATGCATCTATAGGTGCAGAGACACTGGATTGAGAGAAATAAAGATTCTCTGTAATTTACCACACCTGTTCTCTGAAGCTTTTAAATCTCATCACATGCACAGTCCTGACAAAGCCTTCATCACTCAGAGTGATGTGATTATTGTTGATCTAAGGGATGTTTGTTGATCTCAGACTTCAAAAATGCTGGGTAATATTTTTACAAGGTTGTCTGATCTAGAGCCTTATATAAATGCTTATAATAGTATGCATCTATTACTAATACTATTGCAATAGTATGCAATAGTAAAGTTAAAGAATTAAGTTCTAGTTTCTTGGTGTCATTTTACAAGATTAATTTTACTTATATGTGAAAACCATATTCAAGCATAGGTTTCATTAAACTTCAGGAAAAAATAAAGCTTTCCTCAATGGGTAAGGGACAGGCACCTAAAAAGTGAGGATTCCTGGCAAAAGTTCCATTAAATATACCATACAACAGAGTCAAAAGAGACATCTGAATTTTTACCATGCCTTGAACTGCTAATGTCAAAAACATAGTATTAACTTCACTACTGCTCTATTGCAATTAAACTTGGCATGTCAGCTGTAGAAGGATCACAATTAGATGTCACCCTCTAGTCGAGCCATTTTCTCTCAAGCAGTTTGTGCCTCCTTTGAGCACAAACCCAAGCATAAAATAGATGAGCTTTGTAAATTTTTAATTAATAATGAAACCGTGTCACAGAAGAACTAATGTGACATGTCTTCAATTTTAATATGAGTAATTTGTGTCAGTCACTGACATTAGCTGTTAAGGAACTCGTGTTCTCCTTTGCATTTGAGGAAGTGTGTCTTTCCCATTCAATATTTCCTATACCACTGAAGGAGGCTTTATCTCATTTTACCTTAATTTAGAGGTAAAATTCCCTTCTTACTGCATTCAGGAGGTGTTAGAACAGCAGTTTTGCACTATACCAAAATTTAAAACAATATCATTGCAAGAATTAAATGCAGCCTCAGAATTCAGGACTCCAAATGAAAACAACATTTAAATGTCATTCACAGAATCTCACAGAATCACAGAATAGGTATGGTTGAAAAGGATCTCACAGTAGGTCATCTGGTCCTAGCTCCTTGCTCAAGCAGGGTCATCCTAGAGCACTAGGCATAGGATTGCTTTCAGACAGTCCTGAATGTCTCTGAATATCAGTGAGGGAGACTCTATAACCTCTCTGTATGATCTGTTCTAGTGTGTGGTCACCTGCGTAGTAAAATTCTCCCTCGTGTTCAGGTAGAACTTCCTGTGCATCATTTTCTGCCTGTTGCCTCTTGTCCTATTGCTTAGCACTGCTGAGAAGAGCCTGACTCCATCCTCTTGCCCCTCTTCTTTTGGATACTGATAGACATTGATGAGGGCCCCTCTCAGCCATCTATCTCCTCTCTATTCTGAGCAGTCCCAGCTCCCTCAGCCTTTCCTCATAAGTGAGGTGTTCCTGTCCCCTAACCTGTGTTACCTTCTGCTGGGCTTGCTCCAGTAGCTCCATATCTCTCTTGTGTGCCAAGGACCCCAGAACTGGACACAGCACTCCAGATTTACCTCACTATGGCTGACTAGAGGGGAAGAATCACTTTCCCTGAACTTCAAGCATCTTCCTAATCCACTTTCCTAATGCACCTGAGGTAATTCTCTTTCTATGCACCCCAGGATCCGACTGGCCTCTTGGCCCCCAGGACACACTGCTGCCTCATGGACAGCTTGTGATTCCCCAGGACCCCCAGGTACTTCTCCACAGAACTGCTTTTCAGCAGGTCGCCCCCAGCCTGTGCTGCTGCCTGGGGTTGTTCCTCCCTAGATGTAGGACCTGCATTTTCCTTTGTTGAATTTCAGACAGTTTTTCTCTGCCCATCTCTCCAGTCTGTTGAAGTCCCTCTGAAGGGCTGCAGAGCTCTCTGGGGTATTGGACAATCTTTCCAGCTTTGACTCGTCAGTGAACTTGCTGAGGAGGTAGCAGCCTCCATCCAAATCATTGATGCATAAACTAAACAATATTGGGCCCAGTATGGAGCCCTGGGGGACAGGCTTCCAACTTGACCCTGTGCCACTCATTACGACACCTTGGGACCTGCTGTTCAGCCAGTTCTCAGTCCACCTCATTTTCCATTCATCCAGTCCACTCTTCCTGAGTTTACCTATGAAGGTGTTGTGAGAGACAAGGTTGAAGGCCTTGCTTGAAGTCCAGGTAGAGAATGCTGCTATCTTGTCATCCACCCAGGTAGTTGTTTCCTCATAGAAGGCAGTCAGGCTAGTCAAGTGTGCAAGTCGACAGAGGCAAGCAGCTGAAATCATCATAAAATTGTAACTAGAGCACAAAGAGTAAATTTATTTCCATTACCTGACTAAACAGGGGATCTCCAAAGCAGTACCCAGGCATAGGCACACAAATGGAGATGCAGGTACTGTTTAACTCTGTACATGCTACAGGATCACTGTCCCACTGTTCAGACCGGTTTATCAAAAGTTATTGCCAGCTGCCAGGTCACATGATTGATATAAAAGTCTCTTTAATCCATTCCTTCCAACAGTTCCCCAAGTTACAGAAAGATAGCCTGGAAATTACAGCAAAAGACACAGAAATTATTTTGGATCATTAACATCCTTTCCTTACAGTGTTCCATTAATTCCAAATTGTTTCATTATCTTGGTGTATTTTTTTTTAATGTCTGAACATTATGGTATTGTTTAATTTAGTTTCCTGGCAAGCAGTTCAAATATCAAGCTCTAATTTTCAGTATTTATTGGTCTACTATCCTGTAAAGTTCTACCTTTAATGTTATTTGGCCCTGAGGTTCTGCATTTCAGGTTTGCAAATAAAGGATCAGGAGCTCATTAGTCTGTTATGTACATCCTGAAATAAATGATTGAGGTATCCTTGGAGAGAACTTGCCAATCACATAACTATCAATAGCATATTACATGGACTGAATCTACCCTATTAGAGCAAACAGAAGTCAAATATTTATCATTATAAATATCAATGCATGTTGTGGATTTAATTTTAGAGTAAATTTCTCATTTATGAAAATCAATCCCTCATTTCTCTCCTTTATAACGCCATTGTACAAAAAGAAGCGTACAAAATGAGAGCTGAATAAGATTTCTTGGTCTTTTTAATATATTCCTTTGTAAATACAGGACCACCAAGGTTTTTAAAGGTTTGCAAAAGTGGTGAAATAATTTAGAAGACAGGTCTTGTTGCAAATTTCACAGAAGCATACTATGGAATCAGGGAGGTTCTTTTGAGTACTTTTTATGGTTGCCAGTGTTTAAAAGTTTATTCTTGTACAGGTCATATAACACCAGTGCACCAAGAATGAATCAAGGTAAAAGGACAAATAAAATATCATCTCTTGTCATGGGTTCATTGAGCTAAACACTGATAAAGCAGCATTTTAAAATCTTCCCTTGTTTTTCATAGAAAAACACATTTATCACAGATCCATTTGACCATCAGGACACAAAGAAATGTGAATAATAATCTCCATATTGAAATGCAGTTTGCTTTTTTAAAACATATTTGAAAGTTCTTAGAGCAAACATGTTTCTTTGATTGATGCACTAAAGAGATGCATGCAATAATGAAGAAACTGTAACAACAAAGGTGTAGAAGAAACAAAAATTTTCTATTAATAAGTACTGTTTATATATGTACTCCTTTAAAGGGCATTGATAAGAGCAAATTTCACCAACTTCACCAAATTTTAAAGAATTTCATACTGTATAGTTATGTGTCTAATATGTTTAAGAACAGTAACCTTTATATCTACTCTTTAAAGTTTACTTAACTACCCACATATGTCAGCCCACATGTGTGCTTCTTGCGCAGCACATTGTTGTACACTTCAAGATATCATAAATTACTTCAGAATATCTTAAAATGTATTTGAGTTTGCATTTGTCACAAGGTTCAGTCAAATACACAGCATTTACTGTACTTTACCATTGTACATTACCTGTGATAATTCAGTGACTTGCAATTATACAAAAATATCAGTGGCTATGGTAATTCTATTGGATACAGACAATACAAGTGTTTGGAGAATATAAAAACAAAAATTTTTGACTGCTAAGTAGAATAGAAAACAATGACTTGGTACCCTCTGTAAAATACTGTATATATAAAATAATCACCCCAGAAAGCCTCTCTATTTCTTATTGAGAAGCTCTTTGTGACAGTAATCTACACTATATGAAATAAAATCTAAATGAAATATATTCAGTAGGGCATAGGAATGGCCATTTTTATATTTGCAGTTGCACTTGCAGCAGACTTCAATATAGGGTCTTCATTAAGTGCAAAATTTTAAATATATATTATGTCTGACACCTATTAACATTTTAATTGGTCATTCACACAGAGTAAAACAATAAAGAATATCATTCTAAAGAAACCAAATTCCCATGAGAAAAGCAATATCTAGTGGAAGATTTTATGTCTTTTTTTTTATAGTTGCTATATAGGGCACAAATGGTTAGTAGTGAAATGAACAGCATAAAAGAATTTCATTTGAGAACCATGTTTGTATACATATATATAAAAAAATATATTAAATATGTGTGTATGTATACACACATTTCTCAACTCTTCAGGAACTATATATTTAAAAACTAAATTATATTTTTTAAAAAATTAAATCAACTGCATGCTGCTTCTGTGTACATTTTTCTTTATATTAAGTTGCAGTTCTGCAATTTCTTAAATCAAAATTCTCAACTTCTTTCACAGCTATATGCAGGACTAATTTGAACTTCGTTATGTTCATTAAATATCAGTGGTTTTAAACTTTTGTGGGTTTAGTATAAAACCACATGATATTCTGTACCTCAGAGCTAGAGATACTAGAAAATTGGACAATGCAAAGCAGGCAATTGCTGTATTGATCAAGTAGCATCAGCACAGGACGTAAAAATGCTGATTTTCATATGCAGAGCCCCAAGCTACTTCAAAAAGGAAAAATAAATACCAAAAAGAAACATTATTCCATTTCCCTGTTTCCAGGATTTTCTTAAAAATTATTTTAATTATAACACCTCTTACACTACTCATTTACAGGGCTGAGGCACTTTGGTTTTGTTTACCTCAAAAAGGTGCACATTTCCTAGTGTTAAGTGTCCCACCTTATGAAGCAAGCTTTCAACATGCGTAAGCACAGGAAAATATATTAATAAACAATTTTATAGCAACAATTTGTCGGAAGACTACTTCCTTTCAGATGTAAAATATATTGAATTTGACTGCCCCAGTGATCTAGAATCAGTTTATCTCAAACTGATAAACTCATGGGATACATTTTGTTTCTGCAGTACTTGTTTGGGGAACATTTGAAGAAACAAGGATGCTGTAACTTTGCTTCTAAGTTACATTCATTAGATATACCATAATGAGCTATGAATGACACAAATAATTTGTTAAAAAATGCAAGTCCTGTTTGTGGACCTCGTATTAATTCTCATAAATAACTGGTTTGTCATCTCCATTTGTCATCAGAGGATTAACTGCACTGTAAAGGCTTGTCTAGAAGAATAGAAATGAACTTGAACTATTTCAGGGACATGTTACGCCAGCTGTTTCTGTGTAGTGTGGTGTTTGAGGGAAGTATGAGCTTGATGTCTGCAGAGCTGTAACTCCCAATGGGTGCTGTGTGCCATCCACTCCACGGGGTGATATTCTTTTGGATGCACTTCGGTTTGGCATGGCCACAATTAACTCTGGGGCTGGAAAACCTGTTCCACATTACCTGGCTTACACAGACCTGTGGGGCATGTCAGACCTGTGCTCAACAAATGTCTGGGTTCAGGCACAACCAAAATCATACAGACAGTCAGAAAAGCAAATTAGTTGCTCCTGAAGGAGGACATCACACTAATATTCCTATTGCCTTTATTACAGACACACTGAGATTATTGTACTTCAGTTTTTAATCACCCAGAGTGGCTGAAATATTTTTGCACCACAAAATTTCTTTAAATTTTATTTGCCATACATTTTAGTGGAACTTTCTAAAGAAACAGTTGATAGCTTTCAATATTGCTCAAGCTGCTGGGGGACACAAACAAAACCAAACCAAACACAACAAAATTATAGGCAGCTAAAAGTAGATTGGTTTACTGCATGTGCCACGTTTCAGACTTAATGAGCAAATATTTCCTTAAGCTATAAGTCCCAAACTTGCCTGGAGATTATCAATTAAATCAATGTGAGGACAAATTTCTCTATGTGATTAAACAAAGATAAGATGTGATCATAGTTCCCATCACAGGCACTTCAGTGGGCTTTAGTCTGACCTCTTTGAGAGTAATGAAGATGAGCTGTAGGTTGGTTTTGATCACATTAGAAGAGTGACTGAGCAGAACAGAAAATATCTGAACAGAAAATAGTAAGGGTCAGCAAAAAAATAGAGGAAAGAATCCATCTAATATGGGCAATAAAGGGCTGCATTGATATTATAAAATGTTAAGATTTAAATACATCAGAGAAAAATTTAGGTTTGCAAAGACCTGCAATACAATCGAGTCCAACCTTGTCTGATCACCACCTCATCAATTAACATTCCTCCATGGCACTAAGTGCCACGTCCAGTTGTTTCCTGAGCACCTTTGGGGAAGATGACACCACCACTATCTCCTTCAGCAGCTCACTCCGATGTTTAACAGCCCCTTTCAGGAAGAATTTTTCCTGATGTCCAACCTGAACATCCCCTGGTGCAGGCTGAGGCCATTTCTTCTTGTCCTGTCTCTGGTTGCTTCAGAGAAGAGGCCGAGCCCCGGCTGGCCACAATCTCCTCTTGGAGGATTGCAGAGTGATAAGGTCACCCCTGACTTCCGTCTTTCCAGACTAAACAATCCCAGGTCTCTCAGCTGATCCTCATGGACTTACTCTCTGTGCTTCACCAGCTCTTTTGTCCTTCTCTGGACATGCTCCAGCACCTAAATGTGTTTCTTGTCACAAGGGGCTGGACACGGAGCTCGAGGTGCAGCCTCAGCAGTGAAGAGCACAGGGGGACAATCACTGCTCTGGTCCTGCTGGCCACTCTATTGCTGACACAGGCCAGGATGCCATTGGCCTTGGCTACCTGGGCACACTCCTGGCTCATGTTCATACAGCTGCCAACCAGCATGCCCATATCCTTTTTTGCTAGGCCACTTTCGAGCCAGAATCTTAATGCTCTTAAAATTGTTTCCTATGACAAGAAATCTGTTTTCCTCAGTAAAAAGTCTGCTTCTAAGCCAATTTGAGGAAAATCAAATGTATCTTATTGAATTAATTAAATAAGATTTTAATTATCTTCCAACAAAAAAAGTCTAAACTTTAGATTAAAAAAATATCGTTTTCCACACAGCCATGCATACAAAATCTTGTGTCCTCCACCTAACTTAGTTTTTTTAACTGGCTTGCAGGGGGAGAATAGAACAAGTGTTTTCCAGCTTCTTCCTTTAACTTTTAAACACATAATTTGTGGTATATTTTTATTTTCTCCATTGTTTGACTGGTTCCTGAATTGCAGCACGACAGCATAAATGTCCTGCTCACAAAAGCAAACTCCAAAGTTGACAACATCATCATGTTTAAGCAGAAATAGAAATAATAATATAGTAACAGCCAGGCAGTCTCTATTTCCAATAACAGGTTAGTAGCAGAGTGCTGGAGTGAGGTGTCCTCCTACAGTGCAAGGGTTTGCAATATTTGAGATAATTTTATGGAAATTATTTAGCGTATGTTTTCTTTATGGCAGTGAAAGTTTATGAAGGCAATCCTCTTCCTACTTGTGTGTGAATCAGATGAGGACCTGAGCCTGAGTTTTAATGAACAACACAATAACATAAAAAAACCATCTAGAGATGTCTTAGAAGGGTCTCCTCAAAATCAAGTCCTATTTAACCATGCCTAAATTAATTTCCTTCCCCCTACACTGTCTAAAGACTTTTTTTGTCTCCTTATGGCTGAGGTTTGTGCATGATTTATCTTTGTTTCAGGGAACACCCAGACTGAGCTAGATGGTGGCATGACTATGTGAGTCATGTGAAGGTCACACAAATGTGCCAGAGATGTCCCTGTACTTATTCTGGTGTCTGCTGAAGAGGTATGGTTGTGCCTCTTGCAGTGCCTCCTCTACCAGATCTTCAGCCCTTTTTGGTTGTGAGGCAGAGCACAGTGTGGCAGCATTTGCACTAAACAGGGTTCCTCATACTGAATCTGTGCTTCCATCCACACCAATTGTGATGTCATTTAGCCATATCCATACTTATCCTCTCACTACAGCTTTTCTGTGAAGCCCTTTTCTTCTTGTTGATCCTATTCATCATAATCCCTTCTTACTCACATAGAAATTAATCCAGAAAGAAAGGATCATGGATTGGCACAGAATACTGGCAGTATATTCCTATTTCTATCTATTTTTAGATGACGTTTAGGAAATATTTCCATTTCTTCACTATCCTCAAAATACCAGCATAAAGAAAATACACACAGAGGTGCCTTGACAAATATCAATGAGTGACCATGACTGCAGTGCAACAAATTTAAATAATGTTTCTTTCTAAGCCTGAAGCCAGAATTGGTAAAAGTTTTTCCTATTAAGGCTAAACAAGGCTAGATTTCTTCTTTGATGGACTAAGGATTCAAAAATTTTTAAGTTTCAGCTGTTTTTGAAACACAGAGAGACATACGTGTCTATGTGGATTTGGGAGCAGCAGTTAAAATGAAGCATGCCTATCTTAATATGTATCTTTGCCCTTTTTAAAGTCAATTTAAAAATAAACATTGCACCCCTTTACAAAAATAAGAAAAATAAAACCTTGTATTTTTCTTTGAAAACTGTTTTCAAAAGGTCAGTATTCTGTCATATCTGGTTTAGCTCTTACTGAGATAGCTGATTTTTTTGTTGTTGTTTTTGTTTTATTGTTTTACTGGTTTTTTTTTTTCTTTTTTTGTAGTACAGATTTATATGGAGAGTTTACTGTAAAATTTGAGGCAAGGAAATTATTTCTGTAATTTCCTGTGATCCAATATCTTTAATATAAGAACTGGAAAATCTGTTGCAATTGAATTGTCATAACAGACATTAATTTTTGTTTCTTCTGCAAGGTCTTGCCCCTCTGATAAAAGTATATTCACCACAAGAAAATGTTAAAAAAAAAAATTCATGTTAAAATAAATCTAATTGGTTTGACCCAAAGCACATATTTCCAACAAAGAATCACAGACCCTCTGAGCTTTACAGACTGTGTTCTAAGAACAGGAGAGAAACAACAAAATATGTCAACTTCTTGTACAGACAAAGTAGACTCTATCAGTACTTTTTGCTTTTCAAAATATATTTTCAAATTTCTCATTAAAATCTGTGTCAGAAAATTAATGAGGTAATCTAATTCTGGTTCATTTTGGCTTGGTTTGGTTTGGTTTGGTTTGTTTGTTTTCTTGGTCTTTTTTACTTTCTTCCCCTCAATATTGGATAAACTAGCAATCATTTTACTAAAATTGTCCTCAAAATGGAAATTTTTGAGATAAATATACATAAATTTTGCTTCCAATATTTATTCAATTTATTAAGTGATGTTCTTTATTTAGAGGAAGATTTTCTAATACAAAACATTTTAGCTGGTTTTCTTTGTTTTTCTTTGTCCTTATTTAGATTATTACTTTGATGCAATACCAGTCTATTAGTGCTATTTGCCTGAGAATACCCTGAACAACTATACAAACATTTTTATATTTCCCCAAAACACCTTTCAAGCAATATTTAAGAAGTTTTCATATAATTGAATAGTATACCGGAGCAAATTTAATACACCTATTCCTGTAAATGCTTATTTGGATAGATGGGAGCAAAATAAGGCATCCAGGGATGTTATTGGAAAAGTTCTCCAGGCAAGGAATTCTTTATCAAGGTTTTGCCTACCAAGGAATAAATCCGTAATCATTTTGTGGATAACTATAACAACAAACAAATCCATTGCCATGAAGGAACAGCAGGGGTGGAGGTGAAGGAAGAAAGAGAGGAGGGGGGAGCAAAAAAGAGGTATTTTTTTACTTGATGTATTTTCCATTCCTGCTAGACATTTACGTTGGTGCATTAAATTTGGGCAAGCTGCATTAACCTGAATTTAGTAGTCCACTCTTTATATGAGAAGTGCTTCCATGAACTTATCACAATGGAACTTCTTTCCAGCACATTTTCTTGCCGAGGTGCTCATGTATAATTTACTCCCATCACCTCTTGCTTCTCCTTGTCATAGCTCCTTTTCGTATTTAGATTGCAAGTCAGTAATCAGTAAAACAGATCGATTTACTCTGCACCAGATTTTCGTGTGACCGTCTTGCTTTAGGCACTCACAAAGCTCTGTACTGCTAGACCATATTTCACTATGTGCAAACACACCTTGAATTAGAAAGAACCTTTTGTAGCTTAATTTTGGGTGTACCTAAAGTGGCTGCAGTCTGTGCAAACAATACAGCCCGCTACTTACTGCTTGCCTCAGGATATTGGTAGCACAACTGCAAGATGATCCACATAGCTGATACCCACATTCATATTTTGCAGTGTATTCTGAGCCCTGTATTATCACAGCTATAATGCTATCCCATGAGTCTGCTTCTTCAAGGGTGGTTTCATCACGTCTTGACATGAAATAGTCAGTGACTGCAATGTAAGCTTCACCATCAATAATGGAGACACTACAACTAGGGATTTGTGTTGAGGCACATAGTGTTTTAGACATATCAGAGAGAATAACTGATGTCAGAGAGAACAGCCGCTCCTACGGGTCAAGAGATGTGTGGAGAGGAATTTTAAAAAATGCCACTACGAAATAAATATAGGAAAAAGATAATAAAAATGTATCCTTTCATTCCTTTCTCACCAGGGTTGCATTCTTGGAGCTTGAAGGGCTTTAACAGGTAAAATACTAGCAAGAAGATTGAATATTTAAATACAGAAATTATCACTTCACATGGTTATTTTCTGGGGGTAAGTTGTGGACCTCCTTACCTTCCCATCAAACCGCTATTACATCATGTTCAACTTCAGCTGTGAGCTTTTTAGAACTGTCAAGAGCATGGAGGAGTAGAAAGAAGAGAGCAGACAAGTGACTTTATGGCCTCTTAAGGTATGTTTTCCCAGTAAAATGACCCAAGAAAAAAAAATGTGTGAGCATGAGAATCTGGAATCTGATAAAAATCTAAGCACTGATAAAATATTATTTTTGAAGGTGCTCTGGAGGATGCGCTTCTGACCGTTCTACCCACTTTTTAACAATGTAAGTAGGTTAATGATCATTAAAACTCATGGCATCTGTAGAATTCCATTTCTAAAAACACAATAAATCCTCAAAATCTTTTCTTTCTCTTCCCATGGACTTATTCCTATGTATAGAAAGATTGCTGTTCTCAGAAAATATACCCATATCAGCTTTTGATGAAATACTGAAAGCAATTATGGAAATTTATTAGAAGTACCAAGGACTCATTTTTTTCCTGTGGCTTTCGTTTTTGTCTTCTAACATTTCATTTTGTCCCCTCCACAAATTCTCACAAATATGTCTGAAATTATTTCTTTACCCTTGTGAAAGTAAACCTATAGTTAGTATACTGCTGAGATCACACTCTTTGTGTGTGTTGTACTGAGTAAATATTTTATCAAATTATTGTTATTTCACTAACAAAAAGGGAAAAAAGAAATCATACTCATTCTTCATGGCCTTGAAAGCAAACACCTCAGTGATTTTAAACAACAGCTATTACTTTACTCCATTTCATCCTAGACCGCAAGAAAAGCACTGTATTTCTTGGCAACTAGAGGCACCAACTCATAATAAAACCAGTATATTATCTCCACCTTTGGATTTCCTGATTTCTGAAATTCAGTGTAATTATTTTACACTGTATCAAAATTGGAAGTGAGGAAAAAGGTATCTGGAGATGTGTGATTACAACCCTTCTTCTGCAGAAGCTGTCAGGTCTCCCCAGGAATGCTTTGGGACACGGCCTCTGTCAGCAGAGCTGTAAACTCAAGGCACTGTCCAGGCGACAGAAAGGTGTTAGTGAACATTTCTGCGCATGAAGCTGCAACATAATCCTGTGAGGACCTCCTTACCTTCCCATCAAAGTATCGCCACAAATTTCAATGGAAATATCTTCACAGGTTGGGACTGAACTCTGGATTAACTGCTTCTTTCCTTATGCAAGCAAGAAATTGAACGGTTTGGTGCTTAGCTATATTATTTGATAATGAGGCACATAATTAAGCTTGTTCAGGGAACCAGAGGATGCTGATTCATACTTCATGACTACTTCATGAGTTTGGGGTGATGTGATTAATTTCAGAGCAGCTCTAATCTAATATCTTCAGTCGAATATCCCAATTTTGGCTGGTGCACAGCATGCAGCTCTACCATGTGTTTTCATCTGCACATAGAGTGTGTGTGCTCCACTCTGCCACAAAAATCAGAGGAAAAGATCAGAACAGTCACTTAAAAACTGTCTTTCTCATCCAAACCTAAAAGCTTTTGTAATCAATTCTCTTTATTTACCCAAAACATTTAAATCCCTTTCATCATTAAAATTCTTATTTTGCTATGTCAGAAGAAATGTTAAAATGGCTTAAGTAGAACAAACCATATTGAATTACACCTGAATCTGAACAAACGCATAATATCCAGTCTCTTAATATTTAAAAATTGTGGGTTTTTTTTTTATTGGGGTTTGGGTAGGGAAGAAGATGCTGTAGTTTGTTTTGCATTTATTTTCAGTGGTGCAGCAGGATCTGATCCACAGATTGTGAGCAGGAATAATTTTTATCACACAGAATATGTACGTACATTTTATGGAATGTAAACAGAACATTTTAAAACAAACTAGAGTAGAAACAGGAACTACAGTAGAAATAAATAAAGTGTCATAAATAATAAATAACCAATCAATACCAAAGAAATCTTCTGCAAGACTGCCTGGAAGCTGTCAAAGATGTGAAAAAAACTGTGAATGATCTGGTGCTCTTTCTCAGTGTTCTGCAGATCCTGAGTTGTTTCTATTTAGTTAGTGACTTCCTTGTGTTTAGAAGAAGCCAAAGTTCCATGCCTAGAGGTTGTCCTCTACACTTATTTACAGTTTAGAACATCACTGAACCTGCTTTCAACTTTCTAGTTTTGGAGTCAAAAAAGGCCTAAGGTTTTCTCAACAGTTAATGCTGACCACCACATTATCACAACAGAAGAAAATTAATGGCTACCATATTCAAAGTAGCAAGAGCGAAAAGTTTCAGTTGTAGCTGTCTACCTCTTAAAAGCAAGTAGTTTATTACCAACTTATTTATAAATCCAGTACTGGCTTTGAATATTACTTTCACTCTGTACATAACTTTAGTCTGCTTTTTCTCTTAGGAAAAAGTATAAAAAGTATTTATTGTCACAATTTTTTTTAAGTACTTCAAGATCTGACTTGCTGCAGCGAGCAGTACCACTATCAGCCCTTCTTGGCTACTGTGTGGATCCAGGAGGGCTCAAGAACACAAACCAACAACAAAGACTCCATGACTCTTTGTGACCTTGAATTAGGTCTTGATTTTCTAATAAGCAAACCTGAGCATGGGTAAAGTTTATCTGGCTTCTTAGCACTGTTTAAAAAGAATAAGATTTCTTTTTCAGTAGAAAACCAGAGAACCCCTCTGGCACTCACCTGACTGTTACTTGCTGAGACATGATAACAGGATCTGGCCAGAGAAGAGCAAGAAGTATGTGAAACATTACTTGTCCCATTTACAATGAATACACCTGCAAATTGAAAGAGGGAACTCCTTGAGAAACTTGGTGAAGACCATATGAAGCAAGCTTGCTTGGAAACAACGCCTGGAGGAGAGTTCATGCAAGATACAGTCAGGAGACTGTTTCTATCTTAAAGCAAACAGTGTTATAGCAATTAATTCAGGTGGAGCTTTGGTTGGTTAGTTGATGGTTGTTGTTTTCTCTTTTTTTCTGAAGAAAGTCAAAATTTCATGAAGAAAAAGCTGGAAGATAAAAATAGTAGTAGTAATACTAAAAAAAAAAATGGTACTAATTCTAAGAGAAAATAGGTTCTCACAAGACAGCAAAAGAAATGATGAGTGAATATTGGAAATTTCAAGGAAGATGATAAAGCACAGGGAATGAGAAAAGCCAGTTATTAAAGAGTGATAATTGATGGCTCAGAGCTGAAATGTAGTATCTTACAGTGTGAATCAGTGCAGCTTCAAATAAAATCTATGGAGGAAATACAGCATAAAATTCAAAATCATCCAGAAAAAACAAAGATGTACAGGGATAGTGATTAAGGAAAGGTAAAGAGAAGCAAACAAATTACAAGAGACTCAAAATATATTCATATTAAGTATTTAATGCACTATTAAAAAATTATCAGGAAAAGCAAATGAAAATAATAAAAATACAAAGAAGCCAAAGGCTCAGTTGAGGATAAAGGATAAGACTGAGTTAAATCAAAAGGAGAAAACGTGCTACGACCCACCCAGTTACTCAGTGGAGTAACTGAGGTTCTTGCTAATAGGTCCCTTGGGGTGGGTTAGAGTGAAATGACACTGAATACCTACTGTTTATACGTATATATGTATATAAGCATAGATGAGAGAGAGGCAGAAACAGAGACAGAGATGTAGATATATGTAGATATATAGATATACATGACAAGTTTGTTTTGGAACAATTTGAAATGGAAAGGAGGTATATAGTAATCTTGATTATTATCTATAGAAATATAGTAACATAAAAGTACAAAGAAAACATATATAGATAAGGCAATATATATATAACGAAAAGCAAGAAAGAGAAACAAAGGATAAGAGCAGACAGTGGAGAGCAAAGATGTGACCTCCCATGGATCAAACAATGAGATTTGATTGTCGCTATTTGGATGTGAGCTGGTCAAAGTGATGGTCACAGACTTGATCCATCAGGGAGGGTAGGTAAGCCCATGAAACAGAAAGTTCAGTGGGTTAATACCTGTTCAGGTTCAGGTGGGAATACCCAGATACCTCCCCTGGGGTGTAGTTTTTGGCTGTCTGATACAACACCACGGATCAGGTGCAGTCCTCTGGTCAAGGCCCCAGAATGAGCCTGGGGACAATTTGGGGGCCTTTGGTGGTCACAGATGCTATCTGTCCCATAACTTGGGGTGACCTTTTTTTGACTAGTGGTATACATATGAGCAGTCACTTTCTTTTACACAATTTGCCACAGTGGGAATTTTTGTCAGGATGTGTTTAAACAGGATGTACTAACCAGATCTCACCCTTGTCCAGGCCTGGAATCAGTGCCATCCTGCCGCAAATTTTTCCCTTCAGTGCTTATCTCAAGTTCCTGCTGTGGTGGCTTATTTTATGGCTTATCTTCCACCTGTGGCCTTATCAGTTTTTAAGACAGACAACTGTGCTCTTTAACTCCTAGGGCAAAGAAGGTTTATGGTAAAATTGAATATAGTAGAAGAGAGAAAAACGGAAAATGAAGGTCTGAAAAACAAGGTTTTAAAACTATGGACTTGAAAAAGATGCCTCTGTGAAAAACCAGCTCTTTACCATGAAGGCAAGGTTGTTGACATTCTCAATAATTCATTTATGAAGCAGTGTTGAGTTCTGATACCACCTGAAGACTGAGGGTTATTAATGTGGCCAGGGTATTATTTCACCCTTTCACCCAGACCTCAGATTCTGGCTGAATGTCGCTGTGCCTTTTGTGGAAAATACATTGGATTACATTGGAATACAATCTTCTCTGATGATCTTATATAGAGAATTTGCTATCCCATATTCTTGGTATCAGTTATCTGAGAAAAAAGGATCCTTCTGTGCTATTATCTACCTGCACTATGGTGCTGCTATTAACGGTAATAGTAACAATATTTAAAGCAACAACACAGTCAGTAATGAGTACAAAGCAGGGATAACATAACAGTTAAAAAATGAACAAGTGCAAAAAGGTCTGAAAGGCTGTTTTTTGTTTTTTTTTATTTTTTGAAAAAAACAAACGAGCAAACCACAAATACAGATACAACTAAGGAAATCAAGCCCATTCTTAGCTTTCTTGAGAACAGGCAGTCTGCTCTCATTCTAGAGAGAGAATGAGTTGTAGAAAGTTTCTTAATAAAATTTTTACTGCTGATATACAAACACAAACATTTCCCAAAACTTTCTCATCTGAAAACACTGCAGTGTGAGCAGTTATCTTTGAAGAAGACTATATGACTAAGTTACTACTGATAGTAATACTGGGACAGGGAAACAAATGGAGGTTTAATACTTTGTTTTTGTCCTCACAGTTTTTAAGTGGGTGTAAAAGTCAAATGTTTTTGCCACAACAGAGTGAAGCTGAGGGCTCTTTTCATGAGCTGAAAGGTCCAACTAATCCCTGTCTAATTTCTTCTGCCCTCACTTATTTTTAGCATACTCTATTTTGTAGCAACTCCCAGCAGTCCCATAAGAGGGATCATTGCTAAAAGGTGCATAAGACACAGTTTGGTAAAGAATTTTATAAACAAGCGATCTATAAATTGTTGTTTAACAGAAGAACAGCATGTGAATTCATGGGACTTTTAGCATTCTGATGGCAATCAAGGAACACCAAGAAAAATAAGAGTTATTTTTTGATTCTCCCTTTTCTATCTCCCAACACCAGCTTCCACAGGGACCAGCACATCATAAATGAACATTCTTCTACCAAGAAAATGACTTATTGTACACCTTAATATTTCTGTGGCACTGAGAAAAAATGATAATATTAATCTAAAATATCTTGTGCAATTCTTGCATAGCTGAATTTTATTAGGAGAAAGATGACTTTCATAAAACAGAAATGATTCCATAGGCCAGCAAAGGACTTTTACAGCATCCTAACTTCGTGAATTGCATTGTCAGTGTTCACCACACAATTCCACCTTCCTCTGTTGCATTTGCTTCATATGTTTCAATGGTTATGAAGACAATTCCCAGGACATGATTATTGTAATCCAGTACAATATTGGTAGTGCATGGTGTTATATCTGTCTGCAGTCACTTTTAAACAGCAGTTCTGGGAAATATGAAAGACTGCATTCATCTCAGTAGCTATGAATTAATTTTGGATATATATGGTTTGACTACAAGCATTCATAACTTTTCCATTGCTAAACCATGAGCATTAATAATTGTTCCACTGCTGACTGCTATATATTCTTTCTACACTCTCTTCTCCAAGTGAAAAAAATACAGCTACCTTTTCACGATATCAAATCTTCTGTATTGTATAACTACGAAGACAAGTGTGTTCAAAATTCACCTTCTGCAGAAGTTTACCGGAAAAATGTAAACCTTAAAAAACATAGAAACAAAACAATAAATTCTGTATTGAAATAATTAGATAACTCACAAAGACCCTGAGCTACTTTCAGACTTTCAATGAAATAAAAAGGCCAGTTTAGTTAATAGTATAATAATTTGTATTATTTTTTACCGGCGCCAAGAATCTTAAATATATAAGTTCAGTTTTGGTGATCGGAAATAAAACAACATCGAAGTCTGCTTTTGCTACTTGTTCTCACATACAAAAGCTAAAGCAAGAAATCTCCAAAGAGCTCTGCTCTTCTAGAAACATGAATAGCATAAGAAAGTGACATTTTCTATTCTCTCAGAATGTGGTGTTGAAAAAGGAAACTAGGTTATTGCTAAATCTGATTTTTGTGAGTGGAAGATAAAAGGGGTGCAGGAGAGAAAGAATTACCTTTTGCTGCTGTGGGATAAAGTACATTATATTGGTTTGTTTCTGCTGTGTTAACAATGCTGATACAGTATCTCAGGCTTTTTATGAAGATGTTTCTAGAAGAATTAAGCCTCTCCCATGGAAAAAAAGGTATATTTAAATTTATGTCTCTTATATATCAGCACCAGTATTGCTCTTCTAGGTTGCAATACACTAAGCAGTCAGTAAGTCCAGGAAGGCTGGACATTATTCAAAGAGGAATTCCTAAAGGCACAGGAGCAGGCTGTCTCCATGTGCTGAAAGACAAGCTTTTGATTATAACGGCATAATGCGCGTCACCTTGAATAGTTTGAATAATACAACTCATTAGAAAATAAGGTTTTTGTATGTGGAGATGTCAACTATATGCAGAATGAGACACTATTGTTGTTATTACTGGTATTAGTACTAGTATTAGTATAATTATAATAAAAATATGGAGAAAGAAGAAGCTTTCTCCACTTCTCTGGTTTTCTACTCCAAGGGTCTGAAATTTTATTTTTATGGCTCTGCCACTAGTGTTTACAGAAGTATTTATAGAAAACAATTAATTAGATTTTTGTGTTGTAGCAGGCTTGAGGGTGGGATAGTTAAAGAGATAAGAAGAAGACAGTAGAATTTGGGCATCTCACTACTCAATAAAAGTTGGTACTATATTCCCCTAAGCATTTTCGAAAGTCACATCTGCAATTGTGCACTGATTATTTAGTTGCTTTATAGAGTTTGCAATCACAAAAAGGATTTTTATCTTTTGCTTTACTTCTTAGTTCTGTTTCTACAGTGTTTTAATTAGTGGTTCTTACCCATAGTTGTTATTACCCATAATTCACATGGTATTATTGTCATCCCCAAACAGGATAAATGATGCCATACAGGGAAGCATGAGGATGTGGTGAAGCCTTATGAAGAAGGAATGGTCACATCAAGTATATGTTGCCCACTCCACAGATATACTTGCTTCCTGAAAAAAACCATTAAAAAAAGAGTCCAAACCATAAAAGGTCCATACAAAAAAAGTAATTTTTGTCTAAATTTTACTTCTACAATAACTATTAATTTCCATGATCCATGGTCATAATTTAATTACCTATCTTAGATTTTCTAAATTACAGCATTTGGTACATAATAATCCCTATTCCATGATAAATAACACAGAAAACCAAATAGAATTGGCAGTAATAATTGCATACACAGGACCATGAAGTAGCTTCTTAAACTTTCTTGGAAAAGAGATTATGTAGATTCCCTTTCACCACACCAGCTCAATAAGAATCAATTAAACTCTAATATCTACAATTCCAATTCCCTCAATAAAAGCATGAAAAGATATGTGTAATACTTCAAATTCAGTAAAGCCATAGGAAATATGCATTGATATAGCAATGAATAACAGCTTTTGCATACAGGGTTTCCTGTTTAACGCCAAGCCAGTGTTCATGAACACTCTAGCTTAGGAAGGCAGAAATGACAAAAAGTAATTATTGGATTCAGATGCAGCTTTCTGTGTCTGCCTGTACTTGCTCAGAAATATTCACAAAAAAAAACTTCTGCTGCCTGAGGGAGGCAGAGCTGGAAGTGACCCACCATCCTTGGATCAAGAAGGGGATATTAGGCAGAGGAGGACTAGGAGAAGCATTTTGGAAATTGTAGGACTTCAGAGCATATTTTTGGCCACTTCTGATGGTGAGTCATGCTTGACTAGACCTCATATCAGCAGAAAGACTTAGATCTTACATTCATCTTTATCTTTCAGTAAATCTAAATCACATTTCTTTACCAAAAATAAAACCCAACAAAGCAAATCATTAACAAATACTGTAGCAATAAAATACAATTCAGGAAGCTATTTAGCTTTTAAAAACTGAGCATACAGACCTTTCTGGAAGACCCATCACATAAACTTTTTTTTTCTTCAAGTATGGCATCATGCCATCACCTTCACTATGAGGAAAAAAATTGAGGAAAAAAGCGCTCATTTTTCAGACTGATTCATAGCTCTGAAATAAGGCTATTAAAAAGCGAAAATCATAGAATCATAGACAATTTAGGTAGGAAAAGAAGATCACTGAATCTAACCAACAACTTGTGCTCCAAACACTTCATGAGCTTCTGCACATTGCACTGCCTTGGTGTTCTTCTTGTCATAAGGGGCTCAGAACTGAGCACAGAACTCGAGGTGTGACCTCACCAGTGTCAAGTACAGAGGTACAATCTCTGTCCTGGTCCTTCTGGCCACACTATTGCTGACACAGGCCAGGATGCCATTGGCCTTGGCCACCTGGGCACACTCTTGGCTCATGTTCAGGTGCTGTTCACCAGCACCCTCAAGTCCTTTACCTCCGGGCAGCTTTCCAGACACTTTGCCCCCAGTCTATAGCACTGCACAGAGTTGTGACCCGAGGGCAGAACCTGACAATTTGTCTTGTTGAACTCATTCAATCAGCCTCAGCTCATTGATCTATCCTGTCCAGATCCCTCTGTAGAGCCTTCCTGTTCCCCAGCAGGTCAACATTCCTCTCCATGCTGTAATACAGAACTGAAGAATGCAGGAAGTGATGAGTAAATGAAGCAAGCTCCTAACCGACGTTTGCTACAGAGAGGTAATTATCTCAGCTCTGAGATTTAGGGGATATAAAGAATGTAGAATTCAGGATTAGAAAAACAAAATCACACATCCATAAAACCAGCAAAAACAACCAAACCCCACCCCCCTTTAAAAACTAAATCAACCAAGCAAAAAAACCCCACAAAACCTGCAGTCCCTGGAAGAGGTTCTGTGTCTTTGCACCACCATTTACTTGCTTGCTTTGCTGCTTTGTGTTATTTCCAATGTTATCTGAATCATCAGCCATAACATAAATGATGACTCCTCTTTATTTTCTGAATTTGTTCTTCCAGTGGAAATACTGTCATTGCAACACTTTCATAAAATGAGGATATGGTGAACTTCCTGCGTTTTCTCTCTGTAATTCAGATAGACAACTATTCCTCTGAAATTAATTCCTAAATTATAAGCTCAAGACAACTATTGGATCTCTCACGCATGTACATTTACTAATTAAAGCTGACAGATAGACTTGGATTTCTTCTCAGAGGATTATAACACATGGAATAGCAATCTGGCACACAAAATGTTAAGTCTGCATGAAAACACTAGGGCTACTGAGAAAGGAATTTCCAAATCACCTCGTTCGTAACACTATTTGTCTCATATTTCTGGTCATGCCGTGATTCAAGATGACCATTCTGGCTCTCATATCTTGATAAGATGCCCCAGAAATCACAGAGGAGTTTGTTATTTACATAAATTTACTGATTTCATAGTAAATCCTGTGATGGTATATAACTATTTCAGGTAGTTTTGCAAGATCACTGATGAATTCAGGCCACTTAATTATTGCCTTATTCATCATATGGATTTCTGTGTTCAGGTGACTCAACTGTTTCACACTCAACTAAAATCCTAAAATTCTCTGGAAGTATTTTGAACTTTGAAGGTCAAAAGGCAAAAATAAATGTGGTCAACAGTAAAAAAAGAAAAGACACATGCTTTCTTTTTCTGAAATAGCCTAGAGAAAGCATTGAGGTTCTTATTTCAAGCTATGTTATTTCTCAATAATGACATGATCTGTCACATGATATGGAGATCAAAGTTCCCTACTTTTGTCCCAGATGAACTATAAATCCAGAGGACATAAAATCTTCTGCCAAAATCCACCATGAAACAGCAGAGACCACAAAGCCATAGAGATGTTTAGACACATTAGTAGACACTTGGCCAACTTTTCATACACATCTGCTTGAGATTTTTGAAACATGGTCTTGATCTGAAAGCAAAATAATATTCCTATCTAATACTTCAGGCATTCAAGATCTTTGTTGCAATAAGACTGTAGGAATATTTTAAGCAATGTGCAGAGTATTTCTTTCTCTGTTATTCACCCAGAGCTAATAATGAAAGATATGACATGAGCTCTGCATTTTGCAAAAGCAAATGTACAGAATGATTTCTATTAACAGAAATCCACCTGCACCAATCATGTCTGAGCAGATATGGGGAGTGGAAAATGAAGAATAACAGTGAGGGATTACTGTCACAAAAATTTCTCCACATGATAAAATAAGTGAATTTTCATTAGAAACAGAGTTTCAATGGGAGGAAAACAAAATTAGTTTACTCTTTCAATGTTAACATGATCATCATACTGATTATTTTATTTATTAGCATAATTGCCTTTTATTAAAAAAATCATGCATCCTTGAAACATAGTCTGTAATCAGATTTGAATATACGTTTAAATAATTACATGCTTGACATACCATAAATAATTATGAATCGTGACCTTAACAATGCTACAAATTAAGAGTTATTCTTAATGTTGCTGCTAGTAACCAGTTAAATGCATATATGCCACAGCAAATTAACATTTTCTACACGCTGGGACCTTGATTAGATATAGTTTCTCTTAGTTCCCCTCTGTCCCACAGCAAGGGGCACGGAACTAGATGATCTTTTAAGTCCCTTCCAGCCCTAGTCATTCTATGATTCCAAGCTTCTGTGATTAGTCTCTCTTGGTGGAGCCATTGTCCCTCAATGGAGCCTTAATTATCTGTAAGATAATTAAGACATTTATTAGAGCAAGAATCAAACGCTGACACTCAGACATTAGGTGAGTTCTGTCTGGTAGCCTCCAAGACAGCCTCTGGTTTGACTCCTTGGTTCAGTGTATAAACATCTGTCTTTTTGTTTGAAGACAAACTGATAGAGAAATCTAATTCCAAACAAACTGAAATCTTGTGATTTTGGGTGTTCATTGCATAAGTGAGATGGAGAAATCTGAATATTGGCTTTCCATACCTGAGGTAAGTTTTCGGCTCTTAAGGGATTACAGTCAGATGTATTTCACATTTTTCTGCAGTGACAAGAAGTCCATAACAATAATTGGAATCTTTTGGTGATGAAAGCTATTGTGAAACTGTCAGAACCAGTGAAGTGAACCCTGGTTCTCAACATGTATGGATTTCCCAGGAATATTGTTTGGCCTCTGCTATTTCATTTAATGTTGAACCAAAAAAATTTAAAAATGCATTTGAAAATTTCCAGAAAAATACAAGCCTTGTAGAAACAAAATTAATCATCCTTATTTATGATCACATCTTTCTGCAATAGTATCAAAAATTAAGATTTAAATAGACTACTTCCAAAGAGTGAACAAGTTTTTGTACCTTGCAAAGTGGTTCTTAGATATATTGGAGCATCTACTGCTTATGAAGAATGTTAAGAATCGGGAAAAAAAAAAGGAAAAAAAAGTCACCTTAGAAAACTGACCCCTATCTGAATACTTCCATATTCATCAAAGGAGTCCATGTTCCAGATCACTGATTTAAGCCAGCAGCAGGAGTAAGGACACATTACAGAAGTAAATGTTTGCAGACTGAAGCTCCATAACAGCTGCATCACTGCAAAAGTTTTCAACATCCAAAATATTCCTGTCTTACCACAGACCCCTAGTAGCTAATGTAGACTCTTTGTGCTTCAGATGTTAGAATGTTATGGTTTTTAAGCAACAAATATATCTTTCACAAATGAATGTTCTAAAGAAAGAACGTGCATAATGAGATAAACACTCTGGGATTATGATTTTCAAAGGGCTTTTTTTGGAGGAAGGGCATTTTATGGAGACACTGAGCATATACTTTTTAAAAGCCCACAGAAAGAAACATAAGGACTTTTGTGGAAGACAAGACAGGGTCTCTGCATAAACAAAGACCTCAGTTTTGCAAGAGATTGCTGTTTATTGCCTAATATATAGCATCTTGAAAGCTGTACAGATATGTTGCATATTTTTCATTTTTTATGACATTCCTTTGTTCAGAACAATTAATTCTGTATACTCTAAACATGGGATAATAGGAGAGCAACACATCTAATTCATTTTTAAAGATAAAAAAAACCTGTTTATGTACTTATAATGGAGTCAAGAGCTCAGAACTGTATCCTTTTATGAATACTAAGTCACACTATAAAAAGGAAAAGAGAAAGAAAACCTCTGAGTTTAGCATAGCCATTCACTTCCATATTTCTACTGAAACTTCTAGTTGCTCTTTACTGGATAAATTTCTGACATACCGTGGCTTCCAACTGAGAAAAATAAAACAATTTAGGCAACATAACTCAAATGTTTAATTACATTTGAAGATGGAAGGATTCAGCTGAGAAAGACCTGCCTATACAATTCCAGATAGATTTCCCTAAAGATACATTTCCTAATATAAGTGCAAGAAAATATTTAATGCAACTTTAAATTAACCAGACCTTACAAATGACAGATTTTGAACACCTACCTATACATAAAGTGGGATATATCTAAAATGCCTTAAAATTAAAGGGATCAATGCTCAGATGGACCCAGGGGTTTTTTTTTCTCCAATTGTTAGCTCACTTTTACAGCTAACTGTAGTTCAACAATCAAAACCTGAGCCATCTAACACTATTAGTGAGTTGAAGAAATGCAGGTGGTGAACCTTTAGTGGAAAGCCTTCATTTCTAACAGCCCCATTGAAAGAAAGAACACCGGTAAGAGGGCAGGTCTGACCATATCAGAGTGAAGGCTGATACTCAAGGTAATAAATTTGCTTGATGTTATTTTTGGGGTATTTCTCACTTTTTTTTTTTTTTTTTTGTCTTGTATTTAAAACACAGAGGCTTGACTTCTCATCTCTTCTTTCTATTTATTCTGCAGTTTCAACACCATCTCAGAACAATCTCTTCTTGTTAATTTCTGATTTCTGTTGTCAAAATTAAGTATGTAGGCAATCCACATGCAAGTATTCAGGGTTATTTTGTTGTATTTGGTTTTCTTCTTTTTTCTTTAAGCAATTCACATTAGTATTCTTTATCTCATTGCTTGCCTCCTAAGGACAAACATACTATAAAGTATTCTCATAAATCAAATTTAAGTGCACTACAGAGGTAACAGTGATAGCAAAAATGTCATGCTTTGTCAGTGGGTTAGTGGAGAATGACCCATTTTCAAAATGAAATGATAAAATTGGTATGAAAAACCACATAAAAAATTGTGACATTTATACTGCTGAGATGCCAGGGAGATTTAGATCAAACCTGTATCACTAATTCATTCTGAATAATCTGGAAAAACACAGTATTCCTGGAGAAACAGATAAAAACAAGTATGTTTATTTCTTCTCCTTTGGGACCTGGATACTAAATTCAAATGAGAATGAGAAGATTCTGACATATTAAAATAATAGATCATATACAAAAGAAATTTTTTTGATCTTTTTTTACTTTCTTGTTTTGTCATGGAAAAGCACACCAAGGAAAAGATTGCCATTCAAAACAGATAGTCTTAAAAGTCGACTATTAACTACACCTGCAAATAATAGTCAGGCTCTACTCCAGTAGCAGGCATTTCCCAGTTAGTTTAGATGGGACACTTGAAATTTTGTTATCATGACATAAGGGAGTGAAAGCAAAATCATGACTTTAAAGCCTTTAATCTCGAACATTAACTTCTTTATAATTCACTGCAGTATTCATCACTATCTAATTACGTTAATCTTTTGGCTACCAAAATGACAGCAGCTACATTATTGATTCCATGAGGCTTTGGAAAGTGCCAATACTCTTGAGAGAAAATAATTGAAGGGCACAGGTGCTCATTTTTCAAATCCAGAGTAAATTATCATATGCACACACAAGGACAGTAAAATTTGTCTCAAATAACTTTTGGACATCTAATTGGTGAAAATGGTGGTTTATAGCTAATAGAGTGAAAAGAGTAACTATAAGAATTAAAAGTAATAATTTAACTCTATCAGTGGTCGGATTTCTCTAATTCTCTTCACAGATATTTATTATATAATCAAATTTTTACTGTTTTCAACTGCCTTTTTAGACATTTTCTGACATAAATATCTAGAGCCTCATTAATTTCAATCCATATCTGTCCATGCTCAATTCTGCTTTATGCCACTTACACAATCAATTCAAGAATTAATTTTGAAGCTGTGATTAGTTTTTAGCTGTTAAAGCATGAAATATTTGCTATGAGGGATTATACCCCACAGATTAACAGAATACGCTGCGCTAGAAGGGACCATATGTGTATGTACCTGTATATGCAGGGATTTGGACTTTTATACAAGTGGATATGTATGCACACGTGTTTATGAACAGGATTTTTTCTGTACTGCTGTGCATGCAAAAGTGTAGACACATTTGCATTCTCAAATTTTGCAACTTGAATGTTCGTTTGAGGCTTCTAGGAGGAAACAGGTGATAAATGTATATAAGCATTTCTGAAAGAAGTACTGTGCAATATTTCTTTCTCACAGAGTTGAGCCTTACTCTTATGGACATATACTATAAGTGACACCCTTCAAAACAGTTTTCAAAGAAAGTAATAAGACAGAAGAATTTTCTTCCTCTGAGAAACCTGCATGTCATTAATGAAATTCAGACTTAAAAAAGCATTTGGAAAAAACGGTTTCTACATTGTCCATGTTCTGTAGCTACTGCAGTGTCTTTCTGCTTCACAGTGTTTTCACACTTCTCCTTACAAGGTGCATATGCATAGCATATTTTTGACAGGGTTTTTATAATGTCCAGTATGCCACACAAAGAAAGCTAAAAAAAATGCTTTATTCTGTTTATTTATTTTTTATTAATAAGAACCTTCAAAGTTGCTGTGCAGACACAAGAATTTGCATGATGATGAAGAAGCATATAAACACAGATTTTTTAACCAAACTTAAACCCTGAATTCTTATTGCCTATCATCTGTGAAAAGCAATCTCAAGATTGATTCAAAAGTCAACTAGATTGTGTCACAGGCAAACCTAGTGCTGTGCTCTTATAAAGCTTTTTCTCCTGGTGCTAAATTAAACATTCTTTCTCTCCTTTCTTAAAAGTAGGAGTCTCCACAGTTTATCACAGAGGTGAACCTGTCTCACACTGTTAGCTCTGAAGTTGTCAAAGGATTGCATACATTAAAATAGGCCTGAAAACACAGTGCTCCTGCCAAAAAAAGAGAAAAAACATGACTGGGTTGAGATACCTCAATTTTGCCAATCAACAGGCTCAGTGTTAATTTTCAAAATACCATAAAAAGTTTACTACAAAGTTGGAAAGATTTTATGTTTCCAGAGTGCAAACAATAAACCTATCAGACAATCATAACCAAAATAAAGAGCTCTTCACTTTAGTGGTATGTGAATTATGAAGGTACAAATCTTATTCAGATTGCACAGGGGAGTGTTTCACTGACACTTTAAAATTCTGTTTTCATTGTACATTAGTACCAGATTTACCTGCCCCACATTTTTCATCTCTGACACTGAACACGCTCTGTTCAAGACACTTTTTCAGAATTATATATGATGCCAGAGGATTGCTCAAAAAGCACTTCTAAACAACATGTGAAAGCACTTATTAAAATGCATGGAGAAAAAAATTAAGCAAGGATTGTTCGGATTAGTTTCCTAACAGTCATAAAATACATGTTTAGTCATAAAATGGACATTAAGTCATAAAATACATGTTTTTATCACTTAGAGATATTTATTTATAGAGAGAAGATTAATCTTAATTTGTGTAATTTCATGGGAGCATATGAACCTTCTGAATAAGATTGATACTTTCTGCTGCATGGGAAAAACACACTGCTGCAGGTGAGGCTATGCACTTGCAGCGTAGAGGCATGTCCTAGGTTGCAATATAGATGTATTTAAGTATTCTGTTACCACCAGCTGTGGGCCGTTATCTGTTATCACCTACTAATGACCCACTCTGGACGACAGACAATGGGCCATCCGTTGGCTGTTATCACCTGCTAATGACCCACCCCAGGTAACACAAAATGGGCCATCAAGGACCCACTGCATGACTCATGGATTTATCTCATCCCATTGTGGGATGCTCTGCCCAGGAGGGAGGAGCCAGGTGTTCCCATCTGGATATAACCTGGCCTTGGAACTGCCTGAGCTAGCCCTGTCTACTGGGTTCCCAGAGGACAAGAGCTACCACTGGATTTTCAGCTGGAGACCAGACCTTCACCGGATCACCGCTTGAACTGAACTACTTCAGTTGGACTGCTACCACCACCCTAACCGGATGTCAGGTTGTATCTGACTTTGTCAGTGCTTTTCCTTGTATTATTTCACTTATTTTTAATTTCAGCCTTAACTTGTGATTTCCCACTGGTTTGTTTTCAAACCAATACAAGGAGTGAAGGAGTTGTGCTTAACTGGCCCCATGTGCACACACTGCTCCCAGAAGGCAGGAGATCCATCCTGAATAGACCTAATATAACAGTAAACTTTCATCTGTCCCTGGGTGATCAACCAGGGTGACATGTTACAGTATAGTCTTATGAGAAAAGAAGGTGGAGATAGTTAGACATAGATGCCCCAACGGAGATGTGTGCTGTTTTCTCCTGGAATAGAGGTTAGTTTTCTCCGTAGTTGCTGGTGTTAGGCTGTGTTTTGGATTTTGGAAACAGGGTTGATAACACAGAGATGTTCTTGTCACAAAGAGAGCCTAGGCTTCTGTTCCTCCTTTTCCCATCCCACCCCAGCAAGGAACCTGGAGATGTACAAGGAACTGGGAGGGAACATAGCTGGGACAATTGATGCCAACTGACCCAAGGGATATTCCACACCAAACGGTGTCATGCTCAGTATATAAACCTTGGGGAAGAAGGAGGAAGAGTTGGATGTTTGGAGTGGTGGTGCTTGTCTGGCCAAGTAACTGGAAGGTGTGATAGAATCCTGCTTTCCTGTGGGTGGTTGAACACCTGCCTGACCATGGGAAGCAGTGAATCAATTCCCTGTTTTGCTCTGCTCACAAACATGGCTTCTGCTTTGCCCATAAAACTAGCCTTATATCAACCCACAAATTTTTCCCCTTCACACCAGGGCAGGTGGACATCCAAAGGAGGCTGTGAACCCCATGGGAAGCCTGCAGTGAAGTAGACTCCTGGCAGGACTTGTGGTCCCTTGGAGAGAGGAGCCCATGCTGGAGTAGATTTACTGGCTGGATTTGTGCCCCTGTGGATATACCACACTGGAAGGGATGCACATCACAGAAGAGACCCATACTGGAGCAGTTTGTGAAGAACTGCAGCCTTTGGGAAAAACCCGTGTTGGAGAAATTTGTGGAGGACTGTCCCATGTGGTAGTGTCCCTGTGCTGGAGCAGGGGAAGAGTATGAAGAATCCTCACCCTATGGAGGAAGCAGTGGCAGTGACAACTGACTGCAGTCTCTGTTCCTTGTTCGCCTGCACCCTGGAGAAAATGGGGAGTAAAACTTGTCCTATTAATAAGGAAGGGGTGGAGGGATGGGGTTTTAAAGATTTCATTTTGTTTCACATTATTTAATTGTCAATATGTTAATTTCCCCAAACTGAATTTGTTTTGCCCATGTTAATTGCTGAATGATATCTCCCTGTCTTGACCCATGAGGTTTTCATTATATTTTCTTTTCCCTGTCCTGCTGAGGAGGGCAGTGATAAAGCAGGTCCACTAAACTGGAGTTAAACCAGGACAAGATAATAAAATAGTAAAAAGAGGACCATGTGACCAAAGTAATTAATGAATAAAACTAAAATGTGTCAGAGCATTTAGAAGCAATTTTACAAGTATTTCTTTGATGTTTCTCATTCCCTTTCTTCATTTTCTAAATCTCAAGGCATTCTATTTACAACAGACTACGTATCTCTCTGACCCATGTTAGCCTTGGATCTAGTAAATTCTGAGGTATCAGGTTTTTGGTCTTACTCTGTCCTTCTCCCCCAACCTTTTCATTAGATTCTATGAGAAAAGCTGAGTCCAAATCAGGAGGGAATGATTTCATTAAGAAATTGATGCCAGAAGTTTCAGATCTGTGTAGGAAGGTCTCTAGTTGCATAATGCCTTCTACATTTTCATCTAGTTGAGATATCAAGGAGTGCATTCTCAGTTTTTTGAAACAAGGGGTAGCTTCTCATTTAGATTTTCTATGCACCTTTGGAAGAAAAACACCTATTTGCTGTGATAGTCTTTCAAGACTGCAATGTAAATTCTACCTGATCTTTTCCCTGCATATTATTTTCTAGAAAATTTCTGTGCTCCTTTGCATTAGTTTCTCTTGCAACTGACTTATAATCAAGCAAATGAAAATTTAACTTCTTGCTGTATGAAAACATTGCTGTAAATCTGCTGAATCCATAGATAGATGATAAATTAATTTTGGGTTTAGTCCAATTAATCTTGATTTTTTAACCAAAAAAACCTATCCCTGCCACCCATACCTACAACACAGGCTGAATGCAATAAAGTACCACAGAGAGCATGGGGTAGCTCAGTGGGGAGATGTGAGAAACCTGTGTTGACAACAAAAAAGGCCAATTTCTTCTTCACTAACTGAAAACGTCTTCATTCCAGGAAACTTTTGGCCTTCAAATTGCTTGTGGATAATAACATATTTCTATTCACCTATATATTAAAAGTCACTAAATTATGAAATTTTGTGCTTTTTTAAATGCTATGTTTCACAACAATTCACTTGTTTTTGTGAATTAGTCATCCTTGTAATTTGGTTTGCAAAAAATACTCCTTTTCTTGCAGTTTGAAAAACATAAAAATCACATAATTGTAGAAGCAACAAGTCATGTAAGACACAGATTTTATACATGAGTATAAAATGTAATGTCTTTCACAGGCAAGCATCCTGTATTAAAATCTCTGGCGTCCAATCATTACTAATTCTCACTTTCATATATTTTCTTTCTTTTGAATATCTTTCATTGCAACTGAACACTTGTACAGTATAAAATGATTCAAATGTTTGAAGTGTACATATTTTACTTTTGTCAAGCCTTCTATTTCAGCTAAACCATCTCTTTCATTCATGACATGATTTAACAAGTCACTCAGGAAGATAAAAATTTCTTTCCTTGCATAATATTTACCTTTTTTGGCTATGTATAGATTCTGTTAATTTTTAATTTTTTTGCCAAAGTATATGTCTTGAAATCATGAATCATGGCAGCTCCCAGCACATTTTTTTCATCATCTCCTCATAGTTTTTTGACAATAAGTAATAGAGAAATGAACTGTAACTTCAGAAATCAAGCAATACAGTATTTTCCAGATATGTTTTTTATGCTGTGTGCAGCCAACATTCGCATATACGGGGAAGTTTCATCTCACTGAAAACTGATGACTAAGCTGCTATTCATCTTCGCTTTATGTCCCTCAATCATGCTTAAATTCTGCTGAATAAATGTGTATTTCAGAATTTTTTTACTAATTTCCTTCTTTGACTTAAGATAAATTAAACAGTTATTTTCCCAAGATAGCCCCATTTTTTTCCCAGTGCTAATGTGAGTTCTAATAAGAGGATTCCTGGTAAATTTGTGGAATTCAGGAGAAGTGTTCCTTTTGACATTAATCTACCTTTTCATGAGTTACTTCTCTTTCTCCTTTGATGTTTTACGATTGAAAGAAGCTGAGAGAGTTCCCCACTAGCACTGAATATTGCAATATCAAAGGCATATGGGTTTTGGAAGATGGAGAACTATGGAGAAAAAAAAAAAAAAGAGTCTTGAGGATTCAAAGACTTCTGCAACCAGAGGGTAGGTGTAAGCCACAGGCGATTTCTAGGTTTCATTCCCTTTTATCTCCACAGTTTCCTAAACTTTAACTCTTCTGAGAGAGACAAACAGAAGAAATTCCATGATCTGCTTATGTTTCTGTGAGGTTTTTTTCCCCTTTTCTCATAGTACTACTCCCCTTAATAAATTATTTTTTATCAATTTTATGGTCATTGAACTGTCATATTAACACCACAATTAAAAAAAGATGGATGTGGTGTTAATATGCTAAACTACATGTCTTCTGGAAGAAGCTCAGCTGGACAAAGAAAATACTTCTTTCTTGCCAGCAAAAAATTTTCCTTTTACCACAAATGTGATGCAGCCTCTTCCCAGTACCTTTCTGATTTCTGTGTCTTCTGCATTTTCCTGTCTCAGGTTATCCAGACTGTGTCTTTCTCAGTCAACAAATAGGAAGATGTGGACCTACTATAGATGTGATGTCAGTAGAAGTTGCCACCCCTTCCTCAGCCCAATGGTCCCATGCAGAGGACTGCACACATATAATGAAGCATGCTCCACACATGCCACATGAAGAAAATTGAGTACGCTAGAGCTATATCCAAATTTTAATGTCCAGCTCTTTTCTGGAGGATTCTGAATCACTGAGTTTCCTTCCACACTTGATCATCACAGATGAGGCAAAAGGAATTTCATTATTTCAACCCAATTTTCTCTCCTGTGATGTTACATTGCTAGCAGCTCTTCAGAATTCTTTAGAAGTTTGAGGGGTAGTGTTGTCAAAAAACCTTTTGCCCTCAGGAGAGAAACTTACGTATTTTGTCAGGTGGAAGATGGAACCAATGTGATAAAACTCAAAAAATCAGACAGTTAATTGTGCTGGGATTATTTTTCTGCTATGCTGTGCTCCTTGATGTGTTTATGTCCAAAAGCATTGCATGTGGTCATTACAGAAAGATGGTGTCGCCAAATTCATGAGCTTTACAAAATATGAAGAGCTGATTTTTCTGTACAGTAACTGACATTGGCAAAGTAATAAGTCTTGCCAAAATTAGGGATTCTGAATAATCCAGGTTGAGTTGAGATATTTAGCTAGTAGTAAAATAAAGTCTAGGTACTACAGCATTTAAGGAAGGAGCTTCACAGCAGTCACAGCAGGATTTAAGAATAATGACTAAGATAATACCATTCAGCTATAATACTATGCTGAGGGGCTTCTCCTAAATTGTTTTCAGAAAATGTAAGAACTGAGGATAACAGAGGAAGGAAAAGTCATTCTGTGAATTCTAAAATTCTAGCCATAAACTTGGGTGAGTCTTGGGAATTTTAGACAAAAGGTATACAGAGAAAAAAAAAAGATTGTGAGTCTAAGTTTAATTCAGGGATTACTTTTTGAAATTGTTTATTTGTAAGCTCTTTGTTGCAATCTGTTTCTCTAAGCCTGACTAGACTGCTTTGTTGTACAAATAAGCTTCTGTGCTGTAGGGGTAAGGTAAATCTGGATGATAGTGATGAGTTTAAGGCTATCTGCCTTCATAAAGGTACCAAATTTAAACTGGTATAGTACAGTCCCTGGACTTTATAATAAACTGGTATGGTAAAGTCCGTGGACCATAATCTGGCTCTTAGGCCACTTATTATTCATCAAGCTGCAGCAAGTTATCCATAGTTTTGGTATTGCAAAATATTAAGCTATGGTAACAAAGTCCCCATGACAGAGACAAATCAGTGTTTTTCCGATAAATCGCATATAGCTGTGATGCACATAATTTCTCTTCCTCCCTTAGTCTAAGAAAAATTAACAATTTTACATATAAGCATTCTTAAACAGGACAACTAGTATTTAGGGCTCATCTAATTACACTACTGTCATAATTAATTTCACCATGATTCTAAATATATTAGGCACATATATACATATACACAAATCTCCTCAATGGCACAAGTATCACATCTGCATATGGACTGTCACCACTTTATTATTATCATCACATTAATAATTCCAGAGGAGAGCACAGTGTAATGTAGAAGCATTTGCCCTTCGAGGTTGCATGGCATGAGCCTAGATTCAATGTCTGCAGAGCAGAAAAAATGAAAAAAGCAAAATATTAGCTATAATGAATATTTAAACAGTTTAGTATTTTAGTATATCTTCTCTTTGAGGTTTGAGGGGCACAAGCTATATTTCTTCTCTTGCTCCATACCACATCTTTCAAGTACAGAAAGGGCAATTATTATATAGACTTTTTTCCTCTTTAACCTTTGTCTAAGATTATAATTCAAAATGGACTATGGATATCGTTTTGTTACAAAATTATTCAAAGTAGTCTAAAAAGAACTGGAAATGTAGAGGTGAAACACAGTAAAAGAAAGGGGAGTGTTTATAATTTTCTTTTGTTATTAAGATAGAAGAACTGTAAATATGAATTCTGGATAGCTATAGAAGTGAGTAGAAGTGTAGTCAAAAGTAATTTATATATTGTAATTAATTATTCTCATTAAGTTAATTTACTATAAATTGTCTTTAAACAAATACATTTGAAGTACCAGAGAAGTTCTTATTTGATTGCATCCAGTCAAAAATAAACCTCAAGAATATTGTAACGACACAGATACACAGTACACTCAGTATTAATAGATCTACCACGATTTTAGAAAGTTTACAACCAGCACATAAAAAAGATTGTTTATATTCAGATTTTACTTTCATTTTCTCTGCAAATAAATACTTTTTGGGAAGTGTATTATTTCATATTTAATTACCAATGAAAATGTTTTTCCGTGGACAGCCCCTCTACCACATGAATGGTTCACAATCACACATCTGTAGCAGAGTTTTGAGTTGGTCTGCTTGATCATTGACCTCACCTTACGCGTTTGTCTCAGTCAGTTTTAGGTGGCATTTCCTATCAAACATTCTCCTTTACTGCTTCTGCAAATAGATGCACTACATAAGTGCTACTCAAGGGAAGAATGGAGCACACTGAATTTTCTAGATCTTCTGCATAATTGGAGCTAATATATGTGGTAGCTAATCTGGTAGCTTGTTAAACTTACAGGCATGTATCAGATCCCCATAGAACACTGAAAAGCACAGTGTGACCATTAAACAAAACACAAGAACAAATAGGAAACTAAAGAATAATCTGAAACGACAATCTGCTAAATGTATAGGTTATTGTACATAACTAGATTTACCTTTAGCAGAGAAAATAAATAAAAAAAACCAAAAAAAACAAAAAGCAATGGACAGAGGAAAAGGAGGAAGATAAAATGTAAATGTCATTCTATTCTTAATGTGTGCCATCTGTCCTCATCTTCACAGATACACTATTACAGAGTTGCATTTAGTGCAAAATGAGAGTAGAACACCCAGGAAAGACAAACTCCCTTTCTTTAGGGAGCCAAAGTCAAACGTGTCATAGTCATTGCAGCTAATTAAGAGAGAGAGATATCCTGGTAAAATCACAAACATCAAAGTCTCACACTATAACCCTGAATAGTCTGATCTGTGGCAAAGAGTGCAACTAAAACTCCTTCTCAGTAGCTCAGATACTCACCTGTAACATTAGTTCTTCAAAAAAGGTGTAGAGAGTTTTAATTTTTTTTTAATATGAATGAGCTCCAGAAAAAATTCTCCTGTGGACTCAGAATTGGATTATCAACTGGTATGGAGAAAAAACATGCATTTCAATACTTGTAAGGGATATTTATTCTGTCCTGTCTTAGTCTGAAATATACTCTAAGCATTGTTCAAAAACTTCAAAATTTATGTGCAACTAGTGAGTATATATTTTTGAAAAAGGTTATGTAATGTGTTTATCCGTCTAAGTATCACATATGTGAATGAACTTGCATGTATATATATGTATTTATAGTGTATGTTTGAATATTAACTCAGTGGAAGAGTTGTTTTTGTGATTTCAATAAAATTTAAATTAAATCTTATATTATTTAAAAGCTAATGTAATCTCACAGATATGGTGGTACAAATTGATTAAGCTAAACCGCTGTGCTCAATATTATTTATCAGGAGGTCAAACAGAAAAGTACATAAAGAGAAAAGAGTGTAATTCAATGCACAATATCTCATTTTTAATATAGATTACTTGGGAAACAGGTGTGTTCAGGTAGAAAAGATAGCTCAAGATATTTTATTTCTCTGTTGCATGCAGGAAATTCCTATTGACATTGACAAAGAGGAGAGTTCAATCTACTATGTAAAGAACAATGTATTAAGAAGTCATCATTGTAAATGAAATTACACATGGCCATTTAGCTGTGACAGTTTAGAGAAAGAATATCTTCTATTTCAGCATCTGTGGGGAAGAGAAGCACGAGTCTTATCTCAGCAAGCTGATCTGAACACCAGCAGTGTGATAACTTGGAAACAGAAGTCTTCGTATTCCCTTCCAAACTATCATTTCCAGAATAAATCATTAAAAAGTTTATATGTTCTGAGAACACAACAAAAAAAACACCCAAAAACCAAAAAAAAAGGTTTTTTTAATTTTGTTTGACTCAGGAACTTCTAGTAATTTAAAATGTATTTAAATACTGTAACAGCTATTTGTACAGCTGTTTTTACAATATCAGTATCATTCTAGCAGAGCCCTATTCTGCTCCTCAGTAATGGCAGTAATTAGGCTCTTCCACTTCATTTCTGTAAGCTTTGCTGAGTTCACAGAAAATTACTTTGTTAAATGAAATTTTAATCACTTAACATTGGTACCTTTTCCCCTATGCTATTTGTTTAGCAAAGTAGAACCCGCCTACAAGACCAGATATAGCACAAACATAGCAATTACTCAACTGTGCAGTGATCTGGTAGATGTAATCATAATTACCATCCAGAGAAAGTCAGTGAAACAAAATTGGAATTTGTCTAGAATTAGTAGTCAAATAATTTTGTAAATAATGCAAAAAGCCTTATATCACATTATGAAAATTCAGATTTTATATTTAAATTGAGTGACAACATAGTGCAGGGCATGGTACTTCACAGCTCAATGCAGAAGCATAGATCTAGGATTGTTTTGAAGTTAAAGAATGTAAACCACCAAACTTGAACACCATTTTTTCAAAATTAATCTCTGTCTTGGAACAACCACTACACGGGGATAAGAGGGGAAGAATATTATTGCACAATCAAATATCCCTATTGCCATCTAGACAATGTTTTGAAAGAAAGTAAAGACTCTAACAACGTTAATTTAAGATGTTGCAGAAGATTTTTGTCAACATATCTTCAAAAGTATGATAAAGAAAAGAAAAGAAAGCAATGTAAGGTCATATATGGGCAAATTAAAAAAAAAAAAAGAGAAACAAGAAAGAGGGGGGAAAATTATATAAGTTTGCTGCAGAGCCACATGTTGACCATGGGATGGCATGGGTAAAGAGGTTGTACAAATCTTCTCTGTATGCCACAAGATATTCTAGTGGTGAACAAGAACCAGTAGAGCTCTGTGGCATACAATTGAGAGACAAAAGTCCATCTGAAATTCAAGATTTATGTGAGCACATGCCCTGAGTGCTTGTGAACAAGACTGTCATTTACAGTGAAGCACAATGCTCACCTTCTATAACATTAAATAGAATAGGATTATCTGTCAATATGAAAAATAATATGAATAGCTGCACATGATTACTAATGCAAGATATTCCTCCTGGAAAACAATTTTATTATTTTTTTGTTGTGCAGAAATGTTCAGCATAGTTGAAAAATGGAGCTAGTGTTTTAACTATTATAGAAGTGACTGGAAGGTCTCAGCTTGCAGGACTAGCTACAGTGGGTCTTTAAATAGATTAGAAAATAGTGTATTTTTAGAGCAATTATAATTGCACTAAGTTAGTACAGAATATATACACTACGCAAAGCCATATGAGTGTAGCAATGTGGGTTTTTAGGATTCCATGTGCTCCTTTTGTTTCCCTGCTCTGTATGCCATTGGTTCATTTTGAAATATGCACTCTGCTGTACCTGTAAACCTATTAGTGTGTTTNCCACAGCCGCCGCTGGTGGCTACCGCTCCCCCGCTGGGCTGGGGCCGCTACTGCGGCTGCCCGGCCCCACGGGAGCAGCTGCCGCTGCCTGGAGAGAAGCACTGCCAAACCATCGCCAGCCCCACCGGCGAGAAGCCACATGGCACAGCCCGCGCGTCCCGGGCTCACNCCCGTGTCTGCGTCAGAGAGAGGTTTCTTTTCATCTCTGCCCTGCTAGCACCTGCTACCTGCCCTGTCTCATTTCCCCCTTCTCCTTCCCTGCACCCCTTTTCCCCATACCCCAAATAAACCTCCCTAGCAGAACAGAGATGGAGTCCGGTTCATTCTTTCGTCTTACCATGTTTCATGCTAGAATTTCTGTGGCTGGAGACTCATGCCACGGTAAGCGCACCCCGGGGGCTGCCCGGCCCGGACTTGGTGGAGATACGCGCCGGGGGGACCTCATTTTGCGAGGCTGCCGCCTCCTGCCATCCTCCCACAGAGAGAAACATCAAATGGTGCCAGAAACCCGAGAAAAATTCCATCTAATCAGCTGCCTTTACCGTGGAGGAACCTCTTGACGCTTTTTCTTCGCTTCTCACCTCTTTCTCATGCTGCTGCACTCTGTGGCCCCGAAGACACCTCGCGGCCACCAGGACACTATCTCCCACGCCAGCATCACTGCCCTGCCACCAGCAAACCCTCGCAGCAGGCGCAGCGCCATGCAGAGACCACCATGCCCATGCAAGCAGCGCCAGAGCAACCCGCCGAGACCACCCAGTGCCGCACTACCGTTCGCAAACGGTGGAGCAGACCTGAGCCACACCACCGCCACCCCACCACCAGGAAGCCACGAGGCCCCCTCTCCGCGCCCGTCGGGCCAGGGCCAGCACCAGAGCTGCTGCCACCGCCCGGCAAGGAGGGCGGAGACAGCACCTGCCCCGCTGCTTGCAGGTGGCGGAGCCGGGCTGCCCACAGCCCCCACTGGTGGCTACCGCTCCCCCGCTGGGCTGGGGCCGCTACTGCGGCTGCCCGCCCCCCCGGGAGCAGCTGCCGCTGCCTGGAGAGAAGCACTGCCAAACCATCGCCAGCCCCACCGGCGAGAAGCCACATGGCACAGCCCGCGCGTCCCGGGCTCACGCTGCGGTAGGATCACAGTGCCCGCCGAGGCTCTCCCGAGCCAAGCACGCGGAAAGCACACGGCACCCGCCATCTTAGCAGTGAAAAGCCAAGTAGCGGTGGCCATCTTAGGTCGCCAGCCGGCATGAGAGGGGCGGAGCTGCCCGGACTGGTGCGGCGGCCAGAGCTGCCTCACTCCTTCACACTGGGCTTTTTTTTTTACATCTGTGACCTTTCGGGGAACTGCAGTTACAGTGGCGGGATTCTTTTAACCACTCAGGAGAGACTTTTATAAAAAAGTCCCCACAAATTCCCAGGAATCTCTGACGAAGCTGGACTTGGTTGCTGAAGGAATATGGCTCACATGGACTGGAGAACCGCGTCACAGAACCGTAGGCGCTAGGTGAGAGTGCGGGCCAGGCTGTGAACTGCAGGGAGCAGGGTTGACTTGTTATGCCTGTGGAGATGAGGGCCACAGGGAGCAAGCAGGTTTGCGGATTTTGCTTGTAATTTTGAGTTGGGTGACCAGCTATTAAAGCTGCAAGGACCCCCTTATATCCTTTTCGTGTGAGATTTCCGTTAAGGATCTAATTTTAATGAGTGCATGTCGCGTTTTTATTTTCCCAGGTTTTTAAGCAGTCAGCAAATCTCCCTTATTTCCCAGCTAAATATTTTTATGTTTTTCATTACACAGTTAGGCAGAGGTGGGCTTTGAGGGGAAGGCACCATGGGGAGGTGGGAACCCCCTAGGTATCTCCTTCTCAAAAGGAACGAACTTCTATCCCCTTCTTTTTTGAGTTAAAATATTTTATTTCAACCTCTGGGGGGCTGCGCAGTGATCCCCTACCAGTCCCCTTCCTGACACCCGTTTTTAACTTTCCTTTCCTTCCTTCCTTCTCCCTCTAACCCTCGTAGGAGCTTCCAGCAGACTGCAGACTGTTTCTCTAAAACACTGGGTTACTTCCGTTTTCCCAGGCTTTTTGCTAGCTTCTCTTTGTCCCTGCTAGAGGGAGACTGATCACCTCCTGCTAGCCCTCACCCTAAACCCTCCCTTCCTCAACCTCTTTTCCTACCCACTATTTCCATAAACAGCCTCATAACACCAGGCCTCACTTTCAAAATGGCAGAGGCCATGCTTCCGAGACCTTCTTCTTCCCAGAATGCTCAGTCCTTTCCAGCTGTGTGTTAGCTCTGCCCCTTCTCACACGTCAGCACGCTGCGCCCCCTTACATCACAGGGCAGAGAAGCGTGGGAAAATCCCACCCCTAGGTTCCCACACCAAAACCGGAAGTGCTGGGGGTGGGGGGGCACAGCTGGCCCGGCCTCACAGGCTAGCAAGAAGAATGATGGGTGGGTGAGAAATATTTTTGTTAATTGTGAATAGCCAGTGTTTTCGATCAGACACTGACAGCTGTTCAAAAAGTAATAATTGTGTTCCGAGTTTTATTTGCCAAGCAAAAGGACCTTTCCCTATTGGCTCAAACAGCAGTCCGTGTTCCAATCAGCAACAGAAGCAACAACAATCCGAGAACTGCTATCCAGCTCTGCCGATTTGCTGCAAAGACATTCCAACTAGGAGAAACTTACCAGCAGCCAAGGGAAATGCATACCAACATATATGAACTCTAATGACTTTATTTTTTTATTTTGAAATCCCCTTAAATAATCCTATGAGTTCAAACCAATAGATTTAACTGTGTATAATTTGAACTGTATCTCAACAACTGCTTATTTTTTCTTTTACATAAACAAAAATGGGGAATTGTAGCAATGTGGGTTTTTAGGATTCCATGTGCTCCCTTTGTTTCCCTGCTCTGTATGCCATTGGTTCATTTTGAAATATGCACTCTGCTGTACCTGAAAACCTATTGGTATGTTCCCCCTGTCAATTCTCCCCCTCCATCTCCCAGTACTGGCTCTAGGGGAGAAAAATCCTGCCCATTCTCTTCCCCTAATAAGCCCGTGTCTCCGTCAGAGAGAGTCTTCCATCTCTGCACTGCTAGCCCTGTTCCCATCCCTCGCTTATCCTCCCCCCCTTCTCCTCCCCTGCAACCCTTCTCCCCCATTACCCCAAATAAACCTCCCTAGCAGAACAAGATGGAGTCCAGTTTGTTCTTTCGCCTCACTACATTTCCTGCTAGAATTTCTGTAGCTGGAGACCCATGCCACGCCAAGCGCACCCCGGGGGCCGCCTGGCCCGGACTTGGTGGACATAGGCGCCAGGGGGACCTTGTTTTGTGAGGCCGTCACTTCCTGCCATCCTACCCCAGAGAGAAACATCATATGAGCCTTTATACTTGATCTTAGTTGTCTGTGCTGTAGCTGTACCATTCAAAAATTTTTAATAAATCCCATCTGTCAGAACGAAGGATAAACCCAAAAATCAGTTAAAAAATTGAAATAAATGTATCAGCTTGACTGTTTGACAAGGAGACTTGTCCACCCTCAGTTCATTTCACTGTGTGTCTTTCCTATTGAATTAGGAAATCAAGTTGAAATCCTCTCTGGAATATCTACAAGATATCTACTCTTCCCCAGGATTTTACTTCCTCTGACATATGCCTACTTCTGTTTCAAAGGAATGATGGTGAAACAGCTCACTGCTTGTGAAGAAAACAATTTGGAGAAACTAGGTTTGATTTGTGAGGAAATGAAAAAAAATTACATAGTTTGGGTTTTCAACCAAGTCCAATGGAAAAACAATAGTGATGTTTATAAACCCAAATAAGGATCCATTGTTTTCTCCTTTTAACTGGGGTTTCTTATTTTAGGTTTGGAATGGCTCAAACAACAGCTAATCTGGACAGACAGGAATAGCAATATATTTACATGTTTTACAGGAAGCATCTTGAAAATCAGAATTTTAAAATTTATTAGTGCAATAAATGAATAATGAAATAGAAATCTTTGTCTTAGCAGATTTAATTAGTAAGAATTGATTCACTTAATGACTTAGTATTTGCTGAATCATGTGATACAAGCCCATCTTGACATCTGAAGAGTCACCACAGTAGGTGGGACACCTCAGTCAAGGGAACAAGCTCTGCCCCAGCCCATGTGTGTTGTACACCTGTGCCTACAATTCTTGCTGGCCCTGGAGAAAGGACTTGTGGCAGCCTTTCTTCGAGTCTACAGGGTTCAGCACCCTCCCGACTATACCATTATTGGTTCTGTTTAAGGCACTTAGCTAATGAGTTACTTAAATGTGACATGGTTCTAAATTGTCCCATCAAGTCCTTTCACCTTTCACCCATCTTCAGTTAAATAAGAGATGTTGCATTACATTAAATGCTAGCCAAATCTATAATGGAAATTCTTATCTTCCCCAATTGTATGTAGACACACATAGCTGTAGATGGCCTGCAACAAAAAATATTATGAAAAATTACTATGTAACTACTGTATTTTTTATTAGACAATCAGAAAGATTTTACAGGTAAAAATTGTAGCTGGCACTGTGATTTTAGTGGATGCAGGAAATTAAATTATTCCTGCACCTGCCTGGAAGCAAACCAGACTCCTTCACTATTACACTGCTCAAATTTCTGTCAAAGATGGTACAATGAGTTTTATATCTTAATGACAGCTGATGTTGTTCAGTTTAGTACAGAAGTAAAACCTGATTATGTCTCAGTTTCTCTGAAACTAATCCCAGATTTGGCAATGCAGAGTCTTTTATAGTGCAAGCTGTTGAGCAAGGTCATTCAAGCTGAAAAAACCCCAACACCTCACAGAGAGAGATACTAGTACAGAATGGAAAAATATATATCATTATTGGGGTTCTGCCTTTATGCTTCACCTTGTCTAGGCAGAGCATACAGAGTCTACATAAGGATGTGAGAAATACAGTAATTTGAAAACAGATCAATCAGACCTTTTGATATGCATTTTTAAAATTCTGTTTGAAGTAGAGTCAAATTTCTTTTTTTGATGAAAGTCTTACATAGTCAATAGAAAAATAAAAGACAAAGCTGCACATGGAAAAAATAAAGATACTAAAAAGAACAGTTTAAGATTTGGTTTGTTTCTTTAAGTCCTCAAAATCAAAATATCACTGAAAATACATTACAGAATAAGAAATTCAGTTTTAATTGGGCTTTTAGGTAGTCAAATTAGTGTTTTGTTCACCAAACTAGGTATAACATCCCAACTTGCCTTACTAAATCAACACATTGTTTTAATACTGACAAGTAAGATAGGACATACTCATTTGGAACAGGATTCTAAAACACAAAAAAATTTATCTGAAAAAATCTTGTATTTATTTGGACTCTTGTATTTATTTGTCTGTAATGATTCAAATCAAGGTTTATGTTGGTAATTTCCATATAGTGAACAAATTTTAAAAAAAAAATTGAAAAAAGGGACCTCCCCAGCTACTATGCTTTGCATCAGAAAGATCAATGCCAATCATCAGCAGCATTACAGCAAACAAATGATTCAAAGATCACTACATCCTATCTGTTCTACTGTGAGATGTATTTCCTAACACACTACAGTCAGACAAATGTTAACTCTTTCAGTTTTGGGGGAAGTTGAGTTGGGGAGAAAAGGTGTCACAGAACCTTGCAATTCATAAGGCTTAAAATGAAGAAGCCCCATTCTTGCCAGTACTGTAAACTCTCTTCATAGCTCTCTGCTGCTTTTGAAATTTCTCTGGAAGATCTCCATGCTCTTCTTGCATTCTGAATCTGATTGCAATTCCTTCTTGTTATATTAAACTATTTGTCTGAATGTTACTACTCTGACATCAAAGAGCCTTTGAAGTGCACATGAAGCCTCAGTTCTGACATGTATTTTGTATATGTGTGGTAACCCTAATTTAGGTTTGATTAAGTTTCCCTTTTTTTATCTTGCAAGCTTAGCTGACGAAGTAATTTCCGTTCCTGAGGTTCCTAGATCACAGTTATCACTAGAACAAAACCTAGAGTTGAATCCATATAAAACATTGATTCAGAAATTTAAAGAATATTTGAAATAATATTAGATTTAACAATAAAGATTTATAGCATGAATATTAGGAAAAATATTTCAACTGAAAGTATCTTAGGATTTCAAGAACAGCCAAGGTTTTATACAAATGAGATCAGCCCTTCTCTTCTTTTTCTCATAGTGAGAAGTTCATCAACTGGTATTGACATATTTCAGAATTCTTTGTAGTAATGGTAGAGCAAGGCTTCTGGGGTTGAATTGCAAAATATCTAAGAACCTGACAGAACTGAATGGTTCAGCTGTTCTTTCATTCTGCTTTCTGTCAGCACAGAGTCTCATTCATATAATTTATTGGAAAAGTCATGAAGTATGCTCATTTTCCTTGCTAAGCAGAATGGCTATATTTATTTCCATCACCATGCCAAAACAGAGTATAAATTATCATTTCCCAAATGCTCCTTACCTCCCAGAGAGCTCTGAAAAATGTAATTGAGTGGGTCCAGGCTATGATGTTTCCTAATTTGCCAGCCAGCATATAGTGTTCTCCACACCATAGATAACAAAATAGTGCATCATGAGGGTATTTGATCATCATCTGCAGGAAGCCATGAGGGAAAAGGAAAAAAAATCAGACTGAATCTCAAGAAATAATTAGGTTTTGAACAAAACAAAGTGTCCTGTTTCTAGTGGGGAGGAAGGAATGTTTAGTTATAGTTGTGCAGTTTTTTGTCTTTCTTAATTCCTTTGAATAGCACAACTCCATCCAGCACCAAGGGATTACTCCTTGTGACAGAGCAGAGGGGTCTAGAAGAGATTATGCATTACCCTATATAGCAGCATTCAATAAGCTCATTCCTATGCAAAACACATATTTGTTTCTTACAAGTTAAAAAAGATAACAAAATAAATGTAAAAACATCCTTCACAATGACAATGTATTTTGCAAGAGTATCTGCACAATCTAGAATTCATATCCTTGCCCTCCCCTTGTTTGCATATCCAATCAAAAAATAAAGCATCTTGATTTAAATTTTCTCATGTGAAGAAAACTTGAAAACAGATTTCTCCTTACTCTAAATAAATCTTATTGTTTACTATTATCACAACTGGCTTTAGAACAGTTATTTGGTCAGTAGGATACAATAATAAAGTACTTAAGATGAGGCTCTATTATCCTAACTCTTGTTGCTGAATACTGAAAATACATCTCCCCTTATTTTCACATGCCTTTTCTTCAACAATTTCAAAGGGTCTTTTTGTTTGTTTTTGTTTGTTTGCTTGTTTATTTCCCCAGTGACCTTATTCGGTGATTTTTTCCAGGAAATTCTCCCTCCACATAAAGATGTTTTGTTTAATATTCACAGTACTGAAGAATTAACATCTCATCACAAAAATTATCAGTCATGAAAAAACATATGCTTAAAAACGCTTGCTGTCAAAACATCTAAGTTTGGGCATCCTCACATGAATACATAAGATTGAATGTATTTTTACATTTTGTGAATAAAACACAGCTGTTCCCCTTGCATTGCTCTTTAGAGATATGTGATTCATTGGGAGAAATGAGTAAAAAGAATTACAGACCTACTTGACACCAAAGAATTTATCTCACAAAGGACTGAGTACGTAAAAGATGTTTTTAATTAACCTGTATTTTTCAGGGTTTTTTTATTTGTGAATTTTTTTCAGTCAAATAGTTTGTAAATGCATGGCCAATCGGAAAAATACAGGATACATACAAAAAGCCAACACTACTCTTAAAAAATTAACCCGTGAGGCATACAATTTCCATTTGTTCCCTGAAAATTTCACTCTTAATTGGCATATATAATAAGAAAGGATTTATTTCTGATGCTCTAAGGCATCAGAACATTATGGGGATTAGAACTCAGAACTACATGAAATTCGCATTAGTATTGTGACTGAGGACAACTCTCTCATTTACAGTAAACTCAGGGATCATTTGTGAACAAACATACTCCATATTGCTCAATATGTATGTATATTACTCCATAAATGGACAAAACTGCTAGTAATCTAGTCAGGATTATATATCCTCACTCTATAAGAAGCAGCCTGAGCCAGTATGGGTGGCTTTTTAATGTTTCCAGGCAGGTTCACTTCTCTGTGCACCAAAATATCTGCAGGGACAGGTGAGCAGTGAAAAAAAGGGTAAATTTTGCAGTTTCATTTGAGATGGGATAGATAGGAATGAATGGCTGTGGAGCTGTGGAAGAAATTAGCAATACAGATTTAATTGGTATTTTTCATGAAGTACAAAACCTTTTCTTCTACTCTTTGTCTTCTTTCATACCACCTCCTAATGGTCTAGTAGGCAAGACAGCCTTCCTTTCTGTCAATCTCTCCTATGCAAACCTACACCACCTTCTGAACATCTTCTTTGCATCCTCTCCTGACTTTATTACACATTTCTTCCCTTTCTTAAACGTCTTTCTTAGACTACGTCTGCTTTTAAACCAGCCTTGACATTTGTGCTTGTCTTTTCAGTTTCTGTTCCTTAATATCTTCTCTGCTGTAATTCAGCCTTTTGTCTATGTGCACATGACAGTGGAAGATTTAATAATAACTTCCTGAAAAAAGTCCAGATTGCCTCCACCACTTCCTGCAAAATATTTTAATACCTTCAACACCACCCACTCTGCCTGTCAAAGGTTTAGAGCTGGAACCCTGAAACTACTGGCCTGTGCCTGGTGCCACTGGTTTCAAGGAAACGATAAACAGTATTAAAGAAAGTTGAGGGTCCTACATGGGAAGAGTGCATTTTTTATCTGTCAGTCCATAAAAGACTGTGCAGCACAAGCACACCACCATCCACCCCCTTTTTCTACTCTCCTTTGTTTTTTGATTAATGAAACTGAACTTTGGGCAAAACTGTATCAAAATTAAAGGTCTTTTTTCATTTAAGGGGAAAAAATTAATTCAAATGTCCAGAAAAGAAACCCACAATAAATACAAAAATTTAGTCACTCTTAATTTGCTGTTAAACTAGTGAAGCAGAAGATAACGCTTTTGCACAAGTATAAGTACTTGGCTGAAGGTTTTCAGGTAATTAGTAACAGGGTTCTAATTTTCAGTTCCTGATACCTCAAGGTATATTCATGATTCATGTAATGAAAAACAAGATGGATCTCCTTCTGTATGAAAAAATTTTGGCAAATTGGGACTCTTCACTTTCGAAAGTCTGTTAAGAGATTAAAAACAAAAGTTGACAAGCATGAAATTCTGTGGAAACAAGGAAAGCAGGTTTATTCACTATTTCTCACAGTGGAAAAAAGAAGAACCTGAACCATTACAAGGCAGCAAGTGTTGACCAAACCCACAGAAATTTTTATCACCTTCCAACACCAACATTTGTAGTGGCAATGGAAGACTATGCTACAGGTGCTGTAGGGGCAAGAAAGTAATTAGACAAATTCCTGGGAAATAGATTTCCTGAATGCTGTGGTAGATAGCAGTCCAGATACACCCTTCAGGTCAAAAAGTCCCAATACTCAGTATTGCTGGAAATATATATATCCCTCCTCATTCACTAATTTCTCTCATTAAGGATAAGGTACAGAATAAAGTGCATTTACGCTTATCCATTATGTTAACACTTACACACTTTTAAGAGGTACTAACCACTCCTTGTCTCCACTTGTTTCTTTGGAAAAAAATCATCCTTCATTTTGGAAAAAAAAACCACTGCAGGTTGTATTAGTTTCTCAGGTATTTGTTTCATTTTTAAAGTGAGTAAGAATTATTTATTACTTCAGTGCCGACAGAATGAAAGTGATCACCACATGTTTTTCTGTTTGCTTTCTTGTATTTTTTTAAATTATTAATGGTTTCCAGCATGTATACTTGAGAATGGGTATTTATAGACACACAGTTGAAATAATCAGACATGCTGAGAATTTTGAAACCTTGAGAAGGGAGGCTTAAAAACAAACAACCAGCCACTATTTCAGAAAACAGTTAATTAGTGAAATCAAAGCTTAATGAATTAGAAAACTGTATTCTCCAATCACATTAATGAAGAAGAAATACTCATGTTGGGCTGATAACACCATATTTAAATTACAAAAATCTGAAATGAGCTTAGGTCACTGAAGCTTACCAATGCCTTCGGTTATCACATATAATCATTAACCTTTAATTTCCACTTGGAAAAAACTAACACTCACGTACAGTAACAGCACAACAGGTTTACAAGAAAAAAATCTTCTCTTTCTCCTTGGGAAGGTATTCATCTACTTATGATGAGGTTACAGTGGGTTCAACTTGTCTCTCTGCCAGGTGTTCACCAATTTACTCTCTCATTTCCCCTTCTCAATAAGACAGAGTGAAAAAATAAAATGAAAATTCTTGTAGGTTGACAAAAGGACAAGGAAGACCACTCACCAATTATCACCATGATCAAAACAGAATTAACATGAGGCAAATGGTTTCAATTTATTGCCTTCAAAGAAATAGATTAAAACAGTGAGAAACAAAGACATGGACAGGGGACAATCTAGGTCACTTTGTATCTGCTCCAAAGTAATTTCCATACAGTGATCAAATTAAAAAAAAAAAAAAAAAAAAAAAAAAAAAAAAAAAATTAAATTTGTTCACTGTATTTGTTCCTCCCGCTCCTTCAATGGCCTTGGTGTCTGCAGAGCTGTTGTTCTCACATATTCTCACTCCTCTCTCATACATATCCTGTGCAGCAATATTTGCAGTTTCTTAAACATGTTTTTTGTAGAATCACCATCAGCATGACGGACGGACTCAACTTCAGCTGAGCAGTCTGTCTGTTTTGGAGCCAACTGGAACAATCTGGAGAGGTCTATGTCTCCTCATAGAGGCCACACCTTCAGTTTCCCCCACCGGCACATGGGGACCTGAACCCAATAAACACCAACATTTACGTTCAACAGTTTGAATGGAACCTAGCAAAATGGTTGTCTAGGAAAAATCTCAACTTAATTAAAAAAAATAAAAAAAAGAAAACAGAAAAGAGGTTAACTTCTTTTTCAGGAAAAATATCAATAGGATGCAGTATTAGGATAAGTGTGGAAAAGAGCAAAAAAAGGCCAATTCTTGCTTTGTCTGCTTTGGTTTGGTTTAGAAAACTAGCCCAGCCTTGGAATAAGGTTATTTCAAATCTGTTTTTAGAATTTCACATTCTATTAGATGTCTCACAAGTTTAACTGGCTTATGATAGACTTTTGATGCCAGTTAATATTTTCATATCACAGATAAAGAGGATTAATTCATGGTTATTTGTGCTTAAAGACCTTAAAAGAGAACTGAAGGTAGAAATTTGATTCCTCTTCCACACCTTTCACAGATGATATTCAGTGTAAGTCCTAGAAGAAAAACAGTCCTAAAGATCACAAGGACATCAGGGCAGAGGTGTGAGGGAGCTCACCTGCCTCTTGGCCTGTGTTCTGCGAGGAGATAACTGAAGTCCAGCCTTACCTTGGAAAGCTATGTATAATTATGCAGCATCTGTACTTCACACCAGACAATACTGGAGACCTGAAAGTAAACACTGGTTTGAAGTTTAGGACAAAGATGTGACTTACCAAGATGCTCAAAGTGGCAGAAAACTTCTTCAAATTACTAAAAGTTCTCTCCAGCAGACAGACAACTAAATAACAAATGTGACCACAGAAGTTTCCCATCCATGTAGAGGTGTTACTAGATACAGTAGTCCATGGCTCTGATGCCTGCAGGTGCAGGCTAGATGGAGACTTGTGATTTAGGTGTGCAGGCTGACCTAAGTTGAATTAGCATTGCAGTTGTCACCTTTATCCCAGGCTTTGGAGTTGGCTCATGACACGTTTTACTTCATTATCTGTTAATTTATTTTAAAGAAGATCCTGACCTCAACTTGTCACAGAAAACCTGACAGCAAACTCAGCACAGGAGATTACAGTTGGCATCATTATTGTCTGCTTTCACTGTCACACAGTTTGGCAAGTGACTTTGAGTAGAAAGTTTGTCAAATTATGGTAAAGGTGTCATTGGTCAACAGTTTCCAAAAAAGTTGAAGAAAACATATTTTTAAGTATAATAACAATGTAAAAAGATGAAAATTGAAAATAAAATAGAGGAAAAGTTGGGAAGAAAGCAAAGGCTACGAATTCATAAGATGAGCAGATGAAAACTTGTGCCCCAAAGTACCCAAGGGATCATGGTGGCAAAAGAGAGTTGAATCAACTGCAGCACAGTGAAGTATCACTGATCATTGTCCACACTGATGGACAAAGCAGACGCACATTATCAGCTCGTAGTCCACTTGGAAAAACTGCAATATATACTGCCAGCATGCCTCTGTTTTGGACATTTGAAAGTACAAATAGAAAACTGCAAAGGTACTACTTAAATGAAAGCAATGAAAATGGACATTAAATTTGCTTATTGACTAAACATTTTTCATTTACCTCAGAGACTTGAAAAGAAAATTATGTAGGATGCAGGTAAATTTGTAACCATGTAAAGTGAAAAGGCTGTGGGCCTGTTTCTAAATTCCACAGGAATTTCTCATTCCTAAAGCTTTTCTGCCAGTATTAGTGTTATCTTTACAGTAGTATTCTTGCAAAGCTATTATGCTAAGAACCCTAATACAATCAGTATTTGTTGTTAGAGATTATCCTGAAGCTACAGGCAAAGTGAAAGCTTAAGCAGAAATATGCATTAAAACTCTTCAGACGCTGTTATTAAACAGTAGTGAGTGAATATAGCTCTTTAAACAATTTTTAAAGTGTCAGAAAGACGTTTGCATTTTTCTTAATGGCTTAGTAATCTCTGCTAGGGATTGAAAAACAGTTTTATTCTTCCCTCTGACATGACCTCGTATATGGACACTGAATTTCAACTACACTATTTTTCTTCTTACCTGACTAAGATTTAATAAGTAAACTATGTGGGGTTTTTCTATTATCTAAGGTTTGATGACTGTCTCAATTTAGATACAAGTTTGGGAGAAAATGCTCTGAAAGTAGCATTTTCTCTAAAGTAAAGGGTTTCAGCAATCCCTTCCTCAGCAATCCCTTCCCACCAATGAGAAATAAATTTTAGTGGATGAAAGTGAAAACAATGTGTTTATTTGACAAACAAGGTACTCACATGGCATGGGAGAAAATGAATAATTGTTAACTATTGAACAGTCAGAACTTTACCCCCCAAACACACCCCCACCCACAGCAGAACAAACCAACCCAAAATGCCAGAGGAAGGGAAAGAAACTCCACCAGCCAACTGCTAGAGAAAAACAAGATGGCAGACAGCTTTGTCTCAGGGGAGGAAAAAGAGCTCACACCACAGCTTGAGGAGGGAAAAAACAGATGGAAACCTGGTGAAACTCCAATGTTGGTCTTCCTTCTCACTGCAGATGAAACTGGTGGATTTAGAGTCCTTTCTTTCACTGGCTCAGCTCCTCCCGAGGTCTGGGCCCAGGTGGAGCCGCTCCTGTGGCTCCCCACAGGTTGCTGACTGTCTCCCCAGGCATGGTCTGATTTTGGACCAAAAAGCAAGCTGAACAGTCCAAGACGAAACAACAGAAGCCACGGATGAATTGCTACTGCAGTCTGGGGAAAGAAACTTCTTGCCTAAGCAAACAAAAAGCAAGCTAGCTAGAAGCAACAATGCGACTCGTGTGCTCCACAAGCCGAGTCTGCTCCACAGGGAGTGAGAGCTTGAACCCAGCTCATGCCAGAGCTCCCCCTGCTCCCGCCCCTCCCTCAGACCCAGCTTAAAGTGTCAGGACCCTTTTCTGGGCATAAAGCCGATCAGGAATAAAGACGATCAGGAATAGAGTACCATAAAATTACCCCAAGACAATGACAGCCCTCAAATAATTTGTAATTTGAAATAATTCTTCCTTAAAAATTCAAATCAAACTATTGGTAATAATTAATTGCTTACCTGCAGCTATTAAAAAAAGTCTTGTGGCCATTTTCTTAAATGAGTAAGGTAAGGGATGGGGAGGAATGAAATAAATGAATGAAAGAGAGCAGTTTAAACATCTAATGCATAACAACAAGCACTAAAACTGTAGATCAAAGAGATCAAAACAAGGTCAACTCTGTGTTGAGGTAAATTGACTGGATACTGTGGTGGATGAAGTCTTCTATGTCTATGTTCCCACAAATTTAAAGGTCTTGCACAGTTAAATTAAAATAAATTTTGTGATTTCTGAGGTCTTGCACTCTACACAGAATTACTACTTCAGTAATTTCTTAGAGACAGTGTTCCACTGGTCTGTTCTGATTTAAGTTCATTAATTCAAAGGTACCTGAAGTTAGGAGCTTTTAAAATAAAAGACTTAACCAAACTTTTAAGTCTTTTAATTGGTATCTTGGTACAAGATATGAAATTCAAACAAACTCAAAGAGAAAATTTAAGCTTGTGTGTGTTACCTTTAAGTATGACTTCATGTATGTAGTACACAACAATTGCTGGCTACTCAGGTGTTTAAATGCCAGCAGTCAACACTGGGTGTCCAAGAATACTCTGAGCAGAAAGGATCTAAATAGATTTACTTTGCAAACTGTAACTACCACTCAGGCTGTTCTTCACAAAATAGTCTGGATTCAGCTTTGTGAGCAGTCTGTGTTTCCAACTGGGGAGGTTGGTACCTGGCTAGAAGGGAGGAACTGAACTCCCTCACATGAAACCCCTAGTGCTGCACAGCTAGAAAATTGAATGAGAGTGTTTTTTCTTCCTGTGCTTTTCTGTTTTCCTCATAAAGACTAATACAACAGAGATCGGTGTGTTCTGTGACCAGTGTTTAACATTTCTCTTGTGAACTGGGCAGGAAACACAAGGAGGAAAGTAACAGATGTGGATAAGGTGGGTATGAAGAAAAGGGGCTTAGAAAAATGAACGATTTGGAATCCTGTAGTTTCTAAAGTGAAGGAAAAAATAATATCATTAGATAGTGCGACTACTTTAAAACCTTCCCTGGAAATACTTTTCACTTAAGTTTTCCTGTTTATTCCAGTTAGAGAAAGTGATTATGTATGTTCTCATTGGAAGAATTTCTATGGATTTTCAGAAGCTTCTTTTTTAAAATTTGCACTTCTGTGTTAGTTTTTATCTCCCTTAATTCCCTTCAGAAGACTGTTCTGACTGTCTCATTTCCAATTTTCAGCTCTGTACTATATTTTGCACTTACAAAGTTTGCCTGCCTGCTTTTCCCAAGTTCTCTTTAAAAGCAGTCTGATTTTATGGCTTTAATTAGTTTGACTAATTCAACTTCCTTTTTCACTTTTTTTTCTTTTTTGTTTATAAAATCACTAGATATCTGCATGTTAGGTCACTTTGTATTAATAGACAGGATTTTGAAACACCATAAAAATAGTAGCTTCTGCTTCTTTATGCATGCAATATTGTTTTACAAAATAATCTAAAAATCACCAAACTCCATAGGGTGAAATGACTAAATACAATTCAAATGCAAGTTGCAAAGAAATCTAAAGTAATAATAAATGTGTATGACTTTCGATAAGTGTGAGAAAATTCTCTTTTGATAGGAATAAGTTGGAAGAAATAAATACGTGCATGACAGGGTAACATCAGTTACTTCATAACTCCATTTTCAACGGAAATTTCCAAAAAGAAGGAATAAATAGAACTTTCTGCACTTTTCCTCTCTGAAGAAGTTTTGATTCTTGTAAGTAAAAGTAAATGCAGGTTAAATGTGGAGAGTTGTCAGCTGGTTAATGATGGTTCTCAAAGAAACATCTTCTCAGTTTACATTTTTTTCTCCATACATATCAGAACCATAAAATAGAATCTTTCATACTAGAAAAGACCTCTAAGATCACTAATTTAGTCCAACACTGCCATTCCCTCCACTGAACTGTGTCCCTCAGCACCATATTTACATGTTTTTTAAAGAGTTCCAGGGATGGTAACTCAACCACAGCCCTGGACAGACTGCTCCAGTCCTTGATAACCCTTTAGGTGAAGAAATTTTTCTAGTATGCAATCTAAACCTTATCCAATCTCTTGTTATTTGGAAGGAGACACTGACACCCATCTCCTTTCAAGTAGTTGTAGAGACCAATGACGTGTCCCCAGCCTTCTTTCATTAAACAATCTCAGCTGCTTCAGCTGCTCCTCACAAGATTTCTGGTCTAGACCCTTCACCATCTCTTTAGCCCTTCTCTGGGCTTGCTCCTGCACCTCAACTTCTTTCTTTTTGCAAGAGGCCCAGAACTGGACATAGAACTTGAAGTGTGGCCTTATCAATGCTGAGTACAGAGGGAAAATCAATGTCCTGATCCTGCTGATATAGGCCAGCATGCCACTGGCCTTGGCCACCTGGGCACACTCTTGGCTCATGTTCACGTGCTGTTCACCAGCACCCTCAAGTCCTTTACCACTGGGCAGCTTTCCAGACACTCTGCCCCCAGTCTGTAGCACTGCACAAGAGTTGTTGGGACCCAAGGGCAGTACCTGACAGTTGGCTTTATTGAACCTCATACAGTTATCTCAGCCCATTGATCCAGCCTGTCTAGATCCCTCTGCAGAGCCTTCCTGCCCTCCAGCAGATATACACTCCCACTCAGACTAGTGTTGTCTCTGAATTTACTGTGAATGCACTCTATTACTTTGTCCAGATTAAAGATATTAAACAGAATGCCCTGAGGTAATTAAGTTCTACCATTAAGTTCTAATGGTAACAGCAAGCAATTTAAATGATTCTGAGGTAACTAGTAGTTGAAAAATCCAAAGTCAATGAAAAACTGAACTCATCATTAAGGGCCACTAAATTGTAGGTGTTACATATTTTCCCATAAGATTAGTTCTATTTGGAAAAGAGACTCTGAATAGTTATATTCATATTCATAACAATGCTCTGATATTCAGACTGTTTTGTCTGAAACATTTGCTCATCAGTTTACATAATACAGCTAAATTTTCTTCTTGAATCTACGGGGATTAAAGTTTATACTCTAACTGGAGTACTTAACAGGGACAATATTTGTCCCAGTGATTTTTTTAAATGTGTTTTTTATTGAATGTGTTTTGTTTGTTATTTGTTTGATTGGGATTTTTTATTTTTAATTTTTGGTTGTTTGTTGTTGGGTTTTTTTTCCCAAGAGAAACAGTGCTGAAATCAGATCATTTTTATGTCTAAAATCTCAGGATGAAGGTTAGAAAATCTAAGACTGAATAATTTAAAATCAAAATAGGATGAGGGAATTCCATAAGCACTAAATTAAATAAAATATTTCAGTGTCTTATCCTCCTATTACATCTTCAGTTTGATTGAGTATAAAAAAAATCTATCTTGTTATGGGCACACTGCTTTTTGTACATGGACATGGGGGTATTATGATTATTAAACACAACCATATTATCTCTAATTTGAGCATGTTAAGGTGCTTAAAGGTCCATTAAGCAGCACATATTTTTTCCCAAACTCTTCAAGTTACTGATAATTACCATATTGTCTAGTAAAAACTAAGGGGAGAAGAGAGGAGGATGGAGGGAAGAAATGCGTTGGTATTCTACTAAGCAACCATTTAGCAATTACATTCAATTCTGAACATATTAAATTTCCCATTGTTGAAGGTTCATTAGTGCATGTCAGTGTGAAATACCAAGGTGGTTTGTGTGTCTGGACACATTTTTTTCCTATGTCCCAAAAAAAACCTTGAAGGAAAGTCATAGTCTGCAAATAATGACAACTTCTACTTCATGTAGAGAGTAGGCAATTAAACAAATTTCTTGAAAGTTTATAGTGACAACCATGTAGGAGGCTGTCATTGTTAAATACTGAGGAACAAAAAAGACCTAGAGTTAAATTAATCTACTTCTTATATAGCTCTTAGAATTTTTTGGTTTCATTTCTGTTACACATGTAGTTATTAATAAAAAGGAAGGACATAATTATGGGTTCTCATACAAAATGTAATTTAGCAGTCAGACTTTTAGCATGGTACATTTCACTCGTATATTTAACATGAACTGAACCAATATATGTAAGGTGTAAACATTTACTTTATAAAATTTTCTTTCACTAAATTAATTGCTGTGAAAGGTTTTAGATTTTTTCACAGCTTTTAAGTACTGTGAAAAATAAGCTTTAATGAAATACATGCTATCTCTGTCTTCTGTATTTATACAGTAATACTGAAATTCTTAGGAACATATTACCATTCTCTTCTATGAAATTAATATTTCTATGATGCAAATGATGTTTCTTTCATTATAAAACCACAATTCCTTAATTAGACTTAAAACCAAGTTTCTAAATGGTTGTTATATTGAGACAAGGGACTAGCGTACAAAGCTGGGTGGAAACCTTACAGATAAATACTACAGGTTGCATTACGTACCTCAACACTTTCTTTTGAAGTAGTCCAGCTTCTGTACTGTTGCCAAACTGTATATATCAGTTATAAGCCTGTATTTAACACAGAGGATTAATCAAAATCTCTTTTCTATCCAATGTGATTTCATCTATTATGAATTTGTAACGTGTTGGGTTGACCACCCTACGTGATTTTTTCCTTTCTTTTATGTTTTAGGACTACACCAAATAGATTTGGTGGTTTTTCTCCTATTCATCACTAGTGGTGTGGGCTTTTATTCTAGGAAATTCAATTTCCTAGACTTCCATAGAAAAAGATTTCAGGTTTAGTTTTATATTTAACTATAGATACGATAAGAAGAAGGAATTTAGGATGAAAAATAGTATTGCATATTATGACAAGGTATCTTGTGCCTCTCCCCTTACAGCTGATATTCATTGACCTGGTTCCTTTCAATTATTATTGAATTATGTACATGAGATGAAGAAGGAACCATTATACCTTGTTTTCAAATGGCAGTGATGAACCATATCATCCTTCTCCACTCTCCTCCTCATTTCCCAAATGATGGCCCAAAGAGGCACTAGAAGGATGATCACATATAAGCATCTCTTCCTTCATTTGTTTTCTAATCTGTGTAAAGGTCTCACATAGCTCTTTTAACTGTCTTTGATATGGGAAATGTCAGAGATCAAAACCCTTGCCCTGCCACATAGAATGAAATATAACAGCTTGGGGTTTTTGAATCCCCCTTGTCTTAGTTAATTTGTTACATAACATTAGGTTTATTTTACAATAGGTTTTACCTGTACTTTCCCTATAGAGAAAAGAATTATGACCTCCATAAAAAGATACCTATGTGGGAAAGTAAATTCAGGTGGGTTATTACAGGAGACAACCTTTATGTATTATTGATAGAAATCTGTTCAGAAAGGATACTTTTTTGGCAATTCTGCATAAAAAATTATTGCTTTAATATCTATACCTGTCTCTCCTTGTGTCTGATTTAGTGACCTATTTAACATGTTCATAACTCCTTAGATAACACTGGAAATCTGTTTCATTAATAAGGCTTTACTTGTAATTATTATTTAAACTCTAGAATACAAGATGGCTTTGCTTATCTGAGGTTACTCTGCTCAGATTAACCACATGAAAAGTGGAAAAGTTATATTTGAGATTAATAGTAATGAATCTTTGGTCTAAAACCAGCTGGTGAATAAGCAGTAAGACCATAGGTTATTTAATAGAAATTGCTTAGACTCACAGTGGAATTAACAATGACAATGGCCCCTAAAAAATTACACTTTTTTCGGTTTGCCTTGTGTAACACACGTAATTCCCAAGCAATATTTACAAGAGAACAACAGCCTAAATTGTGACTTTCTATGGCAACCACTGAAACCGTTGGAGAGAATCAGTCATTGCAAACATTAAAGCTGCTTAACAACTTTTTCTAGTTTGGAGCAAGAACAGGCATTAGGCAGAACGAAACTATTTAACCTTGGAGGCAACTTCTGGATATCCATGATCCAATCTGTTGCTGAAGCCTGTGTCAGCTGAGATCTGGCTGCCCAGGGCCTTGTCCAATCTAGATTTACTCCTAAAATATCATCAAAATCCCCAGTGATTGATCAAGTCTCTGTTGCATTATTTTGTGACACTGCATAACTCCAAGGAAATGTATAAATTTGTGGTGAAATACACTCCAATAGGGACTACTTGTGGATACATTGCACTGAAGTGCAGGAGTTAGGCCAGGATTTATATATCAATGTCATTATAACCTAACGATGTTCCATATTTCTGAATATTACACCTATTACAGGTGGAATGATGTTTCTTGAACTAAATGCCAGAACACAACAGAGGCACATTCTATTTTGTGCTTGACATACACTTATTCTTTATTTATAGTCACAATGGCAAAGTTCCAGGATAGTGCAGGTATTTAACAGCTTAAAAAATTCCTGTTTGTGCCAAGCTAAGGAGTGGAGTGTCTGTGTGTGGGGCTGTGCCTGGAAACAAGACAGACAAATGATGAAAGATGCAGTGATGAGGACCAAGCCTAGTCTGTCATGTTCATTGTTGATAGTGTGGGAGAGACTGGGAATGATTATTTCAAGAGATTATCTTATAGGCATCTCTGGCAATTTGGAAATAAGGGCAAAAATATGAAACCAAAAGCAAACATGTAGGAAGAACCTTGAGACTGGTTGAATCCACACCCAGGAAAGGGGCAGCAATGTCCCATAGCCGAGCTGGGGGGTTGCCCAGTCTGGAGTGGCTGGTGAAGGTGGCCGGTGAAGGTGGCCATGCTTCTGACATCCCTTAGCTCTCTACATATTGAGCTACCATTGAAAAATTTCTTTTAAATTAGTTCTGTCCTTTAACCTGATCCTTTTAAAATAAAGATGAAAAGCTAAAGAATACTGAAATCTGAATTTTAATACTGCTATTAAAAATATATAAACTTTTTCTTACTTCTTTTGTCTTGATAAGCTTTGTCAATATTAATGCTCACTGAGCATATTTATTTTTCCATTTAAATCAATGTATATCTGTCATTAATACATTGTTACTGGTGGTAGTAATCTGCACACGTATTTTCTAGTGAAAACATCACCTCATCTTTCAAAATGGACACTGCTTTTCTCAGCATTTAACACTGAATTATAAGGTGATTCATGGTAAAAATATCTTTGATGATGATTTATCTTCTTCTCTTGCTTTAGAAGTGAGTAAATATAAATATCAGAAACATTCAGTTCCTGCATTCCCACCATGATTTTGGATGATATAACTGCTACAAATTTTGCTTTTATGTTCTACTTTTGTTTATTTGTCAACCTTTCTGCCATTCTTCACGATCTGATGCCTACTGTTTTTATTACTATCTATTTTGTCTGCTTATATTAGGCTTAGACCTTTGTGTATTGTCATACAAAACACTGGGTTTCATTTTTGAAAGGACTTCATGTCCAATCAGACCTGATCTGAAAAAAATTCTCCTGTCAAAAAGACCATCTATTTCTTGGGAAAAACAGTTTCAAAATATAGATTTCTGTGTAAAAATAGCTTCCTTTTTTATCAAAGACATTTCATTATTTAATTTGCCTAAATGCAAGAAGATTCAAGTTTGCTTTTCATATGAGAGGGAAATTTTGCCCTAGATGTGTGGAGCCTTTAATTACTGTAAAACTGCTTGTAAACAGTAACATGGAAAGCTGATGTGAAACATCATGGTCTAGTATTTTTTTCTTCTCTGTTGTCTTTTTGGGAAATCAAATTCATACGAATGGAAATGTCTTTATATGTGCTTGTGTATACATACATATATATGTGTTTCATTGTGTTTTATTGTTTGACTGTTTGTAACTCTATACATGCAATTTCTTTTACTTGCCTTGCCTTGCCATTCACTTCTTCCTCCTTTCCCTTTTCCTCTTTCCTTTTCCTCTTTCCCCTTTCTCATTTTTCCTTTCTCCTTTTTGTCTCTTTTCTCCTTTCATTGATTCTGTTGGAGTGTCTGACATTTGAGATGAGGCTTTTTTTTCTTTTGCTATGTTAAGCTCATGATGTCCTTTAAATTATTAAACCAAAATTTTTTAATAATTGTACTCCCTCAAAAATTTCTCCTCAAGTATAACAAGTACCTTTTGGTAGAGAAAAACTCAAGTGATAGAAAAAAGTTATCACTGAAGCAGTGTTGTTTTTATTGTTTTTGAAAGGAAGATAACTAAAGGAAGACAGGTCTTCAGAGAATATTCATTTATTCCAACATGATTCTCTAGGAAAAAGATATCCATATGTCACTCAATATCTATTTTGTTTGTGGCTGAGAAGAAGAAAGAAAATAACAGTGCAAGCTGAAAGCAATTTTTTTATATTGCCAACAAAAATATCAGGGAAAATAGAACAAAAAGTAATAGCATTTTTTCACAGAAAACTGTTTATATATTTGAGTGACTCTACATAAAAGTCATAATTTTCATCAATTAAGGTAGAGTAGTAATTAAATATTTTACCTGAAGTAGAAGTGTTCTAATTATGATGCCATAAACTTTCTCTTCACAGGAAAGTTAAGTATAGAGAATACTGAAGAAAGAATTCTGAAAACATTCATAAGTACATTTTAATACACACTAAATTGAAATTATAGATATATTGGAAATCTGCCTGGTTTTAAATGCCTAATAAACTTCAAGTAAGGAGTATGGTTTTGTTTTGAAAGAGAAGTCAAAAATAAAAAAAAACCAAAAAAAACCAAAGAACCCCAAAAAAACAAAAAAAAAAACCCAAACCAAACCAAAACAAAACAAAAAAACACCCTCAAAACTCTCAGGAAAGTAAGTTGCTTCCTGAAGGTGTTATTGGAGAATCTGATCGTACCTAAGAAATGGTTAGGATAGAGGGCTACAATGCAGACATTGCAATGGAATTTCCAGCACATATATGGGAAGCAAATCCCATATCTGGAAGTGATACGTTAGTTGACTTCGAATCTGTTTAGGTGTTAGCCCCTGAAGGGACTAAACCAGGTCCCCAGGGACGTTCCTCCAGCTGGCACTCACCATGGAAGCATTGGATTGGGACCAGGAACGCTAGGGAGAGCAAGGCAGCCCAGGACTGCTTATCAGGCTGCTGTACGGCAAGTGGTTACTAGATTAGGTCTGCGGCAAGACAGGGAAAAAATTCAAAAGTAAAGTGTGTAAAGTTTGCAGAGAGACTAAGAAACTTCCAAGAAAGAATGCAATAGGCAAAAATCAGGACCAGATAAAGTGAGGTTGACCCAGAAATGCCAAAAACTTGTCAATCTTCACAAATCAGTAGGAAACACAGATTTTGGAAGAGGATGGGAGAAATGATTTCACTTCACATGGTAGATGCTCTGCATTTCTGCGCTAATTAAAATGGGTATATAGAAAAATGTGGAATCGCATCTCAATATTATCTTTTAAAAATTTACTATTACCTAGTGCATGTTGTTTGGAAACGCTTTTCAAGAATATTTAGCATGAAAATATTATATGAAAACAAACTATGCCATTAGGGTTTCGACTGTCTTAAGAAGAGGAATATCTCAGGTTTGAAATATTTCTAGTATTGCTCCTATCATTAATTTCTAGCGACTAGCCTTCTAATCAAAATTACTTGCTGTCTATATACATGTGATTTCATGCTGCTGAAATCTTTTCCAAAGGACTATAAACGACTTTCTTTTTGAGTCTGCAGTAAATCCTACCAGCCTTCAGTGCAGTGCTAGTTCCCCTGGGACTACTTTTTTCACCATGTGCTGTTTCTAATTCAGCTAATCTTCAGGTCAGTTACTGAGCCAGGGGGATGTTCTTTTTGCACATTTTATATTAAGCTGCAGATAGTTATTTTGAGTACCCTGATTAATATTGTGCAGACCTTTGCTTTAACTGCTGATGAGTATAGGTAGAGACAGAAGTAAATCAGAGTAAAGGGAATAGAATTAAAAGGATAATAAACTTGGTTGTACCTAATTAATTGCCTAACAGCTGCAGTTTTCTCTGTCTCTTCCTCCTTTAGGAATATTACAAGGAACTCTAGGGAATTTAGAAACTTGCTGTATTCTTAAAAGAAGAAGTAAATGTAAATTTGAGATCTGTAAAGCAAAAATATTCGTTAAAATTTTATGTCCTCATTCAAAATTAAATGACTAGAAATTTAGTAACCCTTCAATTATGCTATAGAAGTTATCACACATGGTAAACAGTGAGGATGGTCAGACACTCTCATGTCGTTTCCAGCACTGATTTTCCCATGACTTCTTGTTAATTAATTGTCTGTGTTTTTCTGTGTAAAACTATTATAATAAGACCACAGGGGGAGGTTAGGGCTAATTATTACCTGCCACGTGTTTTGATTACTAACTTATGAAATATGATTTAGTATTATCACTGAAAATAATATATTTCCTTTTGGATGTTTAGCCCTGTCGCTATCAAAATCTGCTTTGATGCAATGAGAATATTTTCTGATGCTGATAATCTGAAGAAGAATTTCAAAAGTTGACTTCATAAATATAACTTTTCTGAATTCTAGAATTGTTAAGTTATTGAGGAAAGATGCAAACTTAAAACTATAAGAAATAGAATAGTTATGAAAAACAATTATACAGAAAAGAACATCAGAAAACTCTGTGGACTGCATAATGGTTTGCTATCAATACCTTGTTGTCTAACATTCTGGAGAAAAAGACATTTGGAGGATTTCTACATATTTTATGCTGAAGTGAAATTTATTTCTAGTAAAAACACAAAATATTTGCCATAATTTGGAGAAGGTAAAAATAATGCTTGTATATGACCAGACCAAAATTATTTCCTTTTTCTTTCACTCTTTTTCTCTTTTTTCCCCCCTCAAGTATCTTTAAACCCAAATCTTTTAATTTTAAGAAAACTTTTGTTTGGCATGACTCAGCATATCACTGAGGAACACATAGAACTTTACAGAATGTCATCTATTGTAAAATGCTCTGCTTGCTGAAAAATTAATTTGTGTGTCAAGTGTAATAAATTAATAAAAGAATGGGTATGCAGGCTACAGACTGAATTACCACAATCAGGCAGGGAGTATATTTTGGCTGCAATTTTTTGGTATGGACTAAAACTGTGCAAGTGTAACTGCAGATTTTGGAAAGAAGTTGCATTGACATTTATTTAAATCTTATTGTAGTTATTACTTGAATATATGAGGCTTGACTTAGCGACAAGCTTTAATGAACATGATTATGCTGCAATATGCAACTACAGCAATATCATTAAGGAAAAGACATTTTTCTGGAAAGAGTAAGTATTGTGTTCCTTATGTGTATCTTCTGCACATCCTCATAAGTATATTCAGTCAGCTCAGCTCTCATATTTACATAATCTTACCACAGCTAGTATTTGAAAAGCAAACCAAGGGAATGTGCAAATGCCAGTTTCATTACAAGTTTGATAAAGAAAAGGGTCTGAAAAGCAGATATGGGCAGGAGAGAAGTCAGTAAAGAGAATTGGAAGATCATGTTTTAATCAGAGATGTTGAGTCTGAAAGTTTTTTCCTAATTCTACTGTCCCTGTTCAATCCACCAGTCTCATGCAGTGTTCCTTCCTTCCCTTCTGCTTTTGCCCATGTACAGTAGTCACCTAATGAAAACTTTTCCTCAGTTACTGTAGTGTTCCAGATGCTGTTGAATATAAGAGACTATAGAGATGGAAAAAAAAAAAAATTGAAGCACCTATCTTTTGGTGTGAATTTTTTGGTTTTGTTTTGTTTTCCCTCTTAACTACAATGCAATTTTTAGCCTGCCAGTATAATCTAATTGAAAACTTCTACATTCTGTTCTTCACAAAATATAAATTACTTAATGTCAGTGAAGTCAGCAGCAAAATCACTAAATAAGTAGAAGCAAAGGTGATAAACATTATTTTTTATTTTATTATCCTTTAGATATAGTCTAGAATCTAGTGACAACAGGTAAGAGACTTAAAAATCATAGTTGTCTTAAACACTGTTAAAATCACAGAAGGACCTTGCCCTCTGTAGCAAATTATGCAAAGAAGCAACTGCTTGTTTTACCACTGTACTCTCACTGTACAGATTCCTGTACTCTCGCTCCCCCCTCCCTCCTTCTGTCAGCTCTGAAAATGCCTCCTGGATTCCAGGAACTTGGACTGTGACTTAAGCCACCTGATTGGAACTCAGGATAAGGTAAAGGTGGTACTATCGCCCAGCTATCTCAGGTCTAAGGAAAAATAAACAAAGCTGGGGGGAGAAGAATACATCCATTTAGAAAGACAACTCAGCAGCTGTGTTGAAAATAAGCTCTGGCTAGGTTGGGTGAAGGGATGCCATAGGACCCAGATTCATTTGCTGAGGCCTTCCAGCAGAGGACAGCAAATGATCCACACTGCTGCTGAAAAAGACAGTGTCAAACATGCCCCTCACAGGGAAGGTGCTTGGGTTTTCCCACATATAGCTGAACATATATTAACCCATGGGACCCCCACGACCGAGAAGCCCAGGGTGAAGAGAACAAATAGGATGCTTTTGGATGCACAGGGTAGTGACTATCTTTCTACTTAATCTGTCTGTCTCTCCCTGCTCCTCCCTTTCCTATTTCTGTCTCTTTTTACCTCATATTTACTGTAAAATAAAATCTGTACCATTGAATTTGGCATGTGGCCTTGTTTGCAGCTTAGTTTGGCAGACGCATCTCTGTGATAATCATAATACTGAGATCATAATATTATTTTGCTGTAGTCATTTCAGGATATTGCTCTCGGACCCAAACTGCCTTTGAAAATAGTACAGTTCCCACTGTGGGAGGTTGTGTGGTTCCTTGCATATGAACTCTTGGAATCTTTGCCACAGCTTCCCTCTGAAAGAGGATGTATGAGAACTTTTGGGGACAATGGCTCTCCTGGGTGGTCAGTGTAAAGAAAATATTTTGTTGTCCTTCCTGGAAAAATTTGTTAGTTTCCCCTACATCCTTGGACTGGATTTGGTGTGAAAAAATTGGGATAATGAGTGATTGGTTATGCAAAAATCTGAAGATGAAATAAAACTATGTTTACAAGTTTTGTGAAAGGCATGTACCTTCAGTTAAATGAGGAAAGCAAAAAAAAAGGTTGCAGGTAGAGACTTTGCTTGCTGCCAAACATGACCATGTCCAAAAGCTTCAGGTAGAGCTTTGGAAGTGGTGAGAGAGAGAATGTTACAGGAAGTATTGCAGGATGTAGAACACTTAAAACATTCCTGAAACATTGCCTAGCAACTCAGACCTTTTGTTGCGTCCAGTGGAGGAGTTGAGAGATGGTGAACCAGTCTGTTGTTCTGATAAAGAGCAAAATGTTTGCATTGACATCTGATGCTGAGGAATTAGCATGTCAACATTTAATTAAAACTGAAAAACTGAAACCACAAATGACTGTCAGGGTTAGAAAACTGCTACTAAAACAGTGCTGTGCATGTACAGCTTTCAAGATCAAAATCTGGCCATAAATCAGTCAAGATTGAAATCCAGTCAATATTAATGCAGTGGGATGCCAAGAAGCTTGGTGCACTTCCCGGACAGCAGAGTTAAAATCACTGGAGTAAGCAAAGCAAGGGTTATCTGCAAAAGTGATAATGTTAATTCATGGCTCCAGGGTGAGAAATAAAAACCTTAAAAGAAACCCAGTTCAAGAAGCTAAAGCACTCCTTAATATGCAAGCTGCAGCATTTGTTGAAATTTATAGAGTATCACTCCCTCCAGACACAAAAGTAAGCAAAGGAGACCCCCCTGAAAATGCGGGCTAAACAGCAAGCACTTCATTAAATAGGAGTAAAAACTACACCTAAGAGATATCAAGTTCACGCAGTTAAAAAACTTGATTCACGAAGGGCTAATGTGCCAGGAAGTTTCTACTGTTTTCTTTTTCTAGGAATGCCAGCATCCTGCCACTGGAGATCAAAGGCAGAGCCGGGGAACTGCCAGCAGATTTACAAGAAAAGGCTCACAGAGAGCCATGAAGATGTAATAATCACTTTTCTCTTAGGCCCTTTTAACTTTTTGGTTACCCTTGTGATAAATACAGGAGTGCCAGCATCTTAAACGGAAGTTGCTGCTTTAGTAGCATTATGGCAGACCAGAAATTTTTCCTTTCTTTTAATAATCAGTCTGTATTAGGCTAATTTTTCACTTTTCTTCTTATAGAAACCTGCCAACAGATGAACTGCGTGGGACTGAACTTTCAATTGCCACCATAATTGCTTGTATAATAATACAAACAATAATAAGTTTATTAAATAAGCAATCCGTTTATTAATGTTTGTGATTTGTTTGTTTTTTCATCACAAGTGACTTATTGGAAGACTAAATATTAGTCAAACTATTCTGTGCATTGCTAGGTTGATTTTGCTAAGTTTATTTTGTCGTTTTACTGAAAAAAAATGGTGTGGAAAAAGCTTTTACTTTTGTCTTATGGACACATAATTTTTCTCAACCAATTTAGCCTGGGAGTTGTTACGAGTATTTGTGCACGTTTGGCATCATACAGACGTTAATTTTCCAAGCTCTGCCTTGGAAGGCTTTAGATTTTTTATTATTTTGCTAAATTTTTCAGAGATATTAACGAGTGAACTAAATAATCTTAAGAAAACAGAAGAAAATGGTAAATAGTAAAATGCTGAGTCCCCCTTCCTAAACCAGAAGGACAGAGAGCCATGGACTGCAAATAGGACATGGTTAAAATACAGAAAAGCCTTTTACCAGCTCTGAAACTACTCTTCCTGTATCATTTTTTTGAACCAAGTCTCATATTGATCATTAGACATTCCAAAGTAAATCACAGACTTGTATTCCCACCTGAGCTTCTCTGATGTACTGTTGGGTTTCCTACCATGCCTCCTAAGATATTTTAACTTTACCTCACCTCTTTTATTTATGCTAATCAATATGGTAACTGTAATACATTCTGCACCACATATGCTTCTCATATGCTTCTCATAAGTTTTGGCTTCAGGGTGCTACTTACTGTGGTAGCAATCAAAATTAAAAAAAAAAAAAATGCTACCTGGGATAATACAACTAAATTTGAAAGGGAATTAATTTTACTTATGACTCCTCAACAATAAAGCTACTGGCTTTGGTTTTGTGTCAGGATTAAATTACAGCGGATCTTTACTTTATTCCCTGGACAACAGAGTATGGGTTTGATGAAAGATATGTTTGCATAGGAACTTTTTGCATGAGTACAGGTTCTGCATCCAATAATTTTATTAGCCAAGTATCTTATTGATCATTAGACATTCGATTAACCTGTAAAGTGTGACTAGTGTTAATTACAAGAAAAAATACACTGTCATAACCAATAGAACAAGTGTTTGATGCAGGCAAGTCTAGACTCCACTTTCAGCTATCTTTCTAAAAGTCTGATCATATTTTTTATTCTTCAAACCCACCTTTCCTGCTTCGATTTGCTCTTGTAGTATTACTAAAATAAGTTTTCTATATTAAAACAAATGTGAGAACAGTGATATTTTTATTACTCTCCTTATTGTGAGGCATCTGTACCTGACTTACAAGACTTAAGGGGCATTTTAAAACATATGTAACAGGTCAACAACTCTGGCTGTCACTTCACACAATCATTGAGCCTGCCAGTGTAAAATGAACTGGAAGGACAGTGACATTCTCTGTATCCTAGAATAAAACAGGGTTTGGTTCATATACTAAGTTAAATGCAGAACAATGTCAAAGTTTCTAGAAAATTTTCCTTTGGAAGTTTCTAAAAACTGAACTTCACTCTGGAAAATAGCTGCTTATGCGGACTAAACAGGTACCAAGTGTAACTACATATAGAAACTTGGACTAAATCAAATTAATGCAATGCGTATTTTTTATCTCTTTCTAAGTTGTTAGGTTTTGATCCTGTTGACCAACAACCAAAATATGACAGAAATTTCCCAGCTGAGGTTCCATACCATCAATAAAATTAGGAGTTTTCATGTGGAATGGCGACATTTACATATTGCTGCTGAATTAGCTTTAGCTACTGGACACTGAAGGATGAGTCAAATACTTTTCATACGGGAAAAATGCCCATTCACAGGTAGAATCAGTTACAAGTTACATATCTACTGGGCAGTTCATAAATAGTGTTTTCTGTTCACACTGTTAGCATCTTTTTTTGTATCATTGACAATGCAGGGACAAGCTTTTTATGTTTTGAGCTCTCTGTGATGCCTTAGCCTGCTTCTGAAAAAGAAATTAATTTTAAGTAGCATTAATTATATACAGCAAAATCTTATAACTGCTTTTATGAAGTCATATGAGGAAAATTATTCTGGAAGCATTTTTTTGGAATAGTTATCAGAAAAAGAAAGAATAAAGGGAACTTAATAGAGCATAAATGGTTTTTCAGTGTTTCAGAGATTGAAATGAATGGACTGATAAAATTAAGGCAGAAAGCAGGGAAGTGTTGGCTTATCAATTAAAGTTTGATGCATCCTAAACTAACTATTGTGCAAGATAAGAGAACAGACAAGCTACAGGTCCAATATATGCAACAGCTAAATATCTCCTGGGAACAAAAAAAGTCCAGAAATGAATATGCTTAGAAATTCAAAAATTTTCTATTAAACATGGTAATCAGAACATTATCTATGTATTGTTTTCTACTACAAGTTTAATAATGTGTGCTCGCTGCTTTTGCAGTTTGTCACCGGTGATTCTTCTGTTATCTACACATGAAGCTTTGTCCACTTTCAAATAGCTTCAAATATCCCAGTGCTTTCCTCAGCTGTTGGTATTGGGACTGGCACTGTTAGCATTGTCTATCTCAGTGACATGGACAGTAGGATCGAGGGCACCCTCAGCAAGTTTGCCACCAACACCAAGCTTTGAGGGGCAGTTGACACACTGGAGGGGAGGGATGCCTTCCAGAGGGACCCTGACAGGTTTGAGAAACGGGCCTATGTAAAGCACATGAAGTTCAACAAAATCAAGAGCACGGTCCTGCAGGTGGGTCAGGGCAATCCCAGGCACAAATACAGGCTGGGCAGAGAATGAAAAGAGAGCAGCCCTGAGGAGAAGCACTTGGGGTGTTGGTGGACTGGAATCTCAACTTGACCCAGCAATCTGCACCCACAGTCCGAAAAGCCAACTGTGTCCTGGGCCAGAAAAAAACCAATATGGGCAGCAGGGCAAGAGTGCTGATTCTACTCTACTCTTGTGAGATCCCACCTGGAATATTGTTTCTAGTGCTGGGCCCACAACACAAGAAAGATATGGACCTGTTGGAGCAAGTCAAGAAAAGAGACAAAAAGCTGATCGGGGGTAGAAAATCTCTCCCCTGAAGACAGGCTTGAGAGAGTCGGGGCTGTTCAGTCTGGAGGGGAGAAGGCTTCAGGGAAACCTTATAGCACTTTCCAGTACCTAAATGGAGCCTATGGAAAAGCAGGACTTGTAGTGGATAGGACAGCTTTAAATTGAAAGTGCGAACGGCTTTAAATTGAAAGAGGGCAGATTCAAATTAGTTATAAGGATGGAACTGTTCACTATGAAAGTGCTGAGACATTGGCACAGGTCACCCAGAGAAGCTGTGGGCGCTCTTCCCTGAAAGTGTAAAGGCCAGGCTGGATGGGGCTCTATGCAATCCAGTCTAGTGGAAGGCATCATTTCCCATGGCAGGGGGATGGGAACTAGTTGATCTTTAATGTCCTATCAAACCAAAATAATTCTATCCTTTTAGGATTCTAAGATCTTGCATCTACTAAATCTTCGGGATTTTCTTCTGAGCATTTATGAGCTTTTAGTTTGCTTAAAATTTTTGGCTTAGTTTTTTCTGCTTTTCAAAAATATTCAGCTGAGGTAGACAGAAAAATGAAGCATTAACTTCAAACTATAGCCTGACACCTGGATGTGCTTAGAAAAAGCACATCTTTTGTGAAAAGATACAGATAGGGTTAGAATGACAGGTTTCCCAGTTGTTTTTCCTTTTTCTTTCAGGTTTTTTTTGGTTTCGTTTTTTTGGTAGGCTAAATTTAGACACAGCTCAGTCACTGAAAGATTTGTCTTTCTAAACAGACTTACTGTCTTCCTTTGAAACATATTCCTTCTAATGGCTAAATAATTTTCCTGATTATGTGTAATCCAGAATCCATGATAATAACAATTTACGAAATGGCCTGCTCATATAAAAAAAGAATTAAATAAGTCAGAGTCCAACTAACAATTTTGAAGATAATTAATGAGATAGATGAATTTTATAAATGAAGATACAAAATTAATTACATTCTGATGAGATTTGTTACCATCACCTGTTATTCATTTAAAATAACTACTTTAAAATCTTGCCCTTTTTTATGACACCTGGCTGGAAAATAAATTTATTTTTGCCAGATCATACATTTTGAATATTTCCTTCTTCCATACACAACCTCTTTTCAGGACATTGAAATATTACCACCTGTAAAACTCCCGTTCTCCTTATAGTCATGACTTACTGTACTTATTGTCCAGTAATGTATCTTTCCACAGCATATCAAGTTGAGCAGAAAAATTATTCCTGAATATTACTATTACCTGAAATATTATTCTTCTTTTAATTAGAATTGGAGTCAAAACTTTCGGTTTTTGTTCTATACATAGGGCAAGCAACCATAGTATTTTACAGGTTTCTTAATTCACTCCATATAACAAATATTAACTAAACAATATCACATTTGGAAAGAATATCTGAAAACACATTTATATTTTATTTATTCTGAATATATGTTTCTTCAAAAATAAAATATTAACTCTTGCTTAATATGCTGAAGTAATATATAATGCCAGACCTAACAGGGATATCATGATAAAAATGGTGGAGTGGATGGTCACTGGAGAGCTACTGTCTCCTAAAAACCTCATATGATACCTAACCAGACCACGCAACCCAGGTGCCCAAGTTTTCTGGACCTTACTAGCATGCTCCACATCAGCCCAACACCTATGTGAACAACAGGTATTCAGGAAGAAAAAATGAACAAAACTTTGCCTCTAGTTTTAAACAAATAGGCCAGAGTAGGCAGTTTGAAACCAAACTGAAATCTTCTGAAGAATTATTTTTGTTCTCACTTGTTTAAGAGTTAAATCACAACATAATCCTTTCAAATTGTATATCTCAGAGAATTCTAATGTTTTTCTGAGAGCTAGTTTGTTTTACTGCTTCTTATGAGGCAGGTGTTCAATTCAGACAATTCCATCAAGTGGTTTTTATTTCTTCAATGACCAATAAGGCTAAGAATGTCATGGTTTCTCTCATGAACAAGTTGAAATCTTATTCTTTGAGTTCCAAGAAAGGTAGGTATATATGAAGTCAACATATGAAGTAGACTGTAAACTGAATAACAGAAAAAAAGATTCACCTCCCCTACACACAGAGCTGCAGAATTTGAAAAAATTCAAGAAGGATGTTGCCTCAATCAAGGTATTAACGCAGCCAAAAGAAGCTGAATTAGACTTCAGATAAAAAAAAGCAGTGCATCTTAAATTGTATAATCAAGGCCTCAACTTCAAATAATTACATAAAGTCATCAGTGTATGGTATTTTTTAGTGCATGGTACCATTTTTACTCTAGACTTATTGCTAAATCTTTATCATTTAATCCTGTGCATTACACTATGAATTCAATTTTATTTAGTATTGTTTGGCCTTTTATTCTACTTTATTGCTATAGTCTCCTCAATTTCCCTTCCATTTCTCATTTAATGAACTCCATTAACGAATTCTGATTTTTTTCCACTTTGCTGTTGCTTTTCACTTGTCTGTGGTGCATTTAGAAAATGTTTCAATATTCACATGAATCTTTCACAGTTACTCTGAAAACAGTGTTCATCTCAAAGAGAGATACGGTCAGAATTACGGTCTTTTATATATTCCCAGAATCCTCCCTTTCGTGGCTAGTCCCCATTTCAGGAATGGGTTTGCCAGCATGTTTTCTATATGAGAATTTTGTAAGCACCATTACAGTTAGGTTTTGAGGGTTTTGGCTTCTACCTCATCCTGGATCAATCCACTCATTCCTTCATCTCTTCCAGGACACTGAAAAACATTTTAATGTCTGCAGAATGCATGTTCAGTGAGAGCAGCTCCTTCAGAGGTGAAATCATCATCTTTCGCTTGCAGCTAGCTGCCTGATTTCTGTTCATCAAAGAGCCACATTCCCATGCTCACAGCTGAGGGATGGTTTTCACTGACTCCATCATGTATTCTCTTCTCTATTTGTTGATCTTTACCTTAAGTCCTCTGCCACTGTACCCTGGGCTAATGCAGGCTCAGATAGATAAAGCACCTTTCTGGCAACTTACGTGTCCCATAAGACCTCACCCTGTTCTCTTCGGTATTGCTTTAGATTTCTATTTCCTCTCTAATCACAAGTATGACATCAAGTAAGACATATGTACAATGCATCTTACCTGTCAAAAAATTCATTCCTTCATTTTGTCACTATTATTCCTCCTCAGTCCCACTGACCCCTGAACTGTCTCCCATCATCAGGTGGGTCATGCTAATCATGTCCTGTGGGTAACAGCAGGTGTGAGCACTAGAGACTTCTGTAGGGCATTGTGCATTTATACACAATTCATCCTACAGCACGACGTGGAACATGCGCAGTGAAAGAGAGAAAGGAGGAAAACATGGGCCACCCTCAGAGTCACCCTCAGATTTCAAGATGCTGACTAAGAATAAAAAGTCTCAATTCTTTGTAGTACCTGTCCGTTCTCAATCACAGGTACAGTGAACAAATTGAGGTCTTAATGACCCTGACAGTCTTATGAAGTCCTCAGCTGACTTCTGTTCTTTGAACAGAGGTTCCACCTCTTGAAAATGTGTGCATAAAAAAGAAAGACACAACCTCCCTGTCTTACCTTGTAATAATGAGTGCCCTAGGGAATAAAACACACACAGCTGCTACTTCAGTATGCTTGAAGTTCAGCAGGTTGTGAAGTCTCAATTGTTTCATCTGCCTTCAACTTTGCCAAAGGCCAAACTTTCTTAAAATCGAGAAAACTAGATCTTGGTCTGACTGCTACAGTTCCTTTTAAACTACATTCTCAACCTTTCCCAGGTTAAGTCTTTCCACTCAGAAGCTTTCAGGCTCTTTTTTCTCTAAACTAAATCTTAATGCTGCTTTTGAGTTTGACATGCTGTAAAATATGTCTTGGTTTTTATCCACTGGATTCTCACCATATTACTTTTTCTTTCAAACAGTTTCCTTTTCACAGACCAAAGCAGTGAATCATGGTGTTACCTAGAATATTAAAAATTTGTTCTAAATAACTTCTAATGTGCATATTCATATTAAATGTTTATTTATGTGCTTTAAGAGCTGCAAGACTAACAACCTAATGATTTCAGTTCCAGTTCTGCAAGCTGTGCCTTCTATATAGGCACATGGGAAAAAAGAGCTACTTACTTTTAAAAATTTTCAAAGAAATTGTCTTTATTTTTTACAATATTACCTCACATTCCAAAGAATTACAACTGATTTTTCTTCACATTTATGGCCAAACTTCCCCACTGCCTCTGCTAGAGCAATATGCTTGAGAATTGGCCATCATGTATTGCAATTTCCTCTGAACAGGTCCAAACTTTCCCTAGAAACTAGAGTATAACACCTAGCAAAGAGTAAATTGCTGACAAAACTCAGAAAACAAATAGCTTTGGGAATATATAAAAAACGTTTTGAAGGCAGAGTACAAAGTGTTTTCAAGAAATGGAAAGTTTATCCTTAATGCTAGATATTATACCCAAGCCTCTTCTTTAAAAGCTTACATTTTAGTATCACTTTTTTGTGTATTTTTTATAGTAAAATTCAAATGGGTGTGCTATACAATGGAAAAAAACCCCAGTACATTACAGGAGAAGAGGAAGAAACTGAGGGATACTACTTAAGAATTGCTTTCTCTCTGCAGATTAACTTTGTGCTGAAGCTGACAGTTTTAGTGAAAGAAAGAAGTCAAGTGTCTAAGATGCTTCTGCTTCCAGCAGGCATTTGACATTGACTTAAAAAGAATTTAAATAAATGTAAAACCAAAGAGGAAAAACTAAAATAGAACATCTGATTTACTTTTACATTCCATGTGGGCACTGGTTCAATTCAATTAATGTCAATATAGCTGGAATGAGACAAAATTGGAATAATGAGGTGTTGTATCTGATCTCTCAAAACATGTTGCATAAGAATTGCACAACAACAACAACATAACTTATTTTCTCTTTAAAAAAATTACTTCCATGGATGTTTCATTACATCTGCGTCAGTGTTTTGAAGAACGGTTACTACCAGATAGTCTCTCTTTATTCTCTAATGTATTTGAGCTTCAGTTTTTGCACACTGGTGAATACACTGAACCATCCTATTTTGATATCACAAGCCAGTTTGATGTAATTCCTTGTCTTCACTGAGATTAGAGGTCATCATCTGTAGGTACTTGTCATTGCCAAAGTAGTAACTTTCAAAAACAGTAACAAAAATTGCAGTTATTCACAACAGATTGCTAGCACTAATTAGAAAAAAAGTTCCAGAAAACAGTTTGGTGAGTTTTGAAATAAGACAATTAACACTACCTTAAAAAGAAGATACTCTCCAAACAGCCTAATAGACAAGAAATCTGGCTCAGCTTATCAGAAGTTGTGGTGGCTGCCACCAAAGCGAACTTCAGCTACAGGAATTTTGATTTTCATGTCTATTGACCATTGTCCCACCCTTTTGAAAAGAATACTCTCAGAAGTGTAGAGTAATGGACCCACTTATATCTCAGCAATCACAGTTTACCCTTCTCTGTGCTAAATGATTTCTTAAGATAAATTTCATTTCTATTTCAACAAGACAGACAAGAGTTCTAGGATGATGGGGTTGGTAAAACTGGCATTCTGACAAAGTGCCCTACCCCACAAAAAATGACCAAAAATGGGGATTACAGCCAAGCTCCAAACCAAAGTGCTAGGTAATGTCCAAAAAAAATCAGCTGTAAAAAGAACTTGAAGTCACCATAGATAACCAGCTGAGGAAAAGCTCCTACTATAATGCTAGCACATGAAAAAAAGCTTAACAAAGTCTTTGACTTTTTTAAAACAGAATACTGACAAATGTGATTTTCCTACCCCTCCTTCATACATATGGGATTTATGACACTTTGGGTCCCTCTTTCTGTCTCCATTTCACAAAAATTCATGAAGAAATACCAAATGGTCTAAATAAACCCCATAAATTTTTGTTAGCTTAAAACTGGTCAATTTCAAGTTTATTTTTTCTGGAAATTAGCAGCATATTTAGAAAACAACTAATTTGGATGTTAAGGACTGTAGTTGCAGTTCAAGTAGTCTGGAAATAGCCAATAAAGATATTCCTACAGACATAGGATAAATTCTGTTAGTAGAAACGGTAGAAAATTTCTACCAGTAAAAATTTCTGCCAGTCCCTGTTTCTATTTTGTTGTAAAAGGGAAGCTGGGGAAACTTGTTAGTACCAATGAAACGCAAACACAAACTGGGGTTGCACCACACTAGCGGATCTGAAATTTCATGTTGGACTGGACAGGTGAATACAAATATGCCACCACCCCCAGCTCTTCTTCACAGAGAATTGCGAATATCACCTTGCAGTAGATGTAGCTACAGAAACACTGTAAGAAGAACAGCTAAAGTAGATCATCAATAATATTGTTATGCAAGTAATTAACCTTTTGCCTTAACCTTAACTTGGAACTAAATTATTAAGTTAATGCTATCCATCAAACTGAGGTTTGCTTTAACGTGAAGACAAAATTATAAAGCAATTTAAAAGATCACTTAAGGATCTGAAAGGCACACCCCATGAAGATTAAAAACATAAATAAATTCAATACTTTTGCACCCAGCTGTAGGACAAATTTTCACTTATGAAAGAAAAACAAACAGTCCTATTTTCAGTCAAATTCATCAAGTAATCAATATTATCTCTCTTACCTCACTCAGATCTTGTAAATGTTTTCTTTAAAATGTAACATGTATTTTATCTTTCTGCTCTAGTGTATAACAGAAACTATTCTTCAAATACCCTAAATTCTACTCCAAAAGGTATTTTTGCTATGCTGAGCATTCATACATCTCCCAAAGAAAAACACTGGGTTCTTCTGACCAAATCCTTTAAGATTTAAAATACAGCATCACATCACAGGGCCAAGGAGGTCTCCAGCTTAAGAAGCTTTCAGTGCATGCTGTTTGTTAATCAGTGTGTCATAAAGCACTATTAAAAAATACTATCAAAGGTTGCTAAGCTGGAGGTCTAGAGCTCTGCTCAGAGACTGATATGTAGTTGTTAAAAGGCAAAGCTGTCATTTCATCGAGCAACAGACTAAAATATTATTTTTGTGCTATCAACAAGAACATACCACTATTAAAACCAGATCAAATATGAAATTACATTTGTAAAATGTATTAAATTCTTTACGCAAAGTTGTATAAATCAAGTGACTTTGTAAGCAATAAAGAAAGAGTAATTCAGACTTTTAAGAAATAACTAATTTTGATAGCTGTTGTTTCCTTTTGATGCTGCTTTACGAGCATTCCTGTAAATCTCTATTGGATGCCTGTAAACAGCAGCAATACCTTAAGCTGCAATTATCACACGGATGCACACTCAAGTAAAAGACACAGCATCTTGCTATCAAAAATTACAGAAATACATATAATACCTCACATTCATGTCATTCTTCCTTACATATTGTAGCTGATTTATAATATAAATTACTTTGGAATGAAATCTTTGAATTAAACCGTGGATGAGGAATCGTCATTTCACAGAACCATTTGTAGATTTTCAATAACACTGAATACTCTTTGGTGTCAGTTGCCTGTTGTAACATGAAGAATTCCAGCAAATGTAAACAAATTCTTACTTAAAGGCAGCCACTACTCAAATGTTTTCTTAGGTTTGATTGTATTACTTCTTACTCCAAATAAAAATGAATTACCTTTTACATAAATGATATCCACTCCCTTTGAACAAAGCCTTGCTTCTGAATAGGGTCCCCAGCAGAGATATTTAGGAAAAATGAAATGAAGTCAGCAGTTACCTTTACCGTGCTTCTAAGTATTTGACATTGAATGACAGAGAAGTCTCATCTGTCATTTTTCCCTCATTCCTCACAAGATAGAAAGGATACAAAACTAATAGAGAGCATCCAAAGGAGTGACATGAAAATGGTGAAGGGCCTTGAGGGGAAGCGATATGAAGAGCAGCTGAAGTCATTTGATCTGTTCGGCCTGGAGGAGACTGAGGGGAGACCTCACTGCAGTTACAACTTCTTCAGGAGGTGAAGAGGAGAGGCAAATACTGATCTCTTCACTGTGGTGACCAGTGAGGTTTGAAGTTGTGTCAGGGAAGGTTTATGTTGGATATAGGGAAAATATTCTTCCCCCAGAGGGTGGTTGGGCACTGAACAGACTCCCCGGGGAAGTGGTCACAGCACCAGCCTGACAGAGCTCAAGAAATGTTTGGACAACCCTCTCAAACACATGGTGTGATTCTTAATGTGTTCAGTGCAGGGCCAAGAATGGGATTTTGATGATCCTTGTGGGTGACTTCGATGTCAGGATATTCAGTCATTCTATGATTCTAAGAAAATCAAGTACATTTTTAACATGAATTATTAATATGTATTATTTATTTATGGATTATTTAATATGAATCTACTAACACATTTGGCCAAGACAAAAATGCTGTTGTTCATCTTGCAGCTCAACAAATGCATATCATTACTTTTAAAACAAGACAGTAATATTGATCATGACTTACCCTAAGAAATCATAGAATTTGTAGAACTCATAGGAAGTTGTAGACTGCTATGAGTTTCCATTCAGTCTTCTTTTCCAGGCTGAACAAGACAGGTTACCTCACCATTCCTCATATGTCTTCCCTTCTAGAGCCCCTTACAAGCTTTGTCACCCTCCTTTGGATGCTTTCCTATACTTCTATATCTCTCTTGTATTGTGGCAACCAACACTGCACACAGGACTCGAGGTAAGGCTGCACCAGCACAGAGCAAAGCAAAGGACAACCCCCTCCTTTGATCAGCTCTTTACATTTGCTGAGAAGGGAAGACTCATGTCATTGCACTTACAGCACGGCCAATGTTCCTGCAATTCTCTCTAAGAGCTTCTGTTGTCCAGAGCTAAGTATTCCTAACAGGTTGAAAGGGATTATAATTTTTTTTTAAAAATCCATCTAGGGGAACTTGTATATTTCTTAATAATTGCAATGCAGATGCACTGCATCCCCACGGTACTATCCTCAGGATAATGGAAAATTATGATTGGAAAAAAAATAGCACTTTTATTATACTGATCTAGATATTTCAAGTTATGCAGAGAAGAGATTAAGAGGCAAGAATGAACACAGCTGCAGTTGGATGAATGTACCTCTGCAAACAGTATTTAAGCTTTTATTTTCAATGTCTGATATGAATGTCAACAACATAACACTCTTCAGCAAAAAATGTACTTCATTTTCAAAGTATGATGTCTCAACATGCAGTATTTGAAATTTTTTTATGTGAAAGGTTTAGTTCATCCAATATATCTTGGCAATTATCCACAAAAATATTGCTCATAAAAATCAAAAATTCAGATGTCACTAGATTGTATTATAAAATCTAACTTATTTAAAATAATTTGGATTGCTAATTCTTAGAGTTTAAATAGTTATATTTTAAAAATACATTTTCCATTCTGCTTTCTCTTTTATTCATTTTGAACATTCGTATGATATTGTCTTTTCAAAAACAAACAAACAAACAAAAATAGAAAAGAACAGGAAAATACCCTCACATTTTGTTTTCTATGTAGCTGTCCATATGTAATTGGATTTTTTGTGGTTGTTCAACAAAAAATTGTTGCTCAAAAAGGCTTTTTACTTGTGGAATTAACAGATCTTTTTGAGGAGGAAGAGGAAAGTTAAAAGGTTCTGCATAGGGCAATGTTTTGTGAGTTTGTTTTTTTTTCTCAAATGTTTCATTTTCATCATGTATACCAAGGAGCAGGTTAAGAAACCATGCTTTTCCTTCATCTAAATCATATGAAAATGTGCTTTGAATGGAAATAATGCGTTTTTCATTTGAACTGAAGATTTCTTCTTTATTTTTCTTTCACTTCAAACAAAACATAAGTGAGTTTTGTGAGTCATGAAAAAATTCTTTGAAAAAATGCCGCAGTCTCGAGGAAATATTTTTTTTACTTTTAACTGGCTTACTGAATAGTAAATAGCTTTTCTGAAAATAGCTCTCTCCAGTCAAAGATTCTGGTGTGAAAATAAAGCCTTATGGCAAAAGCTTTCAGTCTCAAATTTGATTCTGAAGGAATACTCCCATTACTTCACATCCTAACAACAAATACGTTAGCAAAGGGCAAGCAATTCTTATTCTTGTTTGTGTTCAACTGTTTGAGATATCTCAATTAAAAGAGGAGCTGACTAGCCTCCCGAAGTGAATGAATATCACCAGAATTTCCTCTCTTCTATTCATAAGTATCTCAAGCTGCTCCACTTGTACAGAGAACTCAAGATATATCGTAAAAATTGTCCATGGAAGGATTCTGTACACAGTGTATAAGCTAGCAGTCAAGCTTAAGACAGCAAAGGCATGACAGGTCATCCATTCCAAAATTTTGCAGATTCTGAATTCATCCTACTATACTGAGTGTTTTCCTAAGTTGAATGTTTATTTTTATTATTGCTATTCCTAACAGAGGAAGAAGGGAAGTTTATATTATATTATATTATATTATATTATATTATATTATATTAATTATATTATTTCATAAATTTGCTTGTATTTGCTGGTGCTGAAATTTCACATTATACTGCTCAGATGCCCGTACTGCAATCAAGCATCATCCAATCTGTATCATACAATAAAATAATGAGATAATATATCTTATATACAGAACATGCGTTACAGAGGACTTTACCATTGCCCGCATGCTGTTTGCAGCAGCCCTCATGCTGACTGCCATTAGCTTTGTACAGCACAGTCTCAAGCAAAACAAAGGATGCATTTACTGACCAATTTCACTAATACAATCCTTTGTGCACCAAAAATGCTACTCTGAAGAAAACAGCTTAGAGAATATTTTTTCTTTATTTGTTCTGATGATTTAGACTGAAGAAATCAAAGCAAGATCCTTTCTATGTTGATTTGAGAAGTGAAAGAGGAACAGTATTTACAGGTTTATATTGTCAGTTATAGATAAAATAGACAGATTTTTCTAAAGCATTGCTAAACTGATAGCTATGCTTGTTCTCTGTATGGATCCTTTAATAAAATCTAACATATTACAATTATCCTATTTTTTTTCTGAGAAACCATCTTACAACAATAAAACCAAAAAACAAAAACAAACAAACAAACAAAAAATAAAACCAACCAAAAAGCAAAAGAAAAATCCACCTTTTACTTGTATGGAGTAGTGACAGAGCGACAGAGCAAATATTTCTGTGTTTATTATATCAATTACAACACGACATCAGCAAATTTGACTATAGGACTCATACAGGACTTTAGAACTCTATAGCCATCTTTTTGGTGTAAGTCACATTTTCATATCTGAGTTATGGTTACCAAGTTTTAGCAGAAAGTTTAGTATGTTTCCTTTGGGAGTCCAGAGGTTAGTGATATATTGCTACATCCAGCATTCATTTTCATTTCCAGACAAATTCTATACTGAAAGATATTCAGAAGTGTGTGGACCAGTTAGTATGGACGTAATATTTTCTCCCTAGTGTAGATGTCTAACACCATTTAAATGTTCTAGGATACTAAGCATCAGAAGAATCTTCCAGAATTTCATTATCTTCCACAGGTCATGTATCTTGCCTACTGGACAGTTGTCTCAAATACCCTGATGAGTATAAAAATTGTACTAAGCTACATTTTGGTGAACTGAATTACATCCTAAATGACACCATCAAAAAATCCCAAAGATGCATGAAGTGATAAAGAAAAAATATTCATAGTTCAAATAACTAAAAAATATAATTTATTTTGGAAACGTTTGTCAAAAAAGAATTCTTAGTTTTTGACTAACAAAACTTATTACATTATAAATCAGGTTACCATCATGCGACTGATATTAAGTGTACATTTTTGTAGGCTGGAGTGGCATATATGAATGGAGCTGTTGACTATATTGGACCTCTATTTTAATAATGCAATAGGCAAAATAGAGTGGAGTAAGTCATAGATAGAGCTATTAGTCAGAAACTTGTAAGTCGTGAGAGAGGCTAATAATATTCTAGAGGCCAATAATATTCTAGTGAATATTATTGGTAAGATGCATTATTTGTATTCTCTCATATGTCAAAATATATCATTTACTGGTAGCAAAACTGTTTTTCTGCTAAGAATTATAATAATCTTGATGCAATTTCCTAGAATTCATCTGAAATTTTCCTTCAGAGTCATGTCATCTGGAAATACACAGCTGTATGGGATTTTATTTCTAAGTGTCTGTGGCATCCAAATACATAACATTAAATCTTTTTTATTTGCAGGCTTCAAAGAAAGAAAATATTCCTTGGAATACATCCTACAATCGGTTTGGGTTACTATTTTTACCCCTGATAATTAAAGAAAACAGAAAAGATAAGGGAGAATGACTGTTTCAAGTTTTTGCTTAAACTTTGCAGTCTCTAAAACATGCTTTTCTGAAACTAACTACTCTGTCCCTCGCCAAACAATATGTTACATTTTCTAATCCATGAGCAAATCTCAGCTACCCCAGACAGAAATTTTATTATTTTTTTTAACATATGATGTCCCTTATCACTGAGAAAAGAGCATGATCTGTTATTAACACTAGTCCACAAGATTCCCCCATTCATCTTTTTCATTGAACTTCTGAGAGTTAAGGGGAAAAAAAAAAAAGGAATAAAGACTTTATTAGCACTTGAAAGATAATTTTGAACATTTTGTAAATTCCAGTTATGCTGTGAGAATGCATCAATCTATTGCCACCCCAACTACTACTTTTTACTTATATTTGACATTCAAATTCTTGCTGTGGCCAGTTATTTTGCCCTCATGTACATCTCAGTAAAAAATATAGAATAACCAACTATCTGTTTCACCCACCAGTTTCACATCTTGTAATTTTGAACAAATATTTCAAACAAAAATCTAAATCCAGCTTCTAAGCTAGATTTTTATATATTATTTTTAATACCTTTAAGACCAATGAGTGAACTGTAAGCCTAACACTGCCAAGTCCACCAATAAACAATGTCCCTGCATGCCAGATGTGTGTGTCCATTAAATATCTCCAGGGATGGTAATTCAACCACTTCCCTAAGCAGCTACTTTGAATGCTCAATTAACTTTTGGTATTAAGAAATTCAGGTTTCTCTAATAGCATAAACATGAATAGAAATCAACTCAGAAATTTCTTTTCTGTTCTTTGTGTGACTTTGCAATGGTTTTTAACAGGCCAGTTTAACACACTGAAATTTTCATATCTGACATCATTAAGGTCAGAATGACTGCCAAGGAAATGCTTTAAGATTTTGAGGAAAAATGCAATTTTCATGACAGTATAGTTTCTTCCAGAAATAATTCTTCAGATTACCTAATTTTTCCAATATATTACACTTCATATGAACAACCAATTTGGGTTTGAGAAACTTGTTGGCTAGAAAAGGTCAAGGGAAGACCTTTTCCAAGACCAAGAATAAAGTAGACGTAGGATTTTTTTCACTTTTGTTATTTTATCCTTGTTTTCTACTATGGGTAATACTTAGAGGGAAAATAGTGAATTCCTTGTAAATCAGAAGTTTTGTATAACCAAAATAACTGAGCAGGAACAAAAGGTGCAGAATTAGGACAATAATGCATCAAATAAAATAGATGAAAAGTGCTGGAGTACTACCCCATAGCTGGCCACTCTCAGTGATGCCATGAATAAGTAACATCTTTTATTAATCCTTTCCTCATGCACAGAATGCCCAGATCCTTTTCCATTAGGCTGCTTTCCCACCATATTCTGGTGCCTGTGGTTGCTCCACCACAGGTGTATGAGTTTGAACTTCTCTTTATTGAACTTCTTACTGTTGCAATTAACCTACTTCCCTGGCCTGGCCTCACTCCTCTGAATGGTGGTATTTCCACCTGGTGGATCAGCCCCTCCTTCCAGCTTTCTATCATGCACCAATTGCCATGGGTGCACTCTGATCCATCATCTGGGTCAGTAATGAAGACTTTCAAGAAATGGCCCCAATAACCACCCCATGGGTGCATCACTATTGGCCAGACCTCAGCTGGACTACTTAACACTTGTTACCAACCTCAATATACAGATATACAGTTCAGCCAGTTTTCAGTTCATTTTACTATCCCAAATTTCATCTGATAGTCTTTGAAGATTTTGAAAAATTGTCAATTGGTTCAGCACACCTTACCCTCTGTGGTCACTGCTCCCAGTCATCTTATTAAGCTGGGAAACAGTATTTCCACAAAAGCAATTTGACTTTGAAAATGTGAATGTTCATTTACCATTAAACAACCTCCAAGAGACAGGAAAGTCAGAACAGAGTACGTTCCAAGAAAGACTGGGAGGACAGCTCATCCTTTCAGTATTCTTTTACATTTTCTGAAAATTAAAACAATTATTCCTTTTTTATTCCTACTCCAAATTATATTTTCGTCTAAAACTTCTCAAGAAGTCTAAGAATTGCAGTTTTATATGTATAAGAAGAATACTTCAACCCCAAAGGTAATTGTTTTAGATAGTGCAGCTGACTGAAAATATATGTGGGGAGTGGAATATTATTATATATTACAGTTACAGCTGAGATAATATAAAAACGAATAAGGAAGGAAAATAGAAATTGGAGCCTTTGACGATACAATATGGAGTACACATCACATTAGGGGATTATATTTGTTTCAAGGAATTTATTCCAGTAAAGACTGTACAATTATAGCTGTGTTTCTGCTCAGAGAATAAAGAAAGGATTTAATTTTGCGTGTGTAATTATGATTTCATTTCTGGGCCAAAATAGACTTCCAAAGCCCAGGTATTGTTTCTGGCATCTATAATTTTTTGCAAATTTTAAATGCAAACATGTATAATCAGAAAATTACAGCACTTTCCTTCACTCTGCTGTATCCTGCATCCCTTATGTTTTGACTGAGCAAAAATAAACTGCATTGAAACACTTAATCTGAAAGGAAACTTACAAAGATTTCAAGATCTTAAACTTTATAGTTATGGAGACAGAAACCCAGATATGTTGACCTAAAATTTGCCTTCCTTGAGCTTTAAGTTACTTTATTTCCATTCCTCCAATTCTAGATTTGTTTTCCTGTGCTTGATTTCATTGTCCACATTATCGAGTTCCTGCAAATATATTCGTAAAAGTGAGAAGATACTTAAAACTGAAACATACATCCCTTGTTACAAGCCCTAAGACATAATTTTGACTCAAAGGATAGAATGGGCATTTTAAAATGAAAATATAAAAAAAGTTTCTGTGCACTACCTAATGTACTTACCCAATAAAAAAAACAAATAATACTCTGGCAGTTGATTGGTATTCTGAACCATTCACATGGGCTGGCTAGGTGACCTAAAATAATCACATCTGTCTGACTTTCTTATCTTTATGACAAAAAGAAAAGTTTTAAAAAACATGCTTTGTACACTGCCTCAACATTAATGTTGCTTCAAAAGAATGAAATGTTTGGCAGAAAATATTTGTCAAGTTCCAAAAAGAAAACTTTATAATCCCATAAATAAAACCAGAAAATTAAAACAATAACAAGAATATAAGTATTGAAAACTTCTAATAGAATTTGTGACAAATACATATACATACATTATAGGGAATTCTTTACAAAATCAAAAGCACAAATCTAGAAAATGAAATTTTGTAAAAATTACCTGGATAATAAGCTAAAGGTCAGCTTGTGTGCACTGCAAAAGTAAGAAAATCCAAATTCAATTTCCAGAGGAAAAGGAAGAACAAGTCTAGTAGTTTTTTTGTAGTTGCAGTCACTGTGTTCTGTTCCTTGACTGATATCTGACAAAACTGAAAGGTCGGGGAACAGATCCAAACTGATTTTCAGAAAAAAACCACAGTCTTTTCAAAATCTACATGTCAGAGAAGGAATTCAGCTCTTACAAAAAACCTGGTAGATACAAATTTCTGGTTTGTTTGAGATGCTGGGAATTTTTACTCTCTGGTTTACACGAAGATTATCAAGTCTATTTCTCACTGTGTAAGATGAAGATGGAACACCTCATGAGAAATGCATTCTTAAAATTATAATGTTTCAAGCAGCAAGTATATGTGAACAATTTTACTACTTGATATCATCCAGCTTCAGCAAAGTTCACATGCTTTTAACAGAGAGAGGACATCAATTTCTTGCTATCCAAAACTTTAGAAATCAGTTTTCCATGAACAACTCATGTTCCATCAAGTCCCCAGCTACCAATGGCCTACAGATCAGTTATCTTTTGACTCTGTTATATCAGTCACAGTAATTTCAAGCCTGACTAATACAGTCAGTACATCTAGTACTGTAGAGAGATCGTATAGAAAGGCAGAACCCCAGAACTCTTCATTTTCTGTCTACATCAGGTAGTTTGAACAATTTAAGCATATCCTGTCTTCTCCATACATCCTCAGGAAGCCTAGAATCAGAAATGTCTTGCAGTGAACCATGTAATAAATGGTATTAGAAAAAGATGGAAGACCAAGGTAAAATAGCTCTCTATGCTGTTATAAACACATCCCAATGACTCACTGTTATGGTCTCCAAGCATGTTGTTTTATACAATCTAGCCTCCAAAGCACAGCATCTTGGGCTATGATGTCAGCCTAAACTGAAATGCCACAGGAATTTTAATCGCTTGTCATAAACTGAACTAAACAAGACCTCTTCAAACAACTGCGTGAAAAAAGTATACAGAAAATCATTACAGTATCTGCAATGTAATAGCAGATATTTTAAAATTAGAGACTGCAATCAAATTAATGTTCCTATAAACAAGAGTTTACAGTGGTATTTAATATAATTAAGATAAATGGAGGGATGGAAACAACAGCAATTTTTTAATAAAAGCTATTTATTAAGCTGCTGCAAGAAAATACGTGGTCCCTCTAACTCACTCTCACATCACATTTTCTCCATCTTTTATGTTCCCAACTCCCACCTGCCTGGCTGCATACTGTCAGCTGCTGTACTGTTTTTCCACTCTGTTCAGGACAAAAGACACACAGAAGTAACTGTCTTTCATTCCAGAGTTCACTTCATGCTATATAATGCTATTTAATGGACAGAAGGTATAGTAATTCAACTATTCCTGTGACACTGTGGCACTTCAGCTATTTTTGTTACCTCCAAGGGCCAAAGTGCTATTATTCATAGAATTATTTATGTTGGAAAAGACCCCGGGTGTCCAGCTGTTAACCTAAGAGTCCCAAGTATACCGCTAAACCATCTACATGTTCCCCATTTACATGTTTTCTTAAATACCACCAGGTATTTAAAACTACTGACCTGGTAAGCCTGTTCAATGCCTGACAAGCCTTTCAGTGAAGAAATTTTTCCTAATATCCAAACTAAACTTCACCAGGTGAAACTTGAGGCCATTTCCTTTTGTCCTTAAATTTGTTACTTGGGAAAAAAGACCAATACCCACCTTGCTACAAACTCCTTTCAGGTAGCTGTAGAGTGGAATAAAATATTCCTGCAGCCTTCTTTTCCCCAGGCTAAACACCTCCAGCCCCTTTAACCACTTCTCATACGACTTATGCTCCAGACCCTTCACCAGTTTGCTGCTTGTGAATCAACTCTGCATGATTTGCACTGTCCAAATAAGACCTCCACACACATGTGAAGCATCTACCAAACCAGCAGCACAGGTTTATTTGACTGTTGTGAGATGCCAACATTTTTTCTTGCCGTTGCTCTTTTTCTTTCTTTCTTTCTTAGCCCAAAATCCTCACTTGAAAAACAGACAACTGTTACTACAGTAGTGCTTTTTATGACAAGCTATTCATGTGGAGTTATCTTTTTCCTTGATAAAATACATTTTTGTAATTGAATTTAAATATTTCTTATACATAAAAAACAGCCTCTTTCTTCTACTTCCTTAATATGTTACTTTTCTTATCTCAAAAAAATTTTTACTAATTTTTAAAAGCATTGTATAAATGAAGGATAAGTACACATCCAATGAATAGGAATATGTTCTTAATCTTATCTGTGATGTCTTGTTTGAGCTTTTTTTACAGAATTCTCAACCACAAGGATTTCTAACCAATGTGAACTGTTACCAATAGTCATTTTTAACATCAATAAGTGTTTGCAATTGATTACATCTTGCTTCAATTTTGTATTTTTTTAGATTTTGAGTGGTATCACCTTCACCCAATATTCTTGCATATCAAAGAATTATATCACAGCAACTTTATGAGTCGTGACATGGACAAACAAATGCTTGATTTACACTGGTTGGTAGTCATCACATTAATGTATCTACCAACATCCTGAAGATGTTTTGTGATTGTTGCATTATTGTTGCATTATGCACTGTGGTAAATGGGTAATTTAGTGCTTTGAAAATAGGTTGTACTAGACATAGTTTTCTTATATCTGACAGAGTCAATAATACTTTCTATTAAACATTTTTGTCTTCTGGAAACAGAAGACCTGATTACCCAACATGTGGAGACACTCAGGGGGTTTCTTGCCTTGGTTTTCACCCAAAAGTGCTCTGTCGGCGTTTGAATTGGGGACTCAGCCTGCTTCATGCAAAGCCTCCTTTTTTGAACAGAAACATCATGGTTTTATACTGTTACGAAGTATAACTTTAGTCGTTACAAGAAATTGGTTTCTTACTGTCAGAGATTATCACCTTCATCATTCCCAATCCCTCCTGCTAATCACCCCATTGATTAAGGTAAACATAGTCCTGCCTCAATCAGTCTCCTGCCTCTGCCCGGGGCTATACAGTTTAACTTCTCTTAATCGTCCCACATTAACTGGTAACAAAAGATCTCTGCAGCTGCTGGACTTCAGGCAGCTTGCACCCGAACTCTCACAGTGCTCCAGCTGCATTTCTTGAGTCACAGAGGGCAAAGGCTGTGACAGGGAGCTTAAAGACCTATGTGGTATAGGAGAAAATTGGGATTGAGAACATCTAAGGAACCGGGAGATACACAAATCCAAGGGACCTGATGAGATGCATCAGTGAGTCCTGAGGAAACTGGCAGAGAAGTGGCTAAATGACTATTCATTGTGCTTGAGATGCAACAGTATCCTGGTGAAGTTCCCACTGACTAGCAAAGGGGAGATATATCCCCCATTGTTATAAAAGAAAATAAGGAAGACTCAGGGCCAGTCAGTCTCACCTCAGTACCTGGAAGGATCATGAAGCAGACACTCCTGCAAACAATGCCAAGGCCCACAGAAAATAAGAGGGGCAGTGATGAGAGCCAACATGGCTTCACTAAGGGCAAATAGTGAATGTCAAGTTTGCTGGCATTCTGTGGTGGGGTTATAGCCTGGGTGAATAATAAAAGACTGTGAAAAACAAGGTTCACTCTCCTGTTGAAATTTAAAAAGTTTAATAAAAGACAATAGGGGACACCAAACAATAAAGCAAAGAAACAGCGCTGGGTGCTTGGCCCTGGGCCAAGAAGCACACCTGCCATTGAGGGAGTCGTCTTAAATACTCTTTGTATTGCGTCAGCCTTATGCCTATTCATAAGCATTCATGCATATTCAAACTTTTCTCAAAACTATTTTGCATGTTCCAAGAACTATTTTGCATGGCTCCTCCTTGGTCCCGCCTTTTTAGAGCATGCGCTTTTTCGGCTGTGGTTTCTTCTAGCTTTGGTTATCGATTCGCAGTTTGGGCTTGGGTCCATAGTCCTCGCATCTGGTTATAGGCTGATAGTCAGGTATCAGTGGCAGGTCTTCTTTTTTGGGTGTTACCCAGTCAAGCAGGTAGTGTGGTTAGTAAAAGAAAGTTTTTCAAACTACTTTTATTAATTTTTTACTACTATATCAAAATCTAGTTCATAACAGAAATTAAAGCGTTGGTTATATACCTCTATCTTTATGACAAGACTACTTCTGTAAAAAAGAATAAAACCATACACACAATGTATATCTATGAAAAGCCAACATTATATTAGTATGTATTTATCACAAAGACTATTCAGGAATTGTGCAAAGTATTTCAGGAGGGACTGTGCAAAGGAGCGGTATGAAGCATTTCACACTGTGCTGCACAACATCCTTTTCTCTAAACTGGAAAGACATGGACTGATGGATAAACCACTTCGTGGGCAAGTATTGACAAGTCACAGTCAGTGTGTGTCATGGTCAATGGTTTGATGCCCAAGTGAAGAGCAGTGATAAGCAGTGTTCCTCATGATTGAGAATTTGGACAGGTGATGTTTAATATTTTTGTCAGGAACATGTAGAGTGGGATGGAGGGCACCCTCAGCAAGTGTGCTGATGACACCAAGCTGTGTGGTGCAATCGATACACTGGAGGGGAGGGATGCCATCCAGAGAGACCTGGACAGGTTTGAGAGATGGGTACATGTAAACCTCATGTTCATGAACCTTAAAGTTCAAGAAGGCGAAGTGCAAGTTCCTACATGAGGGTAAGGGCATTCCCAAGCAAAAATACCAGCTGCACAGAGAATGGAATGAGAGCAGTGCTAAGGAGAAGGACTTGAGGATGTTGGTGGAGGATAAGCTGAACGCAAGCTGGCAATGAATCCTCAGATACATCAAAAGAAAAGTGGCCAACAGGTCAAGGGAGGTGATTCTGCCCCTCTATTCCATTTTCCCGAAACCTTACCTGGAGTACTGCACCAAGGTCTGAGGCCCCCAAAATTAAAAGGACATGGACTTGTTGGAGTAAGTCCAGAGTAGGGCAATAAAGATGATCAGAGGGCTGGAGCTCCCCTATTATGAAGACAGGCTGAGAGAATTGTCGTTGTTCAGCCTGGAGTGGACAACGCTTTAGGGAGCCCTGACAACATCATTCCACTACCTAAGGGTACCCAGTTCAACTTTACTCCATAACTTAACAAATGTATTTTTCATTTGACAAGGAAAAAGTATTCCTATTTTTTTCTTTTATACTGGCCAATAAAGTTCAAATTCGTTTAGACTCTCTGTTGGGCTGATTCTTTCCTAATTACTTTATTACAGTTGCCATAATCATGACGTGATAAATAACTGAAATCAAACAGGATAGACAAAGGGAATTCTTCTGTTTTATTAACTTCAGAGCAAATTTTATAAAATCAAGCAGAGAGAATACTGTCCATACAGACAGAAAACATTATTGCTGAGGGTTAACTATGGACTCATGAAACTAAATCTGTGTTTTAATTTATAGAGTGCTTTGTTGTAATTTGAGGAAATTAATCTTTAGAGGAATGCTGTATTACAAGAATAAAGGTTACTCCAAAGTTCAGCTTTTAAATGCAGATTTTTAAATGTAAACTCCCATTTACCTGACTAATTCAGTGCTATTGTGCTGTGGGTCACTGCAGACTGTGCTGTTCAAGAACAGACCTGTGAGAAGGACTTGGGGCGCTGGTGGGTGAGAGACTGGACATGACCAGCCATGTGCACTGCCAGCCCAAAAAGCCAAACGTGTCCTGGGCTGCATCCAGAGCAGTGTGGGCATCAGGGAAGGGAGGGGATTCTGTCCCTCTGCTCTGCTCTGGTGAGACCCACCTGGAACTCTGCATCAGCTCTGGGGTCCCAGCACAAGAGTGAGCCCAGACAAGGAACACCAAGATGGATAGAGGGATGGAGCACCTCTTCTGTGAGGAAATGCTGAGAGAATTGGGTTCGTTCAGCCTGGAAAAGAGATGTCTTAGAGGTGAGCTAATTCTGGCCTTCCAATACCTGAAGGGAGCCTTCAAGAAAGATGAAGAGACCGTGTACAAGAGCACGTAGCAACAGGACAACAGGGAATGACTTCAGACTAAACTGGAGTAGCTTTAGATTAGATCTTAGGAAAAAATTTTTACTTTGAGGGTGGTGAGACACTGGTACCAGTTGCCAAGAGCAGTTGTAAATGCCCCATCCCTGGAAGTGTCCAAGGCCAGTAGAAGTGTTCAAGTGTATGGACTCTGAGTGACCTGGTCTAGTGAAAGACATCCCTGCCCATAGCAGGGAGTTTGGAACTAGATGATCTTTAAGGTCCCTTTCAACCCAAATCATTATATGATTCCATGGTGATTCAACGATTTACTTCATTACAACTTTTCCCACAGAAACAAAGCATTTTTTTTCCCGTATTTTCAGTCCCAACAATTTACCGCAGTATCAGCATGCCTAATTTATTCAGTCATCAACAAAATTTAAATTTCCATTCTCTGAACTATGGTATGCTTAGCTGACAATTAACTTGAATCGACTTCATTTGCAATGAAGTTTCCTATGGCAAAGATAAACTTACAAGTCAATATCATGCAAAAGCATCCCCAAATCTCACCATGAAATCCTACAGATCAACAGTAGGAAAGAAAAGGATTAAAACACCAGGAAGCTAAGCTTCTGCAATGTATTCCAGTGTTTCTGGTTTTTTATATATTCTCATATGAAGCATAAAACCAATTTTCATATCAAAGACACAACAGGGGAGAGAAGAAGGAAGGCTAAGGAATCATGATTTTGTTGTCTATAAACATTACACATGAAGAGCTACACCATTTTTGTTTCTTTCAGAGAGTTTCTTTGTCAATTTACAGTAAAAGCAATGTGTGTGGGGAGTTATATCACATTTAAGAAACAAATACTGTCAGTGACTATAGACAACTGACAGGTTAAAACATCCAGATGTTTGAAGTATAAGTGACTTGATGGAAAGAAGACATGAAGTTATATAAGGTAATTGGATGTTAGAAAATCACTCATGCACGTTCAGTATATACCAGTTACATTACAACCACAATCACTTCCTGTGGTGATAGATGATACCACCTCGGGAACTGCTGGGGAGGCAAATGGTCCCAGCACAGCAATATCTCGCTGGTGGGAAACACCCTAGTCGGTACACCCCCTGGAGAGCAAAATGGTCNGGCTCGGGTGTGAGAAGGGCTTTTCTGTACAGCACCAAGCAGTGCTGGCTGGAGTGATCTCTCAATAGCCTTAGAGACACTTTCGGTAAACGCAGAGGCCTATTCCACCCCTCCTCGGCCCACGGCGTTAACTTCTAGCCTCATGCTGCCTGCTTACAAGCTTTGCTTTAAAGTGTTTGTATATAAAAATTCAAAAATATATAATATATGTAAACAATACAAATGTACATATTTGTAATCCATATAAATATATTTTAATATAAAATCATTCAGTCTACTTATGCTCAAATTATGGCACAATCCTGTCCTCATTTAGCAAGTTAGAGACTTTTTTTCCTTCCATATAGCGGGCTCTTTGTCTAATTTTAAATCTGAATTTAAAAATCATAACTCTGTAGTTTAACTACTCATCAAAATAGTTGATGAGTAGTTATCATATCAAAATGATAGAGAGTGATATCACAGTGTGGGCATATCAGATAAATCATAGCACTTTCATGTAATTTTTTTGGACCTTAGGTTTTGTATAATGAAAAAACTCAAGTGAGGAAAAGAATCCCCACCAAAAAAACCCAAAACAAACAACAAGCAAAGAAACCAAAACTCCCCATCAAAACAAACCAACCAGCCAAAAAAAACCAACAAAAAAACGTGCTTGTAAGCATTTGGTGCTTATGTACATCAGTTTTTAAGTTTTACTTTGAATCATTTAGAAAACAAAATGCTAATATAGTCCTCTTTGTACATCCATATAGGTGCATAACAGGTGCATATTTCCAAATCCTAAGAATTATACCAGTCAAGTACACAGCCTGAAAGCTCTTTTTGAGAGGAAATACTTGGAACAGTCTCAGATGATACATCCAGTTTGAAAGTCACTTGATTAGTCATTATCAGACTATAAAGTGCTTAGATTTTTAATTTCATATTGTAAAAATATTCCAAGAAGCCATCATTTTAATTAAACATTATGATTTATAGAATATATTAAGCATCTAAATAAAGTAATTCTGTGGTAGTAACCTGCTGAGAAAAGTACTTTGGTACAATAAATCTGTAACAGTGGGGAATGAAAGTCCAATGGCTTCAGGTTCTTTTGAAATTTAAATTGTGTCTGAATAGTATCACAGAATGCTATGAGAAATAGTTTTTGATTATAGAGAGTAATTATGAACACAAGTCGAAGAAAAACTTATTTGAATTGTATCTATTGAAGGACTAATCTGAGCCATTATGCAAGGAAAACACTTTTGAAGTATGTGATTTTAACCTGGAGGGTAAGTACGGGAAACCATGGTGGGCTATGATATTGTGTCCATAAAGCAGTATGGAACTAGTGTACCTTAGCAGATCATTCATTATTTTGTTTGATTTCTTTTTTATCCTCTCAGTACTATGGGAAGTTTGCAGTAACCCATCAAAGCATAATTACAACATGTATCAAAATGTCTAAGTAACTGTATATCCTATCTGATTACTTGATATGTGTTTCATTTATAGCACGCCATATTTTCACCATATTTTCATTCAACTTAGCATGGCCAAAGCTCACGTTTTTAAAGTGAAACTGGTTTAGGTCTATTTAATTCTTCAAGATGGTTTACTGTTTTTCCCCTCAGTGGTGTACAGACCATCTGCAGCTCTATTACTCTTAAATAGTCCCTTAGCAACTTGTGTGATTTCTGAATGCTTCTACTTTAACTGTCAGCCTTTGCATAACATTTTGAGACCATTGAGCTCAAACCAGAGACATTTAGGTTTCCAAACCCAATTATTGAAAATCAAGTGCCAAACAACATGGCTAAATAAATTTCCTCTAATTGTTAGTTTTTTCATGAAGCTTTGAGGTAACTTATATAACAGAGCTTTCCAAATAGACCCAATGCCTGCCAAAATAGGCACACATGCAGTTTAACATAGTCACTGGACTTTAGATACTCAAATTTCAAAGTGGTACCAAGTTGTAACTTTTTCTCTTGTTTTTCAGTAGTGTTTCCTTTGTTCAGTTGGTTTCTTTTTTTGTCAGTTTGCCTGATTGATTTGAGTGGGAAAATGTTTTGTAGAAAGAGTTGTCTTTACTTTTCTCACCGTTAAATTTGTTTATGTTGTTGAGAGGTGAAGGAAAATATATATCATCCCAGGGCTCCTCAACATACTTTGTACACAAAGAAAAGAAACTGCTACAGTAAAGCTTTTCCTTTTATACCCTACCTTATTTCCTTGTAGAAGAGCAAATTTGTATTATGATGAAAGACAGAATGTGGCTGAATACACTTAATGGGAAGTAAATCTGAAAACAGAAAGTGTGTTTTTCCTTACACAGTTCTAAGGGTGTAGAGGATAGATCTTTGCTAGAGCTCATAGTTAATGTTTACTTTTTAATATAATAGAAAAGCAGAAAAAGATATATGGGAGAGGGAGAGCATGATGACGACATATTTTTATTACACCATCAGGCATACTTTTAGATGTGCTGTTGGTCTTAACATCTCCTTGATGCAAGATAGCAACATCAGAGGCAACTAACAAAGGGAGAAGTGCTGAAAACATGCATTTCAGCTCTTACAGGATGCCTCTCTTAGAATTAATTTTATTGTAATCATAACTGAAATCTCATCCTTAAATATTTGTCTTAAATTTCACTAAAGTATTGCCTCTCTCCAGTAAATACATTTGACACTTAATTTTATTGGAATTCATATAGTTTCCTTTACCTGAAAAATGTTATTTCATAGAATTATAAAATTATTTAGGTTGGAAAAGACATCTATGAATGAGTCCAACCTCTGACTGATCACCAGCATGGCAACTAGGCCACAGCACTAAGTGCCACATCCTGTCATTTCTTGAACACCTCCAGGTCTGCTGACTTCACCATCCCCCTGGGCAGACCGTCCCAATGCTTGACAACTCTTTTCATGTCATACCTGAACTTCCCATGTTGCAGCTTGAGGCTCCATGTCCTCTTGTTCTGCCATTGGCTGCCTGGGAGAAGAGGCCAACCTGGCCACAGCCTCCTTCCAGCAAGTCGTAGAGTGTCACAAGGTCATCCCTGAGCCTCCTATACTCCAGGTAAAGCAGTGCTGCTTCTCAGCTGCTTCTCATAGGATTTGCTTTCTAGAGGTTTTCCCAGCTTTGTTGTCCTTCTCTGGACTCACTATTGCACCTCAAAGTCATTCTTGTCATGAGGGGCCTAGAACAGGACACAGAACTAGATGTGCAGCTGTGAGTTCATAACCTGTGGCTATGAAAGCATGAAGTGGATTAATCATATATCTGCGGAGACTTGTCTTTCCCTTGATGGGAAAAAGCATTTCATAGCTACTGTGCAGGGTCCTGTGTCATCAATAAGAAAAACAACGTTGTAATATTAGAAATATTGAAGAACTAAATAGAAAATAATGCTGTTATTTATTTAGCTGAGGTTTTGTAGCTTCTTTTCCTGAGTTGCTTTGTTCCATAGTTCCACAGTTCCTTTGAGTTATGGCCCAAATTAAAGATATTAAGTCTTTGTAGTGTTGGCAAAAAGAAAAATCTTCCTACAGCAAAACTCTAAAACATCAAACTTTCTCCTGGGGAAAGTGTTATTTTCCTGTTACTGAAGTATCCAATATCATGATTGAGAGTGATAATATCAATGTAATGAATTTATTTATGTATTCTGTCCCTGCTAAACATGATTGGAAAATCAGTATAGAGTGGGTTTTTATTTTACTGTGACATTATACTAAAAACTGGTTATTTTTCTAGTTCTATGGTGGCACATTTCAGTTTCTGGTTTTATGGCTGTAAAACCTTCTACTCTCTCAAAGAGGCTGGAGATAGAGAGAGGAAGTAAAATTCACAGATATTAATTTGTCACAGCACACAGTAGAAGTTTACATTTACTGGGGATAGACACAACTTTTCAGAACTGGGGAGATGAAATATCAGCAATTTTCCCAGAGCCCTGTCCGTAACAGAACAGGAGAGGTATGTTCTATGCTGTGACCAAAAGTAACGCTTGGGTCCATCCAACATCTTCAGCTGTCTATGTATTTCCAACAGCTTCATCAGTCTCTGTGTTGGGAAGATCTGTGCATCTTCTCATTTACCCCCACACTTGGATTTCTTCTGTCCCCAGGATTCATCTGGGAATCAACTGTAAAACTGGCAACCCCCAAAATTTACTAGTTTTAATAAAGCTTCCAGCAAAGTTAATTTAACATCAATAGCCAAATGTGGAACATCATCACAAAGCATAAGTGTGATTTTTCATCAGTAATAAACTCACTTCTGTTTGAAAAATATAGAACAACATGACTCATCGCACTACAACAAGTGGAGTGAAAAGGAGAACTACACTTAGATAAAAATTCTGAAGGCAAAACATGCTTTTTCAGTAAGATTTTTTATACATATACTCTTAAGAATAAATATACGTATGTAACACAGACTACATAAAGTATTACATAATATATAGTATTCTATAATATTCACCAACAGACAAAAGGAGATGATTGTTGTGGGGGTGAGGGCTTGTCAGAGGGAATAGAAACAATTTTTGTGCTTGTGGGAGCAGGCAAATCCTCTCCTGGCCTATCTCACCTTCCCAGGTCTACTTATATAACAGGTAAGAGGCTTTAGAACTTGAGGACCAGGCAGAAGATAATGTGTACAAACGCACACCTAGATTTGGGGAATTGCCTAGGATGAGTCAGTCTACCACCCCACAATCACACCACCTCAGTTAAGAAAAGAAATAAGGGTTGTTGTCATCAGTGACTCCTTTCTGATAGGAAGATAGAGCCCTAAATGCTGACTCAGCACAACTTACAGGAGGGTCTGCTGCCTTGCTGGGACCGAGGCAAGAGACATTCTCCATCACAGTTATGCTGGCCAGGAAAACCCCTGGTGGGTGTAAAAGGGGTAAGATCACCCCTATTTTAAAAAAAGCGGACAAGGTAAGAGGTGGGGAACAACAGACCTATGAACCTCACCTCTATGCTTTGGGAAGATCATGGAGCACATTCTCACAGAAACAGTGTGATGGCACGCACAAGACAAAGAGGTGATACAAGAGAGCCATCATGGCTTTACAAGGGGCAAATTGTGCCTCACCAATCTTGTGGTATTCGATGCTGAAGTGACTGCAGCAGTCAACAAGACCAATGCATGTCATCTACCTAGATTTCTGTCAGGCCTTTGACATGGTCCCAGAAGACATTCTTGTCTTCAAACTGCAGAAACATAGATTTGAAGGGTTGACTATTTAATGGGTAATGATGGATGGATGGAATTTTAGGGCTTTAGGGACTAGGAAATAAAGGAAGAAAAAGAATAAGAGCAACAAAAATGTTGGCGTTTCAGAGTGGTAAAATAAACTTGCTCTGTTAGTTGCAAGGCACTGTATGTAGCAGTCTCCTTTGGAGAGCACATGATGCATCCAAAGAAGTTGATGAAAAGGGCAGCAAAGCTGGGAAAGGGCCTGGAATACAAATCTTATGAGGAAAAACCTAGGAACCTGGGGTTGTTAAGCCCAGAGAGAAAGACGCCAAGGGGACACCTTATCATGCTTTGCAACTACCTGAAAGGAGGCTGTTGTAAGGTGGGGTCAATATCTTCCCCCACAAAACATGATAAGACAAGAGGAAATTACTTCAATTTCCTATCCATCTTGACATCTTTTTAAACTACTCTGAAAGGAAGAATATCAGTTGGAGGAATGTGTTTGTAACCCTGAACTTTTTAAGAAGCAAACCATGAATTTTTTACTCAAACTATCTTTCATCATCTAAAGATACATCACTAAAAGCAATGTGTTCCTTACCATGGAAGCAACAACTGCCAACCTGTTGAAAATTTAGCAGAGATCAACTATGCTTAATGTCTATCATTCCTATAAATGTACAAAAGTATTGCACAAATTTTGGGTACTTCCAGGTTCTTCTTCATGAGAAAGCAAGCAGTATTCTTTCTGCCAGGTTTTATTGCTATTCATCATTAGTTAGCCTATTTGATGGAGCTTAATTAACAGCTTCAGATTTTTCCATGGCAAGGAGTCCCTTTGTAGGAAGAGCCCTACACTGAGCTGAACAACAATCTTTCCCAAAGATCTCATATCTTCCAGAGAATCTTCAACGTTGAACTCTTCACTTACATAAATGACCTTCTTTTTCAGTTCAGTCAAACATGAAGCAAAAAAGACTAATCTCAAGGCCACTGAACATGCATTCTATGTAAGCAATAACCTCTTTGAAATCAGTCATTACTTTGTTTCTTCGATAATTCTCTTAATTTGTTGCAGAAGGGTTTTCAGCCATCACCAATGAGATTAGCATTGTCTATGACTATCATAAATGATTTCTCCAACTTTGAAGAGACTAGAACTATAAAAAGATTTTAAAAATCCCTTAATTTCTGGAAAGGCATATTGTCTAGCATGTTAATGTAGCTCGCAAAATCACCATTTCATTGGGAGTACTTTATAGCTTTACATAAAAAGAATGGAATTGTGTCATGAGGAGATCATTTATTGTCAACTAAAGGTAAAGACATACCAAAAATTACTGTAAAATTCTTTTAGTTTTTAGAATACAAAAACATAACAAGTAGAACGTCATCTTTTATCTAGGACCATAGCTTGTCTTTTCTTGTGGTGAAAATGAATTTATTCAAGACTTTGGATCAGAAACAACTTCTTGTTCTGGTTCCTCAGCAGGACTTCTTTCTGAAATGTCTGCATTTTTAGCCAAAAAAGCACAATTTTCTTTGCAGAAATGATTACCACTTTAGATCATAAATTATTCCACTTTAGAAGGGCATCCTTTACAAAGAATCCTACCCAGCTGAAGCCTCTGGTGTTTAGAAAAATCCATTAACTGCAGAAAGATAGAAGACTGCTTAGGGCAGGCAGTTGATAATCAGGAAAGGAGTCAGTCACTTTAAACAGGTTAAATTAATCCCACCTTTCAACTTCTTCAGATAAAATTTTTTGGATTAACTCTTCCCCAAACACAAAAAATCACTTAAAAAAAACCCATTTGGAGCCTTATGACTCTAATAGGTCATTGTAAGGATTTAAAGGGCAAAGCGGCCTGTCTTAAACACTGTCAAGGCCACAGGACTTTGCCATGAGATATGCACAGAAGGAGGTGACAGGATGGTGCTAACTCCAGGCCTGGTGGAATTGAGATCTGGTTAATACATCCTGGATAAAGCATTCTGAAAAAAATTCCCACTGTGGTAAACTGTGTAAAGAAGAAACTTCTCATAGGCATATTACTGATCAAACAAAGATCACCCCAATTAATGGTAGAGATGTCATCTCTGGCAACCAATGATCACCAGAGCCCCCTGAATACACTTCTGTGGATACCTGGAGTGTGAACTGTGAGTTAAGCCATGATGATGAGAACTTGAGAGACGATAGAAGAGGTGTTATTGTCCAGGTGTTATTTCAGACCTAGGGGAAGGTTGGCAAAGCTGGGGGAGAAGAATATACCACTGATAATGGACACAAAGAATACAAATTTAGAGGCTACAAGGAAAGACAACTCATCAGCTCTGCTGAAATCTGTTCTGACTGGGAAATTTTGGCAGCGAGAGATTGCAACCACCAACTCATCCAACAACCCAAGAAACTCACCAACTCAAACGAAGACTGAGCATGAGGACTAATTAGCATAAGAAACAAGGGAATAATTTAACAAACAGAATAAGAGAACTGTGTAGCCAATGAGCATTAATTCCTTTAAGATGTATAAACAGTGAAAAATTTTGAACAACCTGTAGACTTCCACCACTGAGAAGTCCAGGGTGGAGAAAAATCAACAGGAGGCCACTGGATGCATGTGTAGTGACTACCTTCTGATTGATATCTCTCTCTCTGTGTCTTCTCCCGCCTCTCTTTTCTATTTCTTTATATTTCTCCACGTCACATTCATTTTTAGATAAAATCTGTACTTTTGACTTTGGCATATGGTCTCATTTGAATTTTAATTCCATCAGAGGCCTCTCACACTAATCGAATCTTAACTCTCATTTTATAAGTTTTATATTTAGCAGATCAAAATTTTCAAGTATTCACTCCTGCTCCCTTTCTCAGGAATAATGCTATCACCTCAGCAAGCACAAGGTCAAAACTTTCATTTCCAGTGACTGTGTGAGCACTGTTACTGTATCTGTCTCAAAACAGCATGCTGGTTCTAACCAGCAACAATACCTAAGAAAACTCACGTTACATAGATTTTCTATTTGTCCAGCAGTACCAGACTGTGCTTGTATGCAGGTGGGCACAATCTCAAAGAAAACAAAATTATGCAGAAAACTTCTCTCACCTGTGCTTTTGACAAGAACAAATCTGAGCATTGAAGGTTTTGAAATTTCTGTTGGACATCCTTCAAAAATGGTCAGGATCATAGTTGAGGAATCATTAGTTAACTGTATCTGTTTAACAAAACAGGAAAAATGCACAGATGGTAAATCATACCCAAAAAGATTTGTTACCTGCTTTACACTCGCAGATTTCAAACTAACAGAAGGAGCTAAAAGGAAAAATCTAGGACATCATTGTATTTTGTGAACTGAAATCAACAAGGAAAAGAAAATGTGAAAAATGAAGTGTCATTCTCCTGTAAGAATTTAGAAAGTTTAATAAAGGACAATAGGGGACAAAGACAATAAAGCAAAAAAGTAACAGCGTTAGGTGCTCGGCCCTTAGCCCAAAGCACATTGTGATTACAGAGACCAGGCTTTACATAGTTAATTATTGCTTCATTCAAATGTATATTCATACACAATTATGTCTATTCAAACATTTCTTCAAACTAGTTTGCATGTTCCAGGAAGCTTTGAGCATAGTCCCTCCTCTGGCCCGCCTTTTTTAGAGTATGCCTGATCCTTTTGGGGAGTCGTCTCTCTCCCCACCGTTCCATGGTTCCAGCAGGTGACGATCGTGGATAGAAATGTCAGTGTCAGGGATCCATCCTTGTCACACCTGCTTTTCAGATCTTATTTAACTAAGCAGGTGGTTTAATTGTTGCAGGTTAATCATATTCGCTATTTCACCACTATATCTAAGTCAGTTGCAAAGAAAAATAAAGGCATTTAGTTATTATTTTATCTTTATAACAAAGCTACTTCTATAAGAATTAACATTATACCCATAGCATCCATATTGATATTTGCAAAAAGCCAATGTTGTAATATGTATTTATCACAGGCACAACTGCCTTTTTATAAGACTTCATTTTCTTTCTTAACATATCCAAATTAGACTTGTAGTATACTCTGATGGTTATCCCTGAGACCCTTTTGTTTTCTCTCTCGGTAAAGAATAAGCATGAACAAAGATATCATACTGCAACTTAGAGGCATGCAAAATTTAACTTTCATGTGGGGATGCTGCTGAGTGGCTTTTGTATAATGTGGTACTATCGAGGGGTCAGAGAATGAAATGTTATAATTTATGGCTTTAACATCTTCATGAAGGACTTTTACCTATTATAGCAAATCTGTACAAAAGCTGCAAAAAAAACCATGGAAACCCTGAATGGGGCCCTGAACTAGGCTGCTCACTGCCCATTGATGAAGATAAGATAAAGTAACAACTCAGGTCTGGGGGAGGAGAATACATTCATAAGCACAAGCTCAACACCTTCGGTGTGGAGACCTCTGGGTCTATCAGCTGCCAGGCCAGTACAGCCCCTCACATCAAAGGTGGGGTGGGGAGAGGTTTTGGGTGTGTGGTGAGAAAGCCTCTGGGCAGAGGCAGTGAACACCCAACCTCTGCTATGAGGAGGAGCTCAGCTGTGGGCTCTGCACCCTGGGAAAGCTCATCCACATGGAAGGACAGAAAGGGGGTGTCATGGGCCATCAAAGGCCCCCCAAAGGGGTCCCCAGACCCTGCACCAGAGCACTGCAACACAATCCAACAGATCCATAGCATTCCAAGGGACAGTGCCAAACTTGCTCTCCCCAGGGGAGACACATGGGCCAAATATATATATAGATAAAAATCCATATATAGATAAAAATCCACTGGATTCTATACTTTTCAGAGCTGCAGCGGTAGGGAATCCTCACTACCCAGAAGACCAGAGGGAGGGGAACAACAAGACATTGTTGGGACTCATGGAAGGGTGATGTTTCCATCTAACCGCTGTCACTCTCTCCCTGTCCCACCATCCCCCACGCACCCCTCTTTTTCTGTGTCTTTCTTTTCTCTTTCTTTCTCTTTGCCTCTTCTAATATTAAATAAAATATATCAATTTTTGACACCAATATCTAACCTAGTTTGGTTTTAATCATGTTTTTTGGGTATATTTTCAACCTTTCTGGTTTCAAACTGTTTTAGTTTCCTCTGCTCTTGTGTGTTTAAACCAGATCGTAACATTTTTAATTAGCATCACAGAGTTACAGGACACCCTTAAAATGAAAGTATTGCTTCCAGAAAATCAATGAATTGCAAATTCTTATGATCTAGATCATTTTAGAAAAATAAAACAAGGTACCTTTTTACCTTTCTATTTTTCTTTTTACATTTCTGACCCTCTCTGACTCTTTTCTCTGTGTGTTTGTTTGTTTGTGTTTATGTAAAGCGCACATTGGAAGTTTTTCTTTAATTTTAAGCAAGGCACCTTCTCGGAGAGAAGTGACATTTGGAAATTAACCATAAGAAGCACCCTCTGGGAAGTTCAATCCATGCTTGTAATGTAAGTTTGTAGAACTGTAAGTNCAAAGGTGGGGTGGGGAGAGGTTTTGGGTGTGTGGTGAGAAAGCCTCTGGGCAGAGGCAGTGAACACCCAACCTCTGCTATGAGGAGGAGCTCAGCTGTGGGCTCTGCACCCTGGGAAAGCTCATCCACATGGAAGGACAGAAAGGGGGTGTCATGGGCCATCAAAGGCCCCCCAAAGGGGTCCCCAGACCCTGCACCAGAGCACTGCAACACAATCCAACAGATCCATAGCATTCCAAGGGACAGTGCCAAACTTGCTCTCCCCAGGGGAGACACATGGGCCAAATATATATATAGATAAAAATCCATATATAGATAAAAATCCACTGGATTCTATACTTTTCAGAGCTGCAGCGGTAGGGAATCCTCACTACCCAGAAGACCAGAGGGAGGGGAACAACAAGACATTGTTGGGACTCATGGAAGGGTGATGTTTCCATCTAACCGCTGTCACTCTCTCCCTGTCCCACCATCCCCCACGCACCCCTCTTTTTCTGTGTCTTTCTTTTCTCTTTCTTTCTCTTTGCCTCTTCTAATATTAAATAAAATATATCAATTTTTGACACCAATATCTAACCTAGTTTGGTTTTAATCATGTTTTTTGGGTATATTTTCAACCTTTCTGGTTTCAAACTGTTTTAGTTTCCTCTGCTCTTGTGTGTTTAAACCAGATCGTAACATTTTTAATTAGCATCACAGAGTTACAGGACACCCTTAAAATGAAAGTATTGCTTCCAGAAAATCAATGAATTGCAAATTCTTATGATCTAGATCATTTTAGAAAAATAAAACAAGGTACCTTTTTACCTTTCTATTTTTCTTTTTACATTTCTGACCCTCTCTGACTCTTTTCTCTGTGTGTTTGTTTGTTTGTGTTTATGTAAAGCGCACATTGGAAGTTTTTCTTTAATTTTAAGCAAGGCACCTTCTCGGAGAGAAGTGACATTTGGAAATTAACCATAAGAAGCACCCTCTGGGAAGTTCAATCCATGCTTGTAATGTAAGTTTGTAGAACTGTAAGTTTGAACAATGTAACTTTGAGAATTTGTAACTTTGTAAAATTGTAACTTTGGTTATGTTTGGTTTGGTATATGAGGTGCATTCCCAAGAATAGTGAGATTTTGTAAATTATCTTTATACTGGGCAGCCACTGGGAATGATCACTCCAACATCTGTAGTAACCTAAAACATAATGCACAGGCTTTGATTATTTTGCTGAATGAATTTGGTGCCAGGATATCTCCTCCAGGAATGGACTGAGTACAAAAATGATTGGGGTAATAGCCAAGCGATTGTTGGCTGAATCTCTATCCTGCTTGCAGGGTGAGAGTTAAAAAAGGCTGCAGGAAAAGCCATTGCCTGCTACTGAACTTGACCGTTGTGTCCAAAGGCTTCACAGAGAGCTTTGTAATGCAAACAAGAATGAATTTTACAGGAAAAACTGAGGTTTAAAACCCATAACATTCTCTGAAATGAGGTCTTATAACTCAAGCTTTCTTTGTTGTGTTCAGCAGAGAACTTGAATGTAATAAAACTGTTCTGATAAGGAGCAAAATGTTTACCTGGTCTTCTGATAACAAGAAAGTATTATGTCGACCCTGAATTAAAACTGACCAGTGTCAGCAAACTCCTACCAAACAGTTTCATATATGGATACTGAAGTATCAAAATTTGGCCACAAACCCAGCAAAACTGAAACCCAGTTAATGCTAATGCAGCGAAATACTAAAAAGACTAGGTGAGCAGCAAAATTAAAGTCATTGGAGCAAAAGGAGCAAATGTTATCTGCAAAACCGATAAGGCTAATTGCTCCAGTGCAAGAAGCAGAAGTCTAGTGCCCTGAAAGAGAGGCAGTTTGAATGCCTAAACCCCTCCCTCCACCAAACATGAAAGCAATCGAAGGAGATCCCCCAGAAAAGCTGTGGGAAACAACAAGCACCTCATGAAATAAGAACTAAAATCCCATCGAAATAATAATTTGATGCAATTAACAACTTGTACTCAGGCATACTTTGCCTGGGAAGTTTCTTTGCTCTTTCTAAGAATTCCAAACATCCTTGCATTGAAGATAAGAATGTATGGGTGCAGAGTGTGATAAGGGCAATTTTCTCACTAAAATTAAAGAAAAAATTCTTAGAGTTAGACAATAAAATTTAAAAGATAAGTAATTTCCTTCTTTTTCTGCTTTTTATTTCATTTTTTTTAATCCCACCAATAATAAAACTAGAGTTCCTATTTTGTGTCAAATTTAAATTACAACAGCACTATAACCTATTCTCTGACAAATGGAATATAGCCCTGATGTAAAAATGTGTTTGCATGAAAATCTTTTTTATGAAAACTTTTTTATATGTTGTGAATTTGATATGATAAAAGTTAATTTTTCATAGACCTACCCAGCGGAACAGGAATACTACCTATGAAATTCTTCCAACTACATGTGAATGTAGTCAAGAAAGAAACCCTATTTTAAAACCTTAAAAGCTTTGTAAACAGACATCTTCATTAAACCTATTCACATTTGTCTCAGGGTACAATTATACTACAGGAGCTGAAGAGCTCCTTGAATTGGCTGATTGACACATGATTAATACTGGGGATACATTTTTTGTGTATATTTCGTATCTTTCTGAGTTTCATCCATTTTATTCCCAGAGAATTAGTTTCCCTTGCTCTTCTGTGTTTAAATCTTTTTGTAAGACGAGTGGCCTCTCAAACTATGAGATGTTCTGGGACAAATGTGGGGGCAATGGAAGAGCAGAAAAACCACTGTGGAAGCAAATTTTGTTCCTATAGGCTTCAGGAGCATTCTGCAGAGAAAATGTCCAAGCCATCATAACATCCTAACTGTTTATTCTGTCAGAGTTACTTCCTCTATACAAGACAGCTGCAGTAGGGTTTGACTGACGTGAGAAGGAGGAGGAGGACAAAAGAAAATCTAATTTTTTCACTTATAAAGCAAATACACATACCCTTACAAATCTGTAAATAATGAGTGTATGAAAACCCATCTCATGTTTGCTAGAGTTACTGCTTAGATTACCAGAAAAGCCACTATGCTTTAAAATATTACATTATTTTGGAAAGCAAACATTATAGCCAGGAATAAAACAAAAATGGCACATCTCAACTTGCCTTGCAATTTACAGATTTTTTAATTTTGTTTGCAATTCGGAGTCAAATGAGAAATTGATCAATGCCAGACATAGCTAAATGTTTTCTATACATAATATTCTTGCTCTCAAATGAGTTATTTCTAATATTCACTTCTATGTATTAATCGATTATAATTAGAGAAAATGGATGAGGAATTTTGTTAGTTCCATTTCCACACACATTGACTTTTGGGCAGACCATTAGATTTAATTAAACTCTTTCTATCTAATACTGCCATGTAGAGCAGGTTTTACAATTCAGAGCATATTAAAAGAAAATACTGGATTCGGCTCTGTACATCTTTCACAAGTCTCTGCTTGATAATCATACAAGATTGTTTTCATGGCAACATGTTAGATTTTTAATTAACATTGTAAATCTGATTATCTGCTGACCTCCAAGCCAGTCACACATTTGCTAACTCCTAATACACCTTAAAAGCGGACTAATATACAAGAAAAATGCAGGAGTCTCTGAAAAGATTTTACACTGTAAAAGGAAGTTCTGAAAAGATTATTTGTTTTCAGATTTAAAAATTAGTAGTAAGATTCTGTAATATCAGATAATTTCTTGTTCTGGAATAATATGTATTTATGCCAAATAATTTTGCACCATAATTTCTTTTTGTCACCCTTTTGAGTCTACATATAAAGAGGCAAAGTCCTTTTTGGGTGTGGTTTGTTGCTCTTTTAAGTGAAGGGGTTGTTATAGGCATAACTTCATAGGAAACGTAACTACCAGTTGATTGGCTTGTCTATAATCAGATAAGATTTGTGTATTCAAGCAACAGTAACGGTCTGAGGAAGTAGTAAACTAACAGAGAGAGGAGCTAAGACAAGTTTTACACATGCTCCAGACCAAGCCATCAGAATTAGTGCTACCTGTTGTTCTGAACACTAATGAACACATAGAAGGAAAATACACACCAGTGAAGAAAAACAGATTTGCAAGTGGAAGAATTTCTGTGGTTTTATTAGCATCCCAGGCTTCTGCCAGTAGTAATTGTTCTATTGGCTTAACAGGTACCTTCCATATGAAGCATATTTTTAGTACCTATGTTGTTATCATTCTAATTCTTTCATGAAAGAGCTAATCTGAAATTTCTCTCAGGCTGCCATAAATGCTCATTTTTCAATTCTTCAGATTTTCCATATGTTTTCTGTAGCCTTAGTATTTCTAAGGACTAGAGTGACAACTGAGGTGAAGGCAGCACTGTGCCTGGTGTTTTATTTGTTATTTGTCACCAGGACTTAAAAGAAGCTTAAAAAGCAGGGCTGACCTCATTATTTCTCTATAGACAAAAAAAAAAAAATTATACTTTCCATTGTTCTTGGCCTTATCTTTCTTTAGCATCCTGAATATTTTGTCCAAACACACAACATAACTTCTCTTTGTCCTTGGATTTACTCTGTCAACAGGTACATCAATTCTTCACCATAAGGACAACCTGTTGAAATTGCTTTGTATCAGGTATATGCCCAATAATTGCATGAACAAGATTATTATGCACACAGTAGGCAAACAGGGTTATTCATGACCCAGCTGCCTATTAATCACCTTCAAGATTGCAAAGGTTTAGAGGAATACCAGATTAGAACTTACTTCTACTAAGACATTTCCACCATGATTGCTTTGGTAAAGATTTTATAAGCTTTAGATATGCAACAAAAATGCTCTAGTGACCCTGTCTACCTTTATTTTGGTTTGAATATGGAGATTGAAAATGTTAATTTAATTCCACCAGTATCATTTAAATGGCAATATTTCTGTAATCAAGACCTTATGAGTTATTTAGATATGTAGCTAGCAAAGTCCTGAGTGAAAACAAGCTACTGTATCTCCATTTTAAGTAAAGTTAGGCTGATTTATAGGGACTGAGCATCTGGCTTCTATAAATTGCAAGTTGTTTAATTGGAAGGCACTGCATATTTTATGATGAAGAGGACAATTCCCATTACTGCATCACTTCTATTACATAAAGAATATTGTTTTGTAAAAGGCTGTAGCATATAGATAACTAAGAAATAAATCCTAGAGAACAGGACAGTTCTGTGCAAATTAATACTAATCCCATTATTTCTAAAAAAATTAAATGTAATGCATACCATAACCAGAAAGCAATGAGCTAAATTTATAGCATTATATTATACTGTTTCCTACTTCTTAATGTGCCCATTGGCACAGGCAAAACATTTAGCCAACATATCAGTAGTAAGGAGAAAGTGAACCTCTTGAAACAGCATTGTTAGCTTTTTATATATCATGTATAGATCATCATTATTTTTTATTATCTTCACAGAAAAAACTCCAGAAAAAATAAAATTATTATAATAAATATAATTTTAAAACATTAATAACATTAAGCATTTTGTAAACCCTGAGTTGCATTATTTTTGCAACATAGGGCAATGCTTAACTGATAAATGTGTAGATCCTTAATGAACAATAATGTTCATGTTTTCTGTGAAATAGCACTCTCATTTTAAGACTCCTTCCTGCACAGGAATACTTGCTTCCTAGTCTAATGATGGAGAATTTGCAGGCATTTTGCAGAAGCTATATATTTTATTTTAAAGTGCTTTATATTGAAGTAGAGTAATGGAGATTTTTCCTGGTATGTGTTTTTTTTTTTTTACTCTCTGTACCATTAGTCATGAAATAATAAAATCATTTTTCATATTCAAGAGTAACACAATAATGATATTACTTCTGTGAATCTAATTCTCATTCAAACCTTGGAATGAGTTTCTTTCCACCCAAAAATGTACATTATACTTCAGAAACATGGTCTACGAAGATAACGCTCCCAGGCACAAACAGAAAGGCCACAATAGTACTGTCTGATAAGCTTTCCAATAAGAATGCAGTGTGATTTATTTATGGTAATTAGTTAATTTAGTTAGAACAGTGTGCTGTCTGCTCGAGCAGAAATGAGACTACTGTCTGCCCTTCACTTGCGCACAGCTGCTGGGTTCCAGCATAGGACGTGATGCCATGTGTGAGGGCAGCTGCCACCCTCCAGACAGCATCATGGAGCTGCCACCATCTCGTGAAGGTGGCAAGCAAGGGAGCCTTATGCTGATGGTAAATAGATGTTCATGTTTAATGCGAAACAAAGTGAGACATCACCTCACCCATCATCCTTTCCTACTGCGTGTGCCCTTACTACCGCCTACTACAGGATACACTAAATATAATAAAAAACAATAGACATTAAGAACATTGCAATTAAGAGAGTGATCAGATCTTATGTGAAGAGAAGTTTGGGCTCCTCCTTCTTTTTCAGAACCTTGTACTGCTTCTTGATATAGTCAGTTAAAGGTCATCCTTCTTCTGGTTTTGGTTTTCTTCTCCACTCTCCTATCCATAAATTTTGAGAGAACGGAATTGCAAGGTTCAGAGCCACAAGGCCACAATAGCAACAAGCAGTAATATATAAGACCTTTTTTTTTACCCCTTGAGAGGGTATGAACATGTAGATAGAAATTTCTATCCTGAAAGGTACCAACAGGACGTACCCACACAAACCAGAACCTCAGGTTGCTTGCTCCCACCAATCCAGTCCATGGTTTGTGGCCCTAGCAACTTCTCAGGTGCAAACCTCTGCATGCTGTTGAAGTCTACACAGAATCATAGATTCATTAAGGTTGGAAAACATCTCTAAGATCATCGAGTCCAACCTTTGACCAATCACCATCACGACAACTAGACCATATCATTGTCATTTTCAGTCATTTCTTGAACACTTCCAGGTGTGGTGACTCCACCACTTCCCTGGGCAGTCTGTTCCAATCCCTAACCACTCTTTCTGTGAAGAAATTCCTCTTGATGTCCAGCCTGAGACTCCCCTGGAGCAGCTTGAGGCCATTTTCTCTTGTTCTGTGACCAGTTGCCTGGGAGAATCTCCTTTCAGATGATTGCAGAGAGCGATAAGGTTACCTTTGAGCATCCTTCTTTTAGTCTGAACATCTCCAGCTTCCTCAGCTACTTCTCATATGACTTACTCTCCAGACCTTTCCCCAGTTTCCTTGCCCTTCTCTGAACACACCACAGTACCTCAGTGGCTTCCTTGTGAGAGACCCAAAACTAAAGGCAGCACTCAACATGAGGCCTCACCAGAGCCAAGTACAAAGGGAGAATCACTGCCCTGGTTCTGCTTGCCACACTATTGCTGGTACAGGCCAGGATGCCATTTGCCTTCTTGGCCACCTGAGCACACACTGGCTCATATTCAGCCGCTGTCCACAACCACCTCCAGGTTCCTTTCTTCCAGGCAGCTTTTAAGGCACTCTGCTCCTTGCCTGCAGCACTGAATGTGGTTGTTATGACTGTGGTGTAGAACCAAACACTTCACCTTGCTGAACCTCATACCACTGGCCTTGGTCCATCCACCCAGCCTGTCCAAATTCCTCTGCAGAGCCTTCCTACCCTCCAACACTCACGGCCAACTGTGGGCTTAGTGAGACTTCACTCAATCTCCTCATCCAGATCATCAGTAAAGATATTAAACAGGACTGGCCCTAATACGGAGCCTTGGGGAACATCACTGATGAGCAGCTCCCAGCACCACTCACCGCCACTCTCTGGGGCTGGCTGTGCAGCCAGTTCTTAACCCAACAGAGAATGCACCTGTCCAGGCTGTGGGCTGCCAGCTTTTCCAGGACAATGCCATGGGAGGCAGTGTCAAAGGCATTGCTGAAGTCCATGTAGACAACATCCACAGTCTTTACTTCATCCTCTAGGCATGTCACTTGGTCATAAAAGGGATCAAGTTCATCACACAGGACCTGCCTTTCTTAAATCCATGCTGACTGGGCCTGTGCCCTTGGTTATCCTGTATGTGCTCCATGATGGCTTTCAAGATATCTTGTTCCATAACCTTCCCTGGCACCAAGGTCAGACTGACAAGCCTGTAATTCCTGATATGTGTCTCCTTTAAAGGGACTACTCTTTTACTTTTGTACAGCTTTTTTAATTAGATAATAAGGACAAAACACCAATGTCTCCACTAGTTGTGGAGTCTTATCAACCTCTTTGGCTTTTTCTAAGTCAAAGGCCCCTAGTGACTCTTACAGGCTCTCAGGTCATATATTACAGCATTTGTGACATTAACAGCAGTGATATTATATAGACTAATATTGCTGTATTTATCTAATAGTCTCATCAGTTTAAACCATAAGATGTGCTTTGAGGTATACTTCATCCTGAGTCATCTTCAATGGCAAGCCATTAGAAATGTCATAGAATCATAGAATGGTTTGGGGCTGAACGGGACCTTAAAGTACATGTAGTTGCAATCCCCTGACATGGGCAGAACTAGATCAGATTCAACTAGACCAGGCTGCTCAGAGCCCCGTCCAGCCCTGCCTTGAACACTTCCAGGAATGGGCCTACTTCTTCAGCTTCTCTGGGCACTGGGTTCCATTGTCTTACCACCCTCACAGTACAGAAATTCTTCCTAACATTGCATCTAAGCCTACTCTCCTTTAGTTTGAAGCCATTACCCCTTGTCTTGCCACTACAAGCTCTTGTAAGAGAATGCCTCTCCATCTTTCGTTTTTGTACTGGAAGGCCAGAATTAGGTTAGCCCTGAGATGTCTCTTTTCCAGGCTGAACTCAATTCTCTCAGCCTTTCCTCAAGGAGAGGTCCTCCCTCCCCCTAATCATCTTGGTGTCTTTCCTTTGGACTCACTCCAGTAGGTCCATGTCCTTCCTGTGCTGGGACCCCAGAGCTGATGCAGAGTTCCAGGTGGGTCTCACCAGAGCAGAGCAGACCAGAGGGGCAGAATCCCCTCCCTTCCCTGCTGCCCACGCTGCTCTGGATGCAGCCCAGGACACGTTTGGCTTTCTGGGCTGGCAGTGCACATGGCTGGTCATGTCCAGCCTCTCACCCACCAGCACTCCTAAATTCCTCATTGCAGGGCTGCTCTCAATCTGTTCATGCCCCAACCTGTGTTGATACTGGGGGTTGCCCAACCCAGGTGCAGCACCTTGAACTTGGTCTTGTTAAACTTCAAGATATTTCCATGGGCTCATTATTCAACTTTTGTTCATTGGAGGGACACAGCTCCTTTGACTTTCCTTTTTTGGTTAACTTCTGTAGAAGCCATAAATATTTTTCTGTGTCCCTTTCCACGTCCAGTTCTGGCTTCACCTTTGCCTTCCTCACCCCATCCCTACACAGCCAGACTTCATCTCTGTATTCTTCCCCCATCATCTATCCTTGCTCCACTGTCTGTGCACCTGTTTGTTTCCCTAGTTTTATCAGCAGGTCTCAGCCATGCCCTTCTCCTGACTGTAGCCTTGTCTGATTTCTTGCTCCTGGAGATTGTTAGCTCTTGTGCAAAAGAAGATTTTCTTTTAGATCTACCAGCTCTGCTCCTTTCCTTTGCCTCTAAGGGCAATCTCCCTAGAAAGCTTAAAGTCTGCATTTCTGAAGTTCAGGGGCCTCTTTTTACTCCCTTCCTGACCCATATCCCTCAGGACTGTGAACTCCACTAAGGCATGATCACTGCTTCCCAGGCTGCTTCCTGTCTTGACACCCCCCATTAGCCCCTTGTGTTGATGACCAACGGATCAAGTAACTCCTCCCCTATTGCAGGGCTGTCAATTACCTGGGTCAGAAAGTAATCCTCCATGCCTTCCAGGAATCTCAAGGAGTGCCTGCAGCTACTTTTCCAGAATGTGCAGGGATGGTTGAAGTCTCCCAGCAACACAAGAGCCTGTGAGCACAATGCCTCCTGTAGCTGGAGCAAGAAGGGTTTGTCAATCAGCTCTTCTTGGTCAGGGGGTCTGTCAGAGACAGCAACCAAAAGACTGCCTTTTCACTTGGTCTTGGATTGTTGCCTACCAGCATTCAGCTTGCTCATGGCTGTTCCTTAGAGACTCTTCACATTCAGTCCAACTCTTGATGTGGAGGGCAATCCCTCTGCCTCTCCTTCCTGCCCTGACCCTTCTAGACAGCTTGTAGCCATTGTTAGTCACACTCCAGTCATGGGATCCATCCCAATGAGTTTCAAGAATGACAGCAAGGTCACAATTTTCCAGCAGCACAGTGGCTTCCAGCTCCTCCAGTTTGCTGCCCTAGTTGCAAGACGGAAACAATTTCCTTTTTTTGACATTAATTTCCCTTTTCACTAAATTTTTTACCTCTGTTCCCTAATCCATGTGTGTTTGACTGTCATTTACCCTTCAGTGTGTTCTTCCCTTCTTTTCCTCCACATGTTCAAAATGCCTCTCTTTGAAGTATGTTAATGCTGATTTGAATCAAGCATAAGTCATCAATTAATATCACATAAGATTTTTTCTTCCTAATTTCTTGTTTGGCAGGTCCCTCGTGCAGAAAATCTATTTTGGCACCTCACAAAACTGAAAACACGTGTTAAAATAGGTAAAGATACCATTCTTTCCACCATGCTCATCCACACTAACTAAAATGGCTGATGTCTTACTTCATTGGCACCAACAGAGATTATTTAAAGGAGTTTTAAAAAGAACAAGAAAGGAGCCAGACAAAAATTACTTATGGAATATGTATTGGTTTTGCTTAGCCCAGAACAGCAGCAAGGTATCTTTAGCATCTAAGAGAAATTTAAACCCTTCAAAAGCTGTTGTGGTAGGCCTGAAGAAGTGTCTGAAGGGTTGGGAGAAGGCATACTCGTGTGTATATGAGCTGGTTTTGCTTAGCCCAGTTTTTGCTAGTGAGTGAGGAGGGGTACAAAGATGGCTCCTGTGTGTCCTGTGTGAAGGTTCTGGAAGTTTTTCACCAGCAGAGCAGTTTTTCCAGCAGTGTTTCCAGCAGAGCCAATCTCTGATGGCTCTGAAGATGATGGACATGCTGCTGGCCAAGTGTGGGCCAATTAGAGATGTTAGTTAAGCCTCTGTGAAAATGTATTTAAGAAGAACTCAAAACAATTGAGTACACACTTTTTTTTAGCTAGAGGAGGAGGAGGTAAAAATACGTGAAGGGAGAACAGCATGGAGACACCAAGGTCAGTGAAGAAGGTGGGGGAGGAGGTGCTCCAGCAGCCAGAGTTGAAAAGTCTCTGCTAGCTGTGGTGAAGACCATGGGAGGAGCAGGAGGTCCCCCTGCAGCCCATGGAGTCCACAGGACTGCAGAGATCCACCCACAGCCCGTGGGGAGGTGCCCACACCAGAGGAGCAGGCGGATGCCTGGAGGGACCTGTGATTCAGTGGGAGTCTCATTTAAAAAATTAGTTAAAGCTACAAAGGCCTTGCAAGGGAGAGAAAGGCCTTACTCCTGGGATGGAAGCAGCCTGGCCTCAGCTCGGAGATCTGCACCCTATGGACAAAAACCCCACATTGCATCAAATTCGGGTGGGATGTTGCTCGTGAGATTGGACCCACGCCAAAGAAGTCCCCAGAGGACTGTCTCTCGTTGGAGGGACCCCGTGGCTAGGTAGAGATCCCCTCTCCCTGATGGACTGACCAGAGAACAAACCTCTTACCCTGCCCCCTGCCCAAGCTGTTGGTTGGAAGGAGGCAGGGGAGTGAGCAGAGAAACAGTGTCTCAAGAGGGAGGGGGAGGGAGTGAAGAAACCATGTCTTAAGAGCTTATTTTTACTTCTCATTTATCCTCCAACTCTGTTAGGTTAATAAATCCCTTTGCAACTTTAAGTTTTCAGCCTGTTTTTCCCTCTCTCAGTGCATCTTCCCACTAGTGTCTTATCTCAACTAGTGAGTCCCATGTGTGTGTGTTTAACAGGTGTTTTTTTCTCCTCTGCACAGCCGTGNAACCAAAGAGAAAAGATAACAGAAAGAAGAGCAAAATGGTATGAATTTCTGGTCAACAGTATTGAAGAAAGCAGAAATAGAAAACCCAGTCCTGCCACATGAACTCACTGCAGTAAAGTCTCAGTCTAACTTGAAGCAATGACAGCCTGCAATACAACAATGTTTCACTTCCCGGTACAATTTTCTGTTTTCTTCTGATGTAAAATTACTTGGCAGAAGGTTGTAGAAAGAGATAGAGAGGCTCTAGAGACTAGAGAACAAATGAAAAAGATTTGATGACTCAGAGAGAGCTGTAGCTTTCATGTTAATTTCTATGACAGTGTGAAGGTTCTTGACAAGGGCAGAAACTAGGTTTTAAAACATGGCATATTTCAGTGTATAACCAGATGATTCTCTGTCAAANTGTCATAGGTGCCTGGCATTTGGCGAGGGTTAAACCACGACAAATATTACAACTTAACAAGCCTTTTTAGCATATTTCTTAAAAACGTGTATTGGAAGTTTTGAAAATACTGACCTTTATTCTAGCCTAAAAGACTCCCTACTTGGTAACTACATTATCCTTCTTCCTTCTATGCCTAAATTCTGACCATAATTTCCATAATACATTTAATCCATCCTTAGAACTTAAAATATTTTGAAAATAGATGCAGCAAGAGATATAACACATTTGAGGCTTTTTGCCTAACATATAACAACCCAAATTTATAGTCTAAAATTGCACAAAACATGTAAGCAATTTCTCCTGATTTTTCGGATTAATATTTCTGTGCAAAGGGAGGAAGTATCCTCAACATTAATCAAAGAAAAAATAGTTTTAATGTTATCACTCTTTTTCTCTTAAAAGCAGGAAATAATTTCATTAATGATAATTTCATTAATGAACAATTTCATTACCGATAATTGCAATTACCAATCATTAGCTATTTTGACATTTCATGAGTCTGGTCAAAAGATGAGTTCATAAATTCAGCTAATTTCTTTCTCCTTAAGGAAATATTCCTTATGTTGTTCTCAGAGCTGATCTGCTTTTTCTAACCCTCTTAGACGGACAAAGGGAAAAAAAATATTTACTTTTACTAAAATGCATCTTGTTAACTTTCAAAAATATCTTTAATAATTACTTTTCTGTTAAAGACTTTAAAACATACTTAGAAGAGGAGAAAAATCTGTGCTAAAATGACTAATTTTGCTGATGTTAAAACAGATACAAGAATAATTTGTTACCATGACTTCCATGTGCTCTATAATCTGTACAAGCAGATTAGCCCATCAGAAGTTTGAATTTGCATTAAAAATGCAAAACTAGATTGAATTTTGCCATATCTTGTTTTACCATCTTCGTTATAAAACCCATTCACCTCCCCTTAGATACATCTGTTGTCAGAATGCCACAATAATCAATGTTTTGCTAAAAATTTATCACAGAAAGCTTAGGTCTTGTGGTTTATCATCAGTATCATATTGTAGCAGTGCTGTTTTTAGTAAAATATGATACAATTTGAGGTTTCCTTTAAAAATATATTTACATTTGAGTCATTCCTATTTCCTTGAATCAATTCCACCTATATAAAAGTTTTTGTGAGTAAAATCCTGCGTGTTTTGTACAAGATGTCTACAATTAATTTTTTCCTCCACATGCACATAGTCAGAAGTTTACAGTGGAGATAACTTCAACAGCTTTACAAGGTGCTGTGTGTGACACGTCTGACCATCAAAAAAAATTCCACATTAATTAAAAATACTCAGTTGTCTCCTGAGAGGCACAGAGAATAGGGAATGATTTCATTACATCCAAGAATTATAAAAATCCTGCTTTTAAAAACACCACAAACTGAACGCTATAGTTTTGTGAGTGTATGTATAATTGTGTGTACATGTGTTTATGTGTAACTTTGTGTATCTAAGCACCACTTTTTGGGAAGTATTTTCAATGTATTAAATGTAAAAGAAAAGTTCAATCCAATCCTCATATCACTTACCAGTAGTAAGTTCTTCACTGTGCATGAATGTCGGATTTCCAATTCAACTGTATGTTCCCACTCAGCCTCAGGTTTAACTGCCCACAAGTCTCTGTAGGATTAGATTTCTCCCTAGTATCAAATCTCAGAACAGATTTTAGTTCTCAAAACAGGAAGGCAGATTGTTATACAGATTTCTGAAGATAAATTCCATACACGAAGGTTTCTGAACAAATCTACTCTAAACCAAACGTGCTTAAGCTTCAAAATGTGCAGCTATAATCCATTAATCCATTGTAGTTTCTTGATGTTATGTTGTTTATTGAGGATTTTTTCAGTTTAAAACAACAAAAAAGGAAGGCATCTGATTGTTCCAGATGGTTGGTTTTTATCATCTGAGTTGCCATTTTCAGCAGCAGTAAGTAGGTGGAGAAACTTACCAAACTTGGAAACTGATAGGAAAGCTGGGCTGCAGCTGACCAGATGGGAGTACTGTTGGAACAGATGCTGCAGTCCCAGTTGCTCTACTCGGTAATATCATTGAAGGTAAAAGACCTCACTGCTAACAAAGGAACCTAAAGCCCCAGTTGGTCCATCTGCATACATTCAATGCAATGCAGAATTTTGCAGAAATATTCACAAAGGTTTCTTGATTATACATTCATGACAGAGAGACCTGCAGAGACTTATTTTCTGCACAGCACTAGTTGGATAGCTTTGTTACCACAGAGCTGGAACCACAGTAACGTTTACTTTGCCTTTTTGGTTTGTGACTTGCCCAGAAGTTGTGGATGGTACTAATTCAATTTAACTGTCCTCTCATGTGCTACCGTTTTCATATTGGTACAGTAAGATTCAAAATCTAGCTTACTGTAAATAGTGCCAGTGTTCATGAGTGGTTTCAGGTCAGGCTGTAGCAAAATTGTCATATGCATGAAATTAATGGGAAATTATTTATTCATACTGGAGGTGCTTTCATTAGAACCCCTTGTATAGTTATCACTCTAGATTCCTTTTCAAATTACTCGGAAACTGCAAACAATTATAACCCATTTTTATTTGCTGATTAACTAAATTTTCTAATTCACAAAAAGAGATTTTACTTTTTGTTGTGACTTACTTTTTTCAGAGTGACTTATGTCACTGTCATTAACCCATACAAGTGCTTCCCATTGTCCCAAACTTACCAGATAGAATCATCAATGAAATATAGCTATACATTAGAAGAAATATATTATTTTATTATTATTTTATAATTATATAATTG
>VZRM01000179.1:75658-122236 GCA_013397955.1 Grantiella picta | reverse complement strand
CAAAAAAACCCAAAACAAAACAAAACAAAAAAACCAAAAAACCAACCAAACAAAAAAACCCCAAACAAACAACAACAAAAAAACAAAAAAAACCAAACAAAATAAAACAAAACAAAACAAAACAAAAAGAAAAAAAACAACCAAAGAGAAAAGATAACAGAAAGAAGAGCAAAATGGTATGAATTTCTGGTCAACAGTATTGAAGAAAGCAGAAATAGAAAACCCAGTCCTGCCACATGAACTCACTGCAGTAAAGTCTCAGTCTAACTTGAAGCAATGACAGCCCGCAATACAACAATGTTTCACTTCCCGGTACAATTTTCTGTTTTCTTCTGATGTAAAATTACTTGGCAGAAGGTTGTAGAAAGAGATAGAGAGGCTCTAGAGACTAGAGAACAAATGAAAAAGATTTGATGACTCAGAGAGAGCTGTAGCTTTCATGTTAATTTCTATGACAGTGTGAAGGTTCTTGACAAGGGCAGAAACTAGGTTTTAAAACATGGCATATTTCAGTGTATAACCAGATGATTCTCTGTCAAAAGATGAATATGTCTCTTTTTTTTCCTTTCATTACTGCTGGTAGAAAGGAAAGAAATGGACCTGTTGGATGATAATGAGGTCAGACAGCCCTCACCTCATGTGTTTGTTGACTTGCAAATAAGATATGAACCTGCACTCTTTATCTACCATCTTCAGTGATATGGACAGGTTTAATAGTTCAGAATTTTCAATTTAATCTCAGCATACGTAGAACCAGAATTAATTTATGGGCAGTCTAGTGGTCTGGAAATTGTCTCTCATGAAATAATTTTCATTCTCTGGAAATCATCTCATTCACTGGCTTGCTATCAGACTTGATACACTTGTGATTAAAACAAAAGAAAAATTCAACCATTTTTCAGTTGTTGTAGCAAACACATCGACAACTTATTTTTAAGAACCATCTGGAACTCAGAGGTCATCAGTGGTAGAATCATACTCATGATTTGAGCAAATGAATACATAGATCTTTTGGTTTTTAGATAAAAAAACCCTGGTAAATTGATGTTATGAACAAGTTCTATTCCTATAAAGCGGAAGGATGATCTGTTTAAGGAGCATAGCATGTGTTGTATCTAGGACAAGCCAAGTCCCTGCCTAAAAAGTGGGAGCTTTACAGTAGTTTGCAGTCATCCTAAAAATCGCATCACTATACGTCACCTGATTGCTGCACATAGAAATGCAGTGCATCTTGCACAGTTTGACAAAAGGAGGGCTTCTATGTAGGTTCTACTTATTTCACAGAAATAATTAATGCTACAACTCTAATTTAGTCTGTATTTAGTGTAAAGTTTTATATTGAAAATCGAAGTGTCCTATGATTGCTTATTAGATTTTAATCATTTACACATACTACTTGTGCAAATACATTATTCAGGAAAAAACAGCTTATTTCTATCTCATTTCAGAGACTTGATTGCTTTTACTTTCTCTTTAGTTCACATTAGTTTGTTATGATATTCATTAACACGTTCCTAGAACTTAGGAGTCGAATGATCTATTAGTCAAGGGTTGTAACAGAAAATTAAAATGTGCATGCACTAAAATGAAAACTCTGCAACTAACTTGTTTATTAAAATCTAAATTGAGTGAGATGTCAGCTAGACTTATGTTCAGTTTCTTGTAAGAGAGAAAGAACAACAAGAAGGGGAAAAGAGTGAGCCTCTGGTCCTTGGAGACTAGGATGTCAGAACTGTCACATTCCCTGGAAGTCATTGAAGTTCTGACACTTGTTACAGGAAAATTAATCCTTCATCCAGAGAGCAGACCATTCATAGCTGATCATGACCCTTATTTTGGTTGCTGTTTTGTGGGACATATCTTCAAACCAGCTGTAGACCAGTTTCAGTACAGCAAATAAAGCAGAATGGTAAAAGCCTTGCATTGACGTGGAGACATTATTTATCACCCACATTATGTGAGATTTCAATCTTCTCAAACATGTATCTTTAAAGGAACGTATTTAACATAAAAATTCCTGCTACCAGTTATTCATTTCCTTTTTCCCTCTGTTTATGTATTCTTCCTCTACCCTCAATTACAGCATGTCTTAGTGTATTCAGAGTTCAACAGCACTCTGAAATAGCAATGTAACAGGCCTGTTTAAAGTATAACCTATTCTACAATGCAATGTCTCTCCTAATGTGTTGGTAGCATAGACTCCTTCCAAAGGGTATCTGATGTCTTATCAGGTAGGAGAGTGGGGGTAGGACTGGGAATGAGAGCATTTGTATTTGCCAACACCTTGGGCCCCTTAAGGGAATGTTAGCTACTATGACCGTGTACCCATCTCCCCTTTCTTCCTTCTCCTTTCTCCTACAAACTCTGTGATGTGAACCAGGTGGCTTTTAGAAGAGTCTACATTAGCACTTAAAATTGCTTAAGCAACTTAAGGTAAGCATCCCTCCTGAATTATCCTTGCCAACTATAATTAGTACCAATCTGTGAGCAAGTGGCTTGCTTGCTGAATAATCAGACTTAGTGCTACCCATAGTTTATAAGTAAGATCTGGAGTTTGCAGAAAGGATAGTGTGAATAGAATGGGAAGAGAAGAATCCAGCCCATTGGATTCACACGTGAGTGTCCCCACAGTGAAAATCTGTAGTAGGGAATCACTGTTTCCCCATAGAACTGGGACCAAAAATGGGAAAAAAGATATTTTTTTTTCTGTATTACTTCACTTATATTTCTTTTTGTCTATAAATCCAACTAGATGTAAACCAGACTCCCTGTGAAAGCCTTATTTTATTGTGAGTTACTCAGTTTGGAGAAGGGTGTGAGAGGGCTATAACCTCAAGTTGAATTTTTTAATGATCATATTTCTGGATATCTATGACCAGTAATTGCATTAAAAAGATCCTTCACAATCCCTTTTTCTGCCTTATGGTAACATTTTGTCTTTTTCTAAAGCACATCTTCCATACTTGCACTCATGCACTGAAATGCCATTTTTTTTTTCTGGAGAATCTTATTCTTTAGGATTTCTTTTAACACTCTGATTTAATGCTGTTGCAAAATTCTTTAAAAAAAAAAAAAGATAAAGACCTTTGAAAATTTTTATTTTAAACTTTCCTGTCTTAATTTGCAAGAATATAAATCAAAGACTAAAAAGGGCAGAGAGACTTATTTTAATCTGATCATGGCATAAGACTTGATGTTTACTGGAAACTGTGATCAGTTCCAAGGGATTTCATTCAATTTTTCTGTTCTTGGATAATGGAGGTAGATTGAACTGAGGAGTACAAATGACTTTCATAATCATCCTTTATCTTTTTGTCAGAACCAGAGTTGATCAAAGCAGCAACTTTCTACAGAAACTTTTTCTCATGCTCCACATCCTTGTGAGACTGAAGTGGCTACTTCTGTACTGCTTTGACCTACCACTTGCTTCTGTGCTGGATCTAACTGTGATATTCTGATATGGTGACATGCTACATTGTGCCCAGGTACAAAACCTACCCAAAAAGAGAAGGAAGGGGTCAAGGTTGAAAACAGTCCTATTATACTTGAGAGTTCATTGTGATTTGTTTCCCTAAAAAAACACAGATAATTTCTGACATTCTGCCACAAAAATGTAGCTAAACTGACAGCATAATCACACATTTGCTGATGCAAGGAGATGGATGCATATATACTCAAGCATTAGAATGCCCACAACGATGATGGTTAATTCAGATAACAAGCATCTAATCACAAAGGTTAATAGAAGGGCTGTGAATAGAACTTGACAAAAGGCCACTTTAAATCATGAGAAAACATTATTCTGTTTGAAAAGCTGAGAGAATGAAATACTTTCAAGAGGAGGAATGTGCTCAGATGTTTCCTTATCTGAGAACTGTCATAGAGAATATTTTCAGAAAGTATTATCATAATGATTTTTCATTACACTATATTACTTAAGAATATTCTTATAAGTAAAACAACACTGGGTGTTGACAAAAAAGTAGATCTTGCATGTTAAGTATGCCCAACTAGGTACATGTATGAAAAAGGATGGGCAAAGAGTGAAAGGTCCAACACACAGTAACAATAGAGCAGGATATATATGTTCTGTACAAAACTGTGTATTCAGTTTTCGTCAGGAAACAGATGGTGTTGGTTGCAAGCAACCTCACCTATATTTGAGGTCTAGACCCACAAAACGTTGCTTCATTTAAATAATAAGTCATATAGTCGAGTCATAGAACAGTACAATAGTCCAGGTTGGAAGGGAGCTTGAAAGGTCTTCTGGGTCAACCTTTCATGGGAAAGGGATCCTAGATGAGATTTATCTAGCATTCTGACAACTTCCATCTTGAGAACCTCCCATAATGGGGACTTTATCACATCCTTTGGGGAGAGTATTCTAGTGAATGATTGCTCTCAATGCAAAAAGCTCTTTCACATATTGAGATAAAACGTCTTCCAGTGCAATTTGTATCCTTTACCCATTGTTTTCTTCATGTAACTCCTGCTAAAGAAAGTCTCCATTCTCTTTGCAACAGCCCTCTAAGTATTAGAATGCTGAGCTGCACCAGCATATTGTGAACTCAAACCACTCTCTGTTGAAAGACCAAACCGAACTTTGATCTACTTTAAATGTTTTATGTACAAGGAGTACAATTGTTCCTGTTAATAAATGCATTTTTCTTTGCTTATTTTTATTCAGGATTTTTGTTAGTATACCTTTTGAAGGAATATTAGAGAATATCTAATATTTTATTAGAAATTAGATATTAGAAAATATCTAATATTTTCTATTAGAAAGAGTGTATTAAAATTGTTTAATCATTGAGGAATTGCTTGCTGTTTCCCAAATAAATATTAACATTAATATAGGTTTTATTTAGCCATCAAACCAAGGGTTACACTACAAATAATGATCCATCTTTTTGAAAAGATGCAAATTCTGGTAAGTTGGTGTATTTTGATAGGGGTGATTTAGACAGGCTGACATGGGAGAAAAAAGGTAGCATAAAAGAAGTGTTTTTAAGTCTAATACGGGAAGAGCATTTTCTTTTTAATATTAAATCTCTAAATATCAAATAACTAATCTTTAACATCAGCTACATGACATCTAAGTTTTAGCAAGCTCTAATCTTTTCTAAATGTCACCTTGATTTCTGAGATTTACTGCTTTTTCTGGAATGAAAATATAGGAGTTATCACTATAAGTAAGAAAGCTAAAAATTTTTATAACTCCAGTGCCTTCCTTAATGGTGGATTAACAAGTGAAAGACTTTTATAATCAAAATTTACGTAGTAAAGCAAAAAATTGAGAATTCAAGGTCATATTTTAATCACTCTCAGGATCTGCAAGAACTCTAACCTTCACGTATTTTCGTTGTCTAATTAATAACACAGCAGCACATCAGAGCTGTTATCTTCTTTCTTATGTATGTTTTTACATATGATGTGTAAGCAAAAGACTTCACTGTATGGTTTGATCACTTTTACCTTTGAAAAATAAATGAAAATTAATAGTTGTTCTTTTCATAAAATTTCAATCTTTGGAATCTCAAGGTCTTTTAATCTATCAAAATACCATGGCATACATAAATATTGTATCATTAGCATACTTCATTTGAAATGAAAGGTACCACTAAAATAATTTCCTATCATCTTGTGACAGGTATAATCCTAGGAAAAGCATAAAAACAGGTTTACAAACACTTTTGCTGTCACACTGTCAATTCTTAAGCAAATTTTAGGATGCATTAATATGGCAGGATGACTGTATTTCGGATTGAAATGCAATAATCTCAAATGATGCTTTTCATGGTTAGGCAGATCTGCAAACCTAGATTGCAAGTGACATTCCAGTTTGCATGGCTGTTACTCAGTAGATGCTCTAGTGCCTCATATGCTGATATTATACTAATATAGCAGCATGTAGGTCAGGACAATGAAGCATATGTATGCCTGGTTATTTTGAAAACAAGGCAGAATACTGATTTTGAGGACTGCTGCGTTTTAGGTTTTGTGAACACAAAGCTGTTGCACAGTACAAGAAGGGAATTTCTCTATCATCTAGGGCCACTTAGAGGATTAAAAATCATGCACAATATCAGTGTTGAAACAGCAAAGAACAAAAATAACTAAATAAAATTTTCTTTTAGAGAGTGTGGCTGATATTACTGATGCTACTACTAGTATTACGACTACTACTTCTATTGCTAATATTACAGTAGACAATGTTTACGATTGTTTTTAATTTTTTAAAATTTTTATTTATGGGGTTTTTTATATATTAAAAAATATATACTTTTGTATACTTATAGTGTTTATTAGACTTAGTCCAAACTTTTCCCTGAAGCTCTGCCTAGCCACAGTGAAGCTATTCCATCTTAATAACGGCATCACAGCAGGAAAAACTGTGCACAGGTGACAGGGTCAGGAAAGGGTGGATAAACAAAAAGGAAAAGGTAAGAATACTCAAACAAAACAGGAGAAAGGACTGAATTAATTTCTGTTTTCCCAGCTGTAGCAATGTGGTTTTTCAGGATTCCATGTGTTTTTTCAGGATTCCATGAGGTTTTTCCTTTGTTCCTCTGCTCTGTATGTTATTGGCTGTTTTTGAAATATGCATCCTGCCTTATCAGAAATGTGTTGGTGTGTTCCCCCGCCTGTCTTCCCCTCAGAACTCCCGTGATTGGCTCTGCAGGGGCCAATCCCTCCCTCTTTCCCTGCCCTTATAAGCAGATGCCGATGTAAGCTTCAGAGTCACCAGCTCTGAGCTGCCAGCCCCTCCGACCTACCTTTGCTTTCCTCCCCCTTTTCCCTTCCCTGCAACCGGCCTGAAGATCCTAATAAACTTCCCTGGCAGACTGGAGATGGTGTTCAGTACGTTCCTTTGCCTCACCTCACGTTTCCTCCAGAATTTCTGTGGCTGGAGCCTAATGCCACGCTGAGCGCGCCCCAGGGCCGCCCAGCATGGACTGCGTGGAGGTACGCGCTGCGGCAGACCTCGTTTTGTGAGGTTTCTGTGTCCTGCCGTCTCCCCAGAGAGAGAAAACTCACCCAACTCTCTGTTTTCTGGGCAGCATAGTATAACTGTGTAGTACTAGAGGGCTGGTTGTGGTAAGGACATTACAAAAATGTTGTTGTCACTGGCATTCACCTTCAGTTCTGTCTTGCCTCACACATGGCTTTGGGAAAGTCTGGAGCACAAATTACTCAAACCTGGAGATGGCAGCTGCAGCTTTTCTGTTTCCACTAAAACACTTGTACTGTGTACCTGAGTCCAGCCTTTACTCCTATAAATTCCTACAACAAATGGCAGGGCTTACAAACTATGATGAAGGAAGAAAATAAGAAAGGAAGAGAGCAAATGAAAAGAGATGGAAAACTGTATTGTTGAAAACCAGATAGGTTCAAGCAGAAAGCTGAAACAGAACTAGAGATCAGTAAGAAAGCATTGAACCATGTGACTGAAGGAAGCATTTTAAATTTCAAAGTATGCACTTTGTATCTGGCTCTTTTCCTCCTGTTCTTGTGACAAAGAACTTTAAAGTAGAATTCTCTACGTCTTACTTATCCAACTTATGTTCTTGGTGTAGAAGCACAGGCTGAACTGCTTGGTTGAGCAGGACTCAAGATACTGTAATTTTTTGCATCCTGGGAAGGGTGAAAGCTGAGAGGCCTGCACATTCCAAGGCTGAAGAAGGCTGCACAATTCTTGTGATTTTCATGGCCAAGTTTCAAGATGTGAAAATAGATTTCATTGGCATTAAGTTTGCATCTTTGAGATTACAGTGTTTTTATCCTAACTATGGCCTGCATGTTTATCCATCATAGTAAGTTTATTTTGTTCCTTTACCCTCTACAACCCATTGAATACACTGTTTTGAATGATAATGAATAATGGATTTCATGTTTATTAATTTTCCTTTCTAAATGCATCTAGCGAAGCCTGACTGATTTTTGCCTTTTTCTTTTATATATTGTCTGTATTCTTCACATATACATTTGTAGCCTATTATTGTATTAGTAGCTAACTCAGTAGTTTTTCCAATAGCTTTCCATTCACTTTCCCCAGACAGAACAGCCAAACACATTCCAGGGGTCCCAATCCTATCTCAGTACTTCCTGGCTACCAAGGTGAAAAAAACAGCTTTTAATTTTCATGAACAAAGTACAGCTAGTGCCATGGGGGGCTCCAGGAAAGGGTTGAACCAGAAGGGGGAATTACCTCATCACCTGTGCTTCTAATTGGGAATTCTTGTCAAATATGCTAATTTTCCAAACTTATAAAACTGTATTCACCCAGTGAGGAGGGGCTTTTGTGGATGTTTTTCTATATCTGCCCCTTGGAGGCCTGCAATAAAGACCAGGTTTTTTATTATCTCCTATACTACTGTATCTCAAAAGTGTGTTGTTTCATTTCTAGGGCCTTTAAGGCATCATTAGTACTAAGGAAGATAGGTTTTAATGGGGGCAAAAAGATTGGTATATGAGTTGCATTTTCCTTGTTAAGATGGTACAGAAATATTAAAACACTGAAATGTAATATAGGATGCAAAATACCTTCCATATTAGTTTCTGTGTCAGTTACCTGGTGTACTTGAAAAAGGTTAATTTTCTGTTTCTCTAGCATGCACCTGTGTAAGCCAAATGCATAAGCATGTTCAGAAATAATTTGTTCCCTCTCACACTTTAATTTTGTGTAAACTGAATCAACAAGCTACACCAGGATTGCTTTTAGGATTTCACTTCTATGCTTTCAATATGCCCTAAACTCCTAGAATTAAGAAATTCACAGATGAGATCTGTCGCACATTTACTGATGATTGCATGTTTTCTGGTACAGATATATTGAAGATAGTTGGCAAACCTTTCTGGCTGTGTGTTGATCATTCTGTCTTCAACTACCTTCATCCTCAATTAAACTTTTGTGCTGTGACTATAAATTGATTTTAATCACCCTACTCAAACACTACCATACACTAATTGTTCAATATGATTGCACTGTATATTTACAACATAAGATTTTCAACTTACATAATTTCCAACTCTTAATTGATAAAGTTAATTAAATTAATTGAGGATTAAGTTACCTTATCTTAATTTATGACATACAGTTTACTATTTTTTCAATAAGAAAGTCATTATCATTCATTAGATAAGCCTCATGATTGTTTTGTAGTGCAACATTGGGAGATGAGGGCATATCACAGGTTGAGCATAAACAAAACAAAGTATTTAGTGGATACCTAACTATTTTTAAGGTGTAGTACATGATCAGAACAAATTCTTTTCAAGACTTAAATACATATGAGGCAGTGGTATGGTGAATATTTTTTAAATTCCCCTTCATTTTTACATTATTTGAGATCTGATTGTCCATACTAAGTATTGATCTTACTGTTACATTTGAGAGATTTTTTTTTTTCATTTATTAAGGGAATACATCCACCTGAGAACCTAATTTCTTTTTTTTTTCCTTAAGGGAACATCATTATTTACTGCAATATACAGCTTTGGTGAATCTAGAAATAGCATGTTTCATCACAGTGGAATGAACACCTTGGTGTCGAAGTAACATTGAATATAAATTCTGCTATCTAGAATCTGAGCAATAACACCGAAATGGCCTTCCCATTTCCCTGCTGGCTGCTGTGCGTGAAATGTCAGAACAGCTCAAGAGTGATGTCCAAATCACAAATGACTGGAACTAATGCGGTTAGATGAGGGCTTGTCATGAATGAGCTATGGCACAGTTGAACATCTTGGTTTCAGCTGAAGCTGAATGCAAAGACAGGTTAAAATTGGATTGGTCAAAATCAGATTGGTCTTACAGAAATGTGAGATTCCTGTTTCTTCCACACAAGCAATGAGAAATTGAGCTCCGTGAAGAGATAGGGTTGGGTGTCTTTCAGTGTTTTAAATAAGTACACATATTACTACTCAGATGTAGCAAGTTGGCTGTTCTGAGATGCTAAAAACGCATACTGCTGCCCTTACAAAAGACTAAGACATTCTACCCAATTTAGCCAAAAATTCATACATAGATTTTAGATTATATAAAGCTGCTAGTTAAGTATGCCCCGGCATGACACTTTGCACAGTACTTCCATCTGTAAATATGATGAGGGGAAATCTGTATTTAATCTTGATGATGTTGGTCGTTATTTGGACTCACTTTCACTTTGAGGGAATGAAAATAGGGACTATGTACAACTGAGACTGACACCAGTAAGAATTTGGTGGGTATTTTCAGCTTCCACCACTTTATGAACCAAGGCTTCAAAAATTATTCTGCTTTGATTTTCCCACTGTTCTAAACAATGAAAATCTCCTGATAGCTGCTGAGCACCTACGTTTAAATTCTGGCTCTCAGGGTGAAAAAAATTTATTTGGTTTCCAAACTAAAAATGCACAGAATGTTGACAGACAGATGCATATCCAAATTGCAGGCATGTATATGTTAGAATTTTGGTAGTGGTCTCTCTTCAACTGTGTAAAGCTCAGTATAGTTTAATATACCTTCATCTTTTGAAGATCTGTGCTTTGATTTTTCAGGTTATTTATATTTTTAGCCAGTTTTTGGCTTTCCTTAGTAAACACTTCTACAAATCATCTCCTGGAGCAGAACAAACTACATGTGATGTATGCTGCAAAGCCCAGTTTTAATCATTTGTCAAGGATCCCATAGAAGCCCTGTAGCAGAACTGCCACCTAAAATTGCTCAGCTGCTCCAGCTGAACCATCATTCTTTCTTTTTGTTTCTCCCACCAGACTGAAGCAGTGTTTGCCACATTCATTCATAAACTCTAGGTTGTTCAACAAGTTAACCTGAAGCATATAGGCAATATCCTCCTGGATTCAGCAATTCTGATCTATTTTTAAGCCAGGGCTCCCTGGTTACATTAAAGGATAAAGGGGCCCATGGATTACTGGACTGTGTGTTTAAAGACAGCATGATAATCTTCACAAGTAAGATATATGGTACTGCTTCTCAGCTTCTAAGTAATTAATTTTCAAAAATCTGAGTGCTTTGATTTATAACCTTAATTATTAAGTTTGAACATAGAAAATAATAATGGACAGGGAGTATGTTGCTGTTTCGATACAGATGTGCCTGAAATCTAAAATTTCTCATGTGTTGCAAGGGACTGTGGTCAAAAATCCAGCAAACCACTGGGAAAGTACTAAATATAGGAGTTTTGTTAGCATTGAAAGTGCTGTCATACACACTTGTTGTTTAAGGTTATAAAAATTAATTTTTCCAATAGCAATGAAACCTTTCCATAATCTTTCTCTCTTTAAATATTTATAAGCGTGAATATGCATAATTTCCAATTAACTTCCCTGGGTTGCAACATTTACAGGAAAATGCTAATTGCAACAATATCTACAGCATATTCATACGGATATAACATTTTATTTTTCAAGTGAAATTTTTTAGTACTATATATTTGTTGCATACTTATTTTTTACCAGATGATTTTGTAAATGTTCCAGTGTATGCGGAATTGTTATGTCAATATATATTCAGAAACTTATTGATGCATATTGAGCAAGAATATCCTGATTAGAAGAAAAAAATATTAGAGTCATTAGTAGATAGCAAGGAACGTATGCCTTAAAGACATTTGTGCTGCTTCCTAGACGGGAATAGGTGTATTTAGGTTAGCTAAGTAGTGAACTGTAGATGCAGAACATAAGTATAGATTACTCCATTTCCAAATAGGTAAGAGTTTTTCTCTGTAAGATGAGGGAAACATTATGAGACATGCTAAGAAAAGTCTGTTATTTCTGTTCATGACTATTTCAGCTGATTAATGAACACATATAAAAGTAAGTGTTAAATTATAAAAGTAAGTGTTAAATTATCTTTTATCAAAATCTTCAGAAGTTTAATCACCAAGACAAACACAGATGTTTCTACCTCCTAAAAAATTCACCAAATCAATGTGGAGGGGCTCCATTAATGTGGATTCTTGTGTTGATTCCTCCATACTCATCCTATTAAACATCTATATAACTGACTCCAAGACTTATGCAATATAGAGAACTAAACAAAAAAATTATATTTGTTTACAGTAATTGTTTTTACTTTCTCATATTCTCAGATTCCAAGAAAGTATCCAAATCAGACTTAGATAAAATACAAAGGTAGATCTAATCTGGCAAACTGATATGTTATTTGAAAATATAAAAAATAGAGAACTGTGTGTTGGAATAATTAGTTTTATATTTTTTTTAAACATGTCCTGGAAAACAGCAGATGTTCAGTACCACATATCTCTGCCTTGAAAATAAAGGAATGGGATGTAGGTAGATAAAAATATATGACAGAAGTTGGAAGTGGTTGGAAGTGACCTTAAAAAATAATCCAATCTAATATTTAATCAGAAAGGGAGTTTGGATGAGATTATCTATCATCTCTCTCTCTCTCTCTCTGTGCAATCACATCTTGAAAACCTCCAGCAGTGGAGATTTTGTTGTGTCCCTCGGGGAGGATGTTCCACTGAATGATTGATATTACTGTAAAAGATTTTTCTTATGTTGAGATAAAACCTCTTCCAGTGCGACTTATACCCAATTCCTCTGGTCTTCTCCATCTGGATCCTAGTGAAGAGAAAACCTTCAACCTCTTTGCAAGTGCCCTTTGTGCTGTCAGGAGGCTGCTCTTGAATAACTCTCAGCACACACAAGCTACTTTGCCCTCCATGGTTGCTTCCCATGGACTCCTTTACCGCTCGTGTCTTACTATATTGAAGTTGTCTCTTCTAAAACCCAGGATGTTTCCTCCACTACAGATCTTGAGTGTGCTCAGTAGGATTTTGAAAGGTACAATGTTATTACTGTATGCAGTATTACCATTTGTAGTTATGCTGTCAAGTTAAATCTACTCAGTTTATGAGCAGTAAATCCAGAAATCCAGTCCCTGATCTGTCTTTCCAGTGTTTGTACAAGTTCAGCTCTCTGTCAGAAAGCAGTTCAATGAATTCCATTAATCTGGTGAACATCTTGTGGCTGCTATGTGTTTTTACCAGCAAATGTCAAGGTAACTGAAATCAGTCATGAGGAGGAGATCCTGTTGACCCAAGACTTCCTTGGGCAGTCAAAGAAAGGTTTCATTGGCCTTGTCACTCAGACTGGGAGGTCAGGAACTAATATGATTTCAGTCTTGATCCCACAGACTTTCATGGTCTACATAACCTACCTGTACACACATTTCTCTTTTACATAAAATGCAGCTCCAGCTCCTCCTCTTCTTATCTCTCCAAAAGAGTTTATAGCTGTCCATCATAGACATCCAACAATATGCCTCTCCCCACCATGCTTCTGTGATTCATACGATGTCAGAAATCTCCGACTGGGCACAGGGGTTGAGTTGCTGCTGTTTGCTGCCCAGATTAAATGTATTGCTATACCTGCACTTAAGCTGGCTCCACATAGGGCTCTTGCCTTCAGAAAGAGTTGGTGAGCATTCTTCAATACCAATACTCTTGTAGTGAAGAATGCATGTCTGTGTTCATTCAACAACATCATGGTTTATGGATATAGAGGTGTCACAGCTGTGGACCATAACCCCAGTTTTCTTAGTTTAAAATACAATTCTCTCAGCCAGTTTTCTTAGTTTAAAATACAATTCTCTCAGCCAATCTGCTAATGAAGATTTTCATGCCTCTTCTAAATATGAAGAACCCATTTCCACCTGATAGTCTGTATTTTTTGAAGAATCAAAGACCTGGCAAGAACATCAGCCACAGAGCCAGGTAATGATCTGCATAATACATCAAGTGTATCCTGGTTCTTGACTGGCAAGATAGGGCAGCAAATCACTTGGGCATCTGTTCTTTCACTCAGGCCTTGAAGGCTCTGAAGTCCTGGTGATTTGCCATAAATTTTGCTTGAGTTTGTAGCCACAGGGAAAAGATGTAGGGGATAGAAGTCTGTGCTTTTAACCAGTTGTGGCAATCCCCCTACAGCAAACTAGATCCTATCTCCTGGCAAGATGCATCTTGCCTCAAATGTATTTCAGGCATGCAGATGAGTGTCTCTGTGCCTCTCATGTGTCACCAACCACCAGCACTCAGCGCTTTCTTTTTCAGTTTTAATTATGAGCTGAAGATATGGTTTCTCCCTGTGAATCTTTCCCATTGATCTTGGCAGCTGTAGAGGTTTCATACCTTTTGCTAGTTGGTACATAAAAGGAGAGTGAAGTGATATCCTGTTCCCATGAGTCACCAGAGACCATGGCCCCTTCTCTAACGTGTTGTCTGTTCACAGTTGACATCATTCAGCAGTCTTTGGGAGTCAGTGCCATGGGTTATTACTATTCCTTCTTGTTTTGGATAATTATCTATTTCTGGTCCTCTCTCCTTAATAGAATGTGACCTGATTACTTTCTTCTGCAACTCCTCCTTCCCGGCTTGAGTGACTTCACCAGACCACACCTTGTGCAGGTGGATCTTCCACCTTCTTCTACCCAGTAGGCAACAACAGTTTTTACAGCCCTGCAACTGAACAGTAGCTTCCCTAATAAGTCTATCCAGGTGGCATTTTCACCCATTACAAGACAACCTGGCTAGGTAGCTGGTTCCTGTTGGCTGCAGACACCAATAACTGATCTCTACCACCATGTTTTCAACATAAAAAGACAGACTGACAAGTCCTTTATTCTCTGAAAACATCAGGCTGCTGGGTAGACTTGCATAGCCACAGTTTGGTGAGTTGGCTGCTGGGTTTGCAGCCTAGACCAGTGGGTGGGCAGAGTGCATGGCGAATCAGCGGGCAGAGCGCACTGCCCTCTCTGTACACTTTTCCATATGAATTGCCATGAAGACTGCCGTGCCATTTCCACTCTGTGTGCCTGCCCTGTTTGCTGGTGATCCCTCTGGGCATGGTATATGCAGCTTCCCACAGTTTAAACTGGTAAAAGGGACACTGCCCATCTGTTACCTGCCTCTCTGGTGAGACCTTGCAGTTGCCAATTTGTCCCTATGCACAGACAATTTAAGGGAGATAGGAACTCAGAAACCCCCTCAGACACTTCCTGTAGACCTCACAAGCCTCCCACTCCCCCCAGCACACAGCATCTGCTGCTGCCATTGCTGCTAGCATCTGTTTCACACAGGAGTTATGTTTCAGTAATAGAATAATGTAAGTGCTCACAAAAATTCTGCAATTTCATTTTTAGAAAGGATTAAAACCAACTGCATGTACAACGTAGTGGGGACATTCAGTAATATGTGAAGAGACAGGCTGTAGAAAGCCATTTAAGTTTCATATAACAGAAACAAATTTGATTCACATCACTGCACATATCTGAGTAATGCAAAATCCCAGGGTAATTCTAAGAGTCTCTTAGTGGGGACAACAATGGCTCTCGTGGGATATTCTCAAGACCAATCTAGAGAACTCCGATTCAAATGCAGCATTTCTTGCCTATGGCTTTCCAGCTTATACACACATGTTGTGCACTGAGACACTACCTTGCTGATCAGTTATCTACTCAGGAAAAAAAAATCATTGAATGTTTTTATAAAATGTTACTATTAGAATTATTATACCACCTAAAGTGTATATGATTATCTAAAAAACAGAATAATCCAAAATTTTATTTGCAATTTAATTACAAAAGCTGAAAACATACTTTCTGATAAAGTTTTCTTATCTTGCTTTTTTGGAAATGTTTCAGAATTTAAGTTAATGGTATGATAAATGCCAAAAAAATATCTTATTCAAAGTAAAACAGCATAATAAAACCAAAGAAACAAAACCCCAAAAATTTAAAATTTTTTAAGCCAGAAGTATGTTATAGTTAACAGGTTTTTTTTTTTTTTTTTTTTTACTGTGGATTTGTCTCTCTTTCAGACATTTTGGATTTCTCCTAAACTATTTGTGCAGTGATCATGTGCTACCAAATCAGCTGCAGGTTCAGTTACATGGAATAAACACCATGAAAAACGTGACAGTCGAATCCGAATGCAAACCTCTATCCTTATTGTAGGGAAACCTCAAAGGTTCCTTAACCAGAGAAAAAATAACTTTTCTTGATGTATTTCCAAAATACTAGGAAAAGCTATCACCACTGATGTCTCTAGCTGTGTCTTGAGTCCTTTTTTCCTCCTCAAAATTGATTTCTTTCTGTTTCTTAATGGGATTAGTCAAGATTTTCATTGACACAAGGTTTCATGTAGGAAGGAGAAATATTTCTCATTTACATACTATCAGCATTCCCCTGGTAGCAACTTACTATTACTCTGAACACACCAGCAGGGAGGTAGATGGAACTTCCTCCCCCCTATAACAGATTCAACTTTCCCCAAACTGTCCAGATATGTGCACAGGAGAATAAACCCAAACCAGAGCACGGAGCAGCAGATGGAAAGGTAAGCAGAGTATGACCACAGAGAGCAGAGGTGTGACAGGCACACCCACTCACACATCTGTGCAAAGGGAAACCCTCACGAAACCAGGGTGCAAGCATTTCCCCAAATGTCGACAAACTATTTTGTCTGATAAAAACTCTCCTATTTTTGTTGGCAAGTGGAACAATCCTACACTTTTTTTAAGAAGATAAAGTCAAAATTGGTCATCTGTAAAATCGGGGGGAATATAAATATTCAATTATCCTGCAGAAATACACAGCATATGACAATTTCTATGCTGGTCCAATTTGCAGATGCGTTTGTCCTCAGAAGGAATCATACATATCAATATGCCTTCTCAAAAGTGACTGTTGAATAATTAAAATATTTTAACTTGATGACATTTTATGATCCTGCGATAACTGCCACCAATCAAAGTCAGAGAAGATTTTTACAATTTATTGTTCTCTGTTTTTTTTGGAAACAAAAGGAAGGGAGAGGTGAAATGGAAACCTTCTGACTAATTTCCTCAACATTCATTTATTCACAGTATCTATAAATTAATATAATTTTCAAAATTGCAATCAGTGTATGCAAAATTATAATCAGGGATAGAAAATTCAAAATTTCAAATTTTTGTAGATTTGCTGAATAACAAAAAAGAAGAAACCTTGATAATTCTTTTGCATATAATTTCATTTGGGCTCAAAATTCAAATTCAGGTTACTTCAGCAGCTTGCATGTGAATAGGTTTTGCTATTGAAATGGTATAAATGTTTGCCCCCTACTTCCCTTCCCTTCCCTTCCCTTCCCTTCCCTTCCCTTCCCTTCCCTTCCCTNCCCTTCCCTTCCCTTCCCTATTCAGTCAGCTTGTACTTGCCCTCTAGAATGTGTGTGGTTTTAACAATTTAAAAAATTCATTTTGCTAAAAGTACAGCATGCTCAGAAAAGTGCAGGTTTGTTACTTTTAACCTCCTTTCAGAAAACATAATTTTCTGCATAGGCAATAAACCCACTCTAACACACATGATAGAGATGTTGAGGTAAAACTTAAAGATGCACAGGATATACTGGGAGGCAACAGCTGTTTCCTCCAGAGTGCCAAGGATAGAACTGATGAAACTGTACTGACAGCAGATTGCTTACTGACACAAGGGGAAAAAAAAGAAGAAAAAAATCCACATATTTTCTTCACAAGCTTCATTCCTTTCACTGAGGTGACAGATTGTTCATGAAGGTAAAAAGCTGTCATACCTAGAATAGGCTGTGGTAGCAGTATAAAACACAGCAATGATTGCTGTGACTTCAGGTGCATGGCCCATGAGCCAGTGGTTTCTGATATGATATGCTGCAAAAAGTTTCGTCAAGGCCTGTCCATCCTGTGCTTGTAATACACAACATTTGATAGCTGGAATACTCTTCTCTCCACCCATAGAATCTCACCTGCTTTCCCACTTTTTCTTCTTACTATAATAATGATCCATCTATTTTTTCACTGAAAGGTTTGAGCAACAAATTTTCTTTCTAAAAGTGTATTACTGATTTCTTGAGATGCATGAAAAGTAATCTTTCCTTCTCCCTCCTCCCCTCCCCAATGAAAAGAAAATAAATCCAGGATGTTTTATTCATGAATTAGAAACCTGTGTCTGTTAATGCACTTTCTGATAAATGCAGCAGCATTTATAATGATCCTTTCTGCAAATACCTATTCCTGCCATAAATCCACAAGATTTTTGAAGCCCAATATATGCAATAGGAAATATGGCAAACACAAGCACCTCACTGGTATTTTACATACCTAGAAATTTTTAAAGAATATATTTGACATATTGTACACTGGTTTCGAGTAGCTGTATTCAGAAGAGTGAAATAGTAATTTAAGTAAGTACATTAATTATTAATTATTAATTAATAATATTAATGGCAATATTAATAAAAGTGTTATTGGGGTTTGTTATATATTCTAAGTGACCATTTCATAGGTGAATTTGCCCAGAAAAATAAAACTTTTGTTTATACAGCTAATCCCTCAATACTGAGATTTTTCCATTTCATAAGTCTCCATCTCCAAAGAAGATGACAAAGATTTTGGGTGCTTTTGGTATCTTAATGCTTCTCATTTTTAAAAACCAACAACCAAGTGAAAAGTCGCTGAAAATCCTTTTATTATTCTATTACTTTAAAAAGTGAAAAAAAAAGAAATGTTTTGTGGATATGGTTCAAAAATCCATAAAGTTCTTAAAATTTTACTTCAAATTGCTACTTAGTTTTACTGGTACTAGTGTGTCAATATTACCATGCTAGCACAGAGACGAGCCTGACATGGAAAGAAACTAACTGAATCAAAATAATTGAAAGAATTCACGCAGTCCATTTACTGCCACATCATTTATAATTTATCGAATTTGTACAGGACAATGGAAAGAATAAATCCAGGCACTGTGGGAATCTGTGGGAGGCATAATGGTGTTCAGGACAACTGCTCAGCCCAGACTATTGCCTGCTTGACAGAAGGGCAGGAGAGGGAGGTGTGCTCATTGTCTGTGCAGATTTTGCACACTCAGGAATCCAGGGCAGTTTTGCAGCAATTTGTGCTCTCACTGGTGGTAAGCAGTCTCAGGGAAGACTGCTATTATGTCAAACCCACAACACAGTTTTAGACTTCTGGCCCAGTCATGCATTTTGATTGACACTTAAGTCAAAAGAAACTGGATTCAGACAGGAAGAATTTGAAGAAAGCAGTTACACAGATATTAACTTATGTACAGATGATTGTTTCTTACTGGATGGTCCTCCAGAATCTTTCTTAATAACAAGAGGATGCTTCATGTTCTGTTTACATTATTAAAGGTATGCAATTACTTTTATGATTGCAACACCCTGTAGATATGCTCTATCAAATTTCGTTCCTGGGTATTTCCTTTTTGTTTCAGGTCTGATTTGTAGTTTATGACAAACCTACATTGCCATAGGGAAACTGTTTCTGAATTAAATTTGTAATGTGACAGGTCTCCTTTATACCATACTTTTAAAATAACATTAGTTTTCAAAATATGATTACTGCACCTTAGAAGGTACTCTGTGGAATATGTGATTTCAATATCTGTCTTGTTCGTAAAGTATTTAGCTGAAAGACATAAAGGTACATATTTTAGCATAATTTCCGTATTTCTGGTGTGAAAAAATGTGAAGGTACCGGTCTGAGTGGATGCCCAGTATTCAGAGGTTTGGGGTTTTTTTGACCATTGATCTGTAGGAAAAGCCTGTTCTGAAAGCCAACCATTACCTCTGTTTCCTTGCTCACAATCCCCAATTCTGCCCAGCCTGTGCAAGCTATTTTGCTTATTCACTCCTTCATAACAGATTTTCCACATCCAATCAGCCTGCAACTGAGTGGTTATCCTTTCTATTCTTGAGAAAATACTCCATAGCAAACAGCTTAAAAATAACTTTTCAAATATCCTTGTTAAACAGAGACAGATTTTCTTAATTAAAGGAGTGTGATAGCTCTATTGCTGCCTTCCATTGGATTCTGGAGTGATTAGTATCTGTAAATTTTTGGTTGGTTGGTTGTTTTTCCTCTTGTTTGAACAGCCCAATCTGCTACTGAAGTCATTTTGCTTTTAGTCTAAACCTTTGAATATCTGATGTGCTTTTAGTCTAAACCATCTGAATATGTGATGTGGGCTGCTATTTTGAGCCAGGGTTAGCTTACACAATGGTGAACAACCAAAATCCAGAATAATATATTCTTCTTTCTCTAAATATTGTTAGAACAAAAACTCCAAAACAACCCACCCAAACAAGCAAACAACCAACCCTCCCAAAAATTACTTAAGTGTTGGTAAGGATAATTGAAAAACAGGCAGTGGAGGATCTTGATCCAGAAGGTTTTGGTAAAATTTTAGGCAAAGAAATACAAGAAGTCTTTGCACTCATAATATTCATTCACACACTGCTAAATTAGACATCATTTGTACATTTTCAATGCAGGAAAAGTATTTTCGGTAGCAACAGACAACAGAATCCTTATTTTACCATAGTCATCAAACTGGCCAAAATTCCTGCAAATATTTGGACAACCTTTGAAATATGTAACTAGAGACATTATTAAGACTATTGTTAACTGGTCAGTGCAGTGAGCAGATAAATAATTAATCATCTTGTATCCAGGCTAAGCAAAATACTTCATCAATTTGTGCTAAGAATGTAAGAAATGACAGAAACATTTAGACTTAATACTGCAGTTTGCTGGAACAGGTCCTTAAAAACAACTTTGAAAATACAACATATCCTCCTATCAAGTATATTATCAAGACAAATATGGATGAATATTTGTCAACAGATATTGTTGCAGAGATTGTAATAAAATTATGTGCTCAAAGAGCGTATAATGAGAAATATCTGATGTGGACAACTCTGAAACCCTTTTGAGCTTATCAGAAAAAGGTACCTCACCAGAGGGTGGTAAAGAAGAGGTTCTCCACAGAAGTAGTCACAGCACCAAGCCTGACTGAGTTCAAGAAATGCTTGGACAATGCACTCAGGCACATCGTGTGATTCTTGGGAATGTCCTGTGCAGGACCAGGAGTTGGACTTGATGATCTTCAAAGGTCCCTTCCAACTCTGTGAGACTGTGATTCTGGGGTACTGTGTTTCTGGGACACTGTAATTTGATTGCTCTGGACTCAAAATACGCAAGGGAGTTAATTGCTGCTTTTGAAAAACCCCTGATGGAGTCTGCATGTATCCACCCTCACTACATATTAAAGAATGGTAAAGTTGTTGTACTGAGCTAACAAGAAGCCACCCTGCTTAAACTCACATGGACACAGCATCAAGGAAGATGAATTTTTCTATGCTTCCAAACTAAACAATCAGAATTTGCTTCTTTTCACTGATTTCTTATTTACAGCAGACACAATTTACCTGAGGATATGAGGATATTTACCTCGTAACCTGTGCCACAGCACATTCACCTCATATCCTATGACACAGAATACTCAGAGAACATATCTCATCTTTATTACATTTGCATTCAGAATATCCTGGGCTGCTGAGGCCCAGAAAAATATTCTTGTGCAATGATGAACCAGTCATGGCCTTTCTGACACTGAACAAGCCCACTGAATCATAAGGACAATGCATTGAAATACTCAGACACTTTTAGTAATCATGCACAATTAGATAGAGAGATAAAAATAAAGCACACAGGGAAAATACACAAGAACACCTGCAAAACACTACATGTCAGTATTTTTTATTTATGTGCAACCAACACAAGTCTCAATTGTGGAACTTGGAACAGAAATTAAAGTTCCGATAAGGAACCTCCACAAATAGTCAAATAAAAGAGTCCTCAGGATATGTTAGAAAAGACAAAGAAAGTTATTGCAAGAAGCGACATTGTTTTGTATTTGAGATTCTATTTTGACTCTTGAAACTACATAAAACTGTTCTCACCTCTTGTGAGGTAATACCATGTAATGTTATTTAGTGTCTTTAATATCCTATTAAAAATCAACATAATTCTGAGCCATCAAGAAATTTATTAATCATCCAGAATTTTGAAAGAAACTGGACTCCCAGGGACCTGCAATATACCCAGTTATCTATATACCTAAACACATGTATGTACTTAAAGACATGCATAACTATAGAAAGGCATTTGAAGTTAACGAAATGTTGGAGGTACTTGGCAAAAAGATAGATTTTTCAACAAGATACTGTGCTCACAAACCTGAAATATTTATCAAAGACTTGTCTGGAAATGAGGCAAAGCCAGGACTTTTGTGTGCTTTGGCACTATTTTGCATGAAATATCATTTTTATACAAAATTAAAAGAAATGTGAAGATGAGGTTATTTCTGTGCTGTCTGGCACCACAGGAATGACTTAAAAAATAGCCTTTGTTCCCACATGAGATCACAAACTTCTTGACAGAACAAGGAAATACGGAATGGTCATTCTCAGCACAGGCATGTGATATTTCTCATTCTCTACTGACAGACTAATTGAATAATGTCTCAGCTTCTCTTATCAAAGGTAATGAATGTTTGTTTACAGCTAATGAGAAAGCAATGTTTTCTGTTTCAATTATATATTTTAATTTTTTCCTACTCTGTATCTCAACTTCATTAACAGAAACAAAACAGTGACATTTATAAATTCAACCCTCACTTCAAAGGCTGTGCTTAGTGATTTAGTTTCTTCCCTTAATGTTTTATTTAAATAAAGAGCTACATTTGTCAGATTTTCAATATTTTTTTCTGTGTTTGGTCTGATATTTAAAGAATCAGAGGTCTTCTTGGAGGCTGGAAATTATGTATTTTGATTTGTAACTACTAGCAAAAACTACACAGATATCAGTGTTTGAGTCACATGTTAAGGAAGATGTCTCTCTTTTGCAACATTTAACTCACTGTTTTTCACAAGTTAAAATTGTTTTCCCAACATTTAAATTTTCCATTCATAAAAGGTTTCAATTTCATAATGGGTTTTCACGGTATTATAGATTTTAAAAGGAAGGGTCTGCATTCTATCATATAAAATATCAGAAACAGGGGATACATTTGATTTCTCACAACCATGACATCCTCTTTAAAGGACAGTCATTATATTTGGTGACAATTATTTTGTGCCTTAGATGTACTCTATCTTGTCCAAGATTGGGAGTGTATAGGACAAGAAATAACAATATACTATAGATTTTTTAAGTATTTAGAGACTCACTTTAACCTTTAATAAGTATTTATTATTTATGCATTTTTATATCTTTCTAAAGGTTACAAACCTGATAGACTCACACTCATTACCACTGGACTATTCCGCTACGATGCTCTTTACCTTCTTCGTATCAAACGTAGGAACAAGGGTTATTCTTTTTCATTACAGTAAGAAGTTCAGAAGTCAATTTCTCATTTTTCATTTTCTGCTTTTTGCATTTATGACAGGGCAGAGAACCTAATGAATATGGGAAAAGTATGAAAAGGATTTAACATTGTCTCTTTGAAACTTATCATAAATTAATTCTTTCAACATGTTCAAGTATTTATGTAGGATTTTTTCACAGGAAGTCTTCTCGAGAGTTACACCAGGATTAAACAGTGGCTAAAGACTAGAAGACACAGCTGCTGCATTATGAGCAACTCTACTGTGTCTTTACTTTGAAACTTGTTTATTGTAATATAATATGTAATGGTTTGATTGCTGAATAGTGTAGATATGTACAGGCATCTCAGAGTATATCAAACCTTGGAACTGCGGGTTGCTTCTAAGGATATGGTCAAATTTCCAGAAAGCTTTTTTTCACTGGTAAGCTTTGATGAAGTACCATGAAACTGATTTCTCCTGTCTTCAGCTTCAAGATATAGAAAAAATTCTGGGAAACAAATAGTAGCAGGATTCATTCTTATTGTGGGAAAGCAGCTTGAGTCAATAACAGCAGGGAGAGTGAGACACACCAACCTGTTCTGTAGACATCCGTCAGAAAATACGTGGTTTTTTTTAACCCAACAGATTTCCTTCATTTTTTCTTAGGCTTTCTATGGGATTGTTTATTTGTTTAAAAAACGCAACCTTCACAGCTCCACTGTCCTAAAAGTCAAATAGATGATAGGTTTCTGTGACAAAAATACTAATTTGTGTATATGTGTCACTGCAGTTGTTGATTTTCTATTATATTCTCCTGATACTGTATTCAGTATTCTCGTAATCCCTCCAAGAGGCACTCAGATACAAGAGCAGCGCTGGCCTGAGCAGTGCATTTTTCAAACTTGTCATGTATCCATGAAAAGTGTTTAAAGTCAGATTATTAGCAATTTCTAACAGCCATGGACTATCATGTGGAGCTTAAGAAAAAAGTCACTTCAAAATTTAAGTACTTCAGGCGCTATGGAATTAGTAAAACAGGTATCATTCTTTAGAGTTTCTGAAATAGTATAGAGGTCAATGTTGAGAAGATAAGATTGAAAACTTCTGCTATTAAATTCAGAGCAATATTAAATTGTTTAATTATTTATAGAAGATGGGATGATAAATAATAACATTTAGATACTTGGTATAAATAAACAAGAGCTGGATATCTGCCTTTTCCCTGATGATTTGTAGCAAAGGCATTCCTTTGAGAATATCCTCCACTATCCTGCTGTAAATTCAAATATTTCACCACAACCAATAGATGTATTCTAAGTCTGTACCAGTACTTTACCATGTGTCAGTGTTTCCTCCAAACTCATCTTTCCATATATATTCATATCCTTCTATGCTTCTATGCAGCAAGAGAAAGGATTTTTAACTGTGTGCGTTTTTATCCAGTTTTTGAATATATAACACTTGTTGAATTTTGGCACAGATAAACAAGACAACAACCATGGACTCATTCAAAAACTCTGTCAGTAGGTCGTGAATTTTTTAGCTTTGTCGAGGATTCCCAGATCATTAGCAGTGGGGTTTAGAACGACAGCCATGGCTTTCATTGCTGTATTGCTCCATTTTCTCACTAAAGCATCATGTCTGATTTCTTTCAAACTCTTGCACAAATACACACCAGATGAGCACAGCTACAAGGTCGATCAGCACATGGCTCATTTCTTTTCTTAGTTGCTCCTGACAGAATGCCAAACTTCTCCAGAGCACAATGGGGAGGACTACAACAGAAATTCTGTTCTCCTGAATCCAGCTCTCAGCTATCAAGTTAGCCAGAAGCTAACTTGTATTCGGTCCCAAACTGACAAGTAATTTCTCTAACCTTAACCATCCCTTATTTTGTGAATCCTTCTTTGCTTATGGACTACTTTTACATGGCATAGATAAGACATTTGGGGGTTTTACACATTAATCATTCTCTGTGTGGAGTAACCATCACCCCCAAGTCTTGACTGTAGTGTGATAGCAACAGCCATGTCACATCTAACAATTGATCAAGACATAAATCAAGGGAAATTGAAGATGAAGCTTCAGGTTTTTAGGAAACTTGTTACCCAAACCTTTTCCAGAGAGTCAGTAATGCAATTGTTAAGTCTGTGCTTAGTTCATTAATATTATTTAGCTACAGATGCCTTTTCACTTGACTGACTCTATGAAAGTCTGCTGGTTTTACAGATGAAAAAATTACTTGTTCACATAATTTGGGGTCTTGATGGTCTTCGCCTGCAGCATCAGTAGAAAACTAAGGGGTAGAGCTATTTCGCTGGGTATAGTTTCTCTTATCATCCATCATATTGCTGGTCAGAAATAGAACAGGAGGGGATATGATTATTATAAAGTACTGTTTTGGTTCCTTTTCTATGTCAGAGTATCAACTTTTTGCTTGTTACCAGTCATTGCACTTCAGTTCATCTGCTTGTTGGTCTGATCTAGAAATATTATGTTCATCCCCTGAGCCAAAGGCGTGGAGGAACTTACTATTATTCTCAAGGTTTATTGATTTCTGAAGGGCTTGCTTCTGATCTTTCCTTTATCCTCAAAACATTTCCCTGACCCTTCCATCTGTCCTCACTGCAGTTTTTGATAACTTCAAATTACTTGAGATCCAATTCAGATCAAACTCAGAGGTGTTAAAAAGGAAAAGAAGGGCATAATTTTCGAAAGTTATGGACAAAGCTTCTCTTTGAAGTTTTTAACTGGTGAGCACCTTTCCCAAAGAGCATTATGTCTTTTGGAAGGACAGGCACCTTCTTCTTTAATGCTTGTGGCTCTTTGTGAATTTTCAGGTAGGGGATAATAGGCTCTCATTTTTGACACGGTCACTGGAGGACCCAGCATTTTTTTATTCTTTAAAAAATGTATAAGCCAGTTTCTTCCTTACCAATTTAAGAGAAAGCAGAGATGTATCAGTATCAGAACATTGTTAAGCTCTTGACTATATGTATACTTTAGTAAGCTGAAACATACAGATTTATAGGAAATAATGCAAATAATTCTTCAATGCTACAAAACATTTTTACAGGGAAAGTATTTTAGAAAACAACTTGTCACTCATGCTGATGGGAAAAATGAGAAAAAATCTATTCCTAATCAAAAAGAGTTTTTGGGACAATCTCAATGCTTTTCATTAAAATTGCTAAGTTTTCAGAATCTAACCATATGTAGGATGTCATTTAATTACCAGAAAATAATTTGTAGGTAACTCAGCCTAAACTATACCAAGGCATGCTGAAGCAGTTTAAGCTATCATGATTTATAAAAACACCCAAGGTGGCTTGTTTCAAATCAAACAATTTTTAAAACTATCAGAATTGGTTGCTACCTTATTTAGACTTGCCCACACTAAAATATAACAGCATTTACTGCTTTCTTGCTCTGCTCTCTCTTCACTAACCACAGTCATCAAACATGAACTAAACTTAATATATCCTGCCTCAAACAAAACTGTAAGGCTTGTAAAGTATCAGCAAGAATACTCACTCAGAGTAGCCACATCAGACAATCCAGAAGACTCTTGGGCTGCACTGAGGGTAACTTCCTAAGCCAGGCAATAGACAGCCCTATCAAAGGGAATGTTGGTTACCAACATGAGTTAGATAGTCAGATACATCAGGATCGGAGGCAACCTGGGAGGCAGTGATCATTTATCTCTGCCTGGAGTACTGTGTCCAGTTCTGGAGTCCTCAGTACAAGGGACTCTGTGGATCTGTTGGAGCAGGTCCACAGGAGAGCCACAAAAATCACCAGAGGTCTGGAGCACCTCTGCTATGAAGATGGACTGAGAGAGATTGTTCAGTGTGGAGGCTGAAGGAGGAGACCTTATGGTGGCCTTCCAGTGCTGAAAGGGGGCTTATAAGAAAGTTGGGGATGGACCTTTTAGAAGGACCTATTGTGATAGGACAAGGGTTAATAGTTTTATACAATAAGAGGGTTGATTCCCACTAGATATAAGGTAGAAATTTTTTTTACAACAAAAGGAGTTGGGGTCAAACTTTGCCCAGAGAGGTGGTGGATAAGGAAACACTCCAGGCCAAATTGGACAGAACTTGATCTGGTTGAAGATGTTCCTGCTCACTGTAGGATTGGAACTAAATGATCTTTAATGTTCCTTCCAACACAAAGTGTTTGATGATTCTTTGATTCTATGATGCAATCCTGCTCCAAGACCAGACATAATAGCAAGTTTCAAATATGGTATCAGAAAAAACAAATGTGAAAGATGTAACCTTAAAACCACCTTCCTCACCGTTGTGGAAAAGCAGTAAGTAAGATAACTAAATTTTAATTTCCAGTGGGGTAAAGAAACAGAGACATGTAATCTGTGATGGTAACACGCTTTTTGCAAAAAAAAAACCTAAACATAAGACACATAAAACTGAGCAGTATACTTCAGCTGTTAAACCTAATCAAAATAGGCAAACATGCAGGAGTCTGGAAGAAGATGAACTGGTGTGACCACTTTCTATTATGCATACAGCTTCAATCTGTCACATCTAAGGTGATATTTCCACTTTCTCTTAAAGAAAAAGTTTCGACAGAAACATGCAATGGTTTTATTTTGGAGGTTTTTTTGTAGTTCATCTACAGCTTTTATAACTAATGCAATAATTTTCCTCCAGAAACCTCAGGAACTACCAAGGAAATTCCCCTGGGAATTCTGGAATCCACAAGAAAAAACAAGGACATTAAACTAAATATTGAACCTTGAATAATCTAAGTTGGACTCCAACGCAGCCACATATTTTTGGGACATTGCCAGGTATATGATTGAGTATTTGAGTAAATAATTTGAACTGCCAATCTGCAGAAAACAGCATCTTGTAGGCAGGACTCACCTTGCAGCCAAGTACTGCAATGAAAGAAAACAACCTAAAAATCATCAAAAATATCCCCTCTGTTCCCATGAGGTTGCCACTCCAAAACACACCTTCTGGCAGTCATAATGACAGATCCATCTCTGGGCTGGTTAATCCCAGAACTAAAACAGGAAGGCTTCTGTGCAATCTAAATTATATTTAAATTGATCACATTCATTCTAGTAAATATATTGTATTAGTAACACTAATATAATATAATATATTATAAATATAATATACACAGTAATACACAAGTGTACACTGGAATCCAGAAACCCATCAAGGTGGGAAAGAACAGAGTAGGAGTTGGCAGGGATGTGGGTTGGATCTCTTTATCCATTGAGAACTGCAGAGTTACTATGGTGCCATCTTCAGGGAGATAACATGGTTTACTTGATTGATTTTCATCAGTGAGGGATACGGCAGCATGGTGCTAGGTTGCTTTTTTTATTTTCCCCACACAATTCTGCTTGCAATAAAACTGTCATCAGAATTTGCAAAGCAACCCAGAGCAGCAGCTTAAACTTTATTCCTAGTTTTATCCCCAGACTATTTATACTGCAAAACCATTTCTGACTGCATTTAGAACTCACATAGTAACAAAAGTAAATTAATAAAAGAGGTCCATTATTGTACTTTGATTCCATGTTTTAATAAGTATTTGAACCCAGCCTTAGATGTTTGTAGAAAAAGCAAAACGCAGCAAACTTCCTCAATTTAAATTACAGAAAAACCTCAGCTAAACCCTCAACAACAACTTAAATTATAACTTTTGAAATAAGATTACTTGAGTTTAAGATATCAATGAAGAAATAAAACTGGTGATTTACACCAGGCTAAATATTGTCTAATATTTTAGAAATAAAAAATAGAAAGTCACAGTAAAAAACTGCTGTGTTTCTCTCCCAACAGAAAACTATTTTCCTTTCATTTGGTATGTAATGAAGCACTCTAGAATATATGGGAAACAGAGACTCTATAGCCTTTATGTTGTCTATATGCTATGTTGAAACTTCTGCCATTAACTTTTTTAAAAAATAAATATGGAAAGAAGATAGATTCTATAGGAACAATGCACAAAAGTTCCAACCCTGAAAAATATCTCAGTATTATTTGAGTGTGCTGTCAAATTTATAGCCCAAGTTAATTTGTTTTGGGGAGCAAAATATATTGCTACAGCCGTGAGAATTTAAATGTTTTTAAACCAGTCTGCATCATTATATGTGTAAATATACACATAAAATATACACATGGCAAACAACTGCTCACATTCAGAGTACTGCAAGAGGTATTTGATTTTCAGGTATAAACTTACAAGTAACAAAGAAGTGATAGGTGCTGTAGTTTTTCTTCCATGGCGAAAGAAGTCTCTAAGCATAAGGAAATTTTGAATTCTTTCAGGGGAGAATTGATCTGCAGGTAAGATTAGAAAGCTTAGCAAAATTGAAATGCAGCTTTTGCAGTTTACCCTGCAATGGACCCTGAAAGACATGGCACTTATAGCAATCTCCAAGGAATCTAGAAATAGATTTATTTAATCAAGAGTTATAGAAACAGATATGTTTTCCTGAACTCTTGTTTTTCTCAAAATAATTGTGTATATATATATGTAAATTAAAAGAGTGGATTCTCAGCCATACTGTCAGTATCAAAGTTCTAAATTCTGCAAAGGGTGAGCCAAGTGCCTGCTGAGCAACACTCACTGACTGATTCTTTGCCCTGGCACCACTACCAAACTGCCATCTGTCTCTAGTAAAACTGTCTCACCTCAGCCTATGCAAAAAGCCCTATTTAGTCCTTCTAGGCTTTCCCAGGTGGGAATTTATCCTCGGCAGAGTTAGAATAAGGTTCAGCTCCATCTGAGGTCATGGTGTAATTCTGGATGTAGCATTCCGTGATGCAATGCTTAATATCACTGGTGCTGGGGAAAAGTTTTCCAGTCAGCCAATTCCCTCCCAGCCAGAAAGATACAGAATTCTGCTTCTGGAAAAAGAGCAGGGAGAAAGGTAGGCATATCCACAGGCTACAAGGGCCTGTGAGCACCAGCCTGTCTTGATATTTTATAAGCTTCTCTGTTACAGCTATAGAACAGTTCTCAGCAGTTTATGAGAAGATTTCTGCTTGTTAAAGTTTGCTATCTGTATTGGTGATTTTGCAATTACTTAAGCACCATATATCTTGAAACAACGGAGGTCACTTGGTACATTATAATGGGAGATATACTTTCAGTCTATTAAGTTTCATGTTACTGATTGGATATTTCAGTGCAGTAATGTCAGACTTACTGAGTCTGCTCTATACAACCACCTGCCAGCCTTACTTTGGTTATATATAATACTTAGATTTTAATTCAAACAAAGCTCCCGTTTAACCAATCTTTATTTTTACTCACGTCTCCTAGGTGTCACATAATGCTGTGCTTCTGTACTTTTCAGTTTGGTCAGCAGGGTTATTAATTAAAAAAAAAAAAAAAAAGAAAGAAAGAGCAAGAGAGAGAGAAAGAGAGTAAATTAGTCAATTTTGACTGAGTAACAATTTATTTTCATACTTTCCTCTCCTGGATTAAAACATTTTACACAACTAACATACATACAGTATCCCAATACATTCTTTGTTGGCCCTTGGATTGTGTTTTCAGTCAAAAGACTTTAGAGAATGGATGTGTTCACCAGACTATTCAGGGCCTATCATCTGCTTCCCAGTGCCTATCATCTGTTTTCAATGTTCAATATAGACAACTTCTGTTAAGGAAAAAAAAAAGCCACAATATTTTCATACACAGGAAAACCAATTAAATTTACTACTCTCATACAAGCTTTGCCAAAAAAGAATGTAAAATATTCCTTACCAAATTTGATTTAACTTCAAAAATGCTCCTTTATTCTGTGGAGGTACTGTGTGAAGCTTCTTCCAAAAATATTTCACAGAGATCTTCAGAGTTTGATTCTTGTCTTCTACATCTCCTGGGGAGAGGAGTGAGAGAATGTGATAAAACCACTCTGCAGACAGCAAGGTCATTGTAAAAGGAGGAGGAGGAGGTATTCCAGGTGCCAAAGCAGCGATTCTCCTGCAGCCTATGGAGGTACACAGTGAAGTAGATGTCCACTCTGAAGCCCATGGAAGACCCTACACCAGAGAAGGCTCCATGAAAACTATACACTGGAGCAGGTTTCTGACAGAAATCACGACCCTGTGGAGCAGAGTATATGCAGAATATTTTCTCTCAGGACCTGGCACCTGGTAGAGGACCCACACTGGAGCAATTTGTGAAGCACTGCAGCTTGTGGAAGTACCCATGTTGGAGAAGTTTATTACAGACTCTCTTCTGTGGCTGGAACTCCACATTAGAGCAGGGAGAGAGCATGAGAAGCAAGAAAAAACAGATACAACACGGAATAAGCTGACCATAACCCCTGGCTCCTGTCCCTCTGTGGCACTGGTGGGGAGGAGGTAGAGAGATCATGACCAAAGCTGTGCCCAAGAAGAAGAGAGGGGTTTGGTAAAAGGGTTTTAAAATTTGGGTTTATTTCTCATTAGCCTATTGTAATTTGATTGGCAATAAATTAAATTAATTATCCAGGTCGAATCTGTTTTGCCCATGACAGTAATTGGTGAGAGATATCTCCCTGTCCTTATCTCAACCAATAAGCCTTTTTGTTACACTTTCTATGTCTGATGGTGTTGCTGAAAGAGAGTGAAAAAGTGGCTTTGGTGGGCAGTCAGTCAGGGTCAACCAACAGCTGGACTGTGCAGTGTTAGTCTGAGTGCAGTCTTGTCTTAATGTCTATCAGTTCCCTGCTAGAACTTCACTGCAATGTGAGGAAACCTCAGAATTCCTGGTCTGACTGGGGGAATTTTACCTGAACTAAATAAAAATTGACTCTAAGCTACAGAGTTTGGTTTGGAGTTTTTGGTTTGGGTTGGGTTATTTTTTTTTTGTGACCTAATAGACAGCTACAGAAGTTTTAAGTATGCAAGAAACTCAGTGCAAAATATTTTTATATCATGTAATTTCAGAAAGATAATATATAGAAAAATAAATAGAAATACTGAGAGGCATCCATTAAGTAACTCAAATATGATGAACTGTCAAAGCAAATACCCTGGGCAATGGCAGGATATTTGGATGTAGGCTTGTTGTAAGTGGGAAATTACTGATAGCTACCAAATTAATTTATTTATATAAGACTTATTTTGAACCTCAAGCATTATGGAGTGATTTGCTGTAGAAGACATTTGTCATGGCTTCTCCTGTTTAGAAGGTGGCCTAGACCTTTTTTTTACTCACATCTGAGAGTATCCTATTCCTTGTAAACAAAGCTCTTATGAATGTCAGTGCTAGAGGCAAAGTCTGACTGATACTTTCAACTCCCTTGATATCCTTTCGCAATATAAGAAAAAAAAATCTCTTTTTAAAATAAATACATATGTACATGTATGTCCTGGAAAAAATATAAAAGAATATATAGAAAAGTTTTCTGTTTATTTCCTTCACCTGTGTGAACTAGAAACATAACAATCTGTGGACCTTAATTACAAGCTACTAACATGTTTTTCCTTGCTGCTGCCCTTGTCCATACTGCTAAAAGCCTTTGATGAAAATGATTTTATGTGTATTTTTGTGACTTACATTGAAAAACTTCCTCTAACAAGTACTGCATGTAGGAAACTCAAGTATTGCCTGTTAACTTTCCATCTCAGAGGGAGTTGTTATTGAATGTGCTGTAATGCTTCTACATTTACTCCCTTGGTAAAATGAAAAATAAAAAACAAAGCCAAAAACCCTCCAAAACCAAAACCAAAACCAAAACCAAAACCAAAACCAAAACCAAAACCAAAACCAAAACCAAAACCAACCAACCAACCAACCAAACAAACAAAAACAACAAAAAACCAAACAAAACCCCAAAACCAAACAAAACCAAACAAAAATCAAAACAAACAAAAACCAAACAACCATTCCCAAAAACAAAACCAAAACCCCAACACCATACAACAAAACTACGGCAACAGAAAGTAAATTAAAAGAAAAACTGTGAAAATTATTCATACCATACATTACAGCAGATCAGTCTCTCCTACCTCCCACATTCTTAGATGGTTTCAGGGTTGGAAACATGGTTATGTTCTTTCATATCAAGCAAAAAGATTTGCTTTAGCTTCTTCCATGTAAATGTGGTTGCATTTCATGCCCAATGATTGCCATGTAAAAGGAAATCCAAGAGGCTTTACTTATATGGTTTCCAACACTACACTTAGTAGCTCTGCTTCTCCTCCTTTTAAGTGAAAGTTCATTTAACTTGGAATTGTGTGCAACGATTGGGGTAGAGACTGCACCCAGAGGCTGAACCTCACTAAACCAGATAAATCAAGAGCTGTCTTTGCAGAACAAAGGTAGAAGTAGGAGGAACTACACAAAAATTTTCTAGTAAACAACAGAGCAAAAAGGAGAAGGCAGTTATGTTCCTGGAGAGAAAGAGTGAGTTTGATTAGCACAGATTACGAGTAACTGTTAAAAAACACAAGGTAAAATTAGTTGTAATTTTTGTGTGTGTTAAGGTATGGGGGTTTTTACTCTTCTGAAAAATTTAGTTTATTTTTTCTTCAAAAAGGAAGGTAGATACCACATATTTTGTAATGGATGAGGATGAGGATGAGGCTGAGGATGAGGATGAGGACGAAAAGGAAAGGAAAATAATCTTTCTAGCAAAAATTAAAATAAGTGACCACAATAAAGCCTATGTATAAGAGGTACAGTCTTCCTCTCTGTGTGAGACATTTTTGGTATGTTACACACAAATGTTTCAGCACTCTGACTTTACAGCAGCCAGACCCTGCCAGTTCTGTAAAAAGTTCAGATTATTGTCAAAACTGTTCACACTACTCTGTAAGCAATGCATGGACAAGGTGTCACATTCCACAAGGATTTCTTTTAAAACAGGTATTCTAGGACAGAACTAAGTCAAACTAGGCAAATATTATATCTGAGAAGTGTTTATTGGTAACGGATAGTGTTGCCCTACTAAAGAAGAATAGAAAAGGCAGAAAAGGACAGATTCCATCCGTCTTCTCCTAGCTGCCTCCTGCACATAGCACATGTGCAGCCCCCCGTCACATACCTCTGGTCAAACAGTGTTGGGACAAAAATCAAAATTAAATTGGTTCCTCACACAAGGATTCTAGAGGAGGAGGTCACGCTTCCTGTATGGTGAGAAGTGGGAAAATGTAAAATAACTGCTCTCTGATTGTACATTTTATAAGATAAATCAATAACCAAATAAGTAAAGCTTTTGTATTCATTGGCTATTGTTGCACCTGGTTCTGCTTCTGTCAGGTGGGATTTTTCAAAATTCTATACTAGTTTTGTCTGGGAGAGAATTAATTTTTTTTTTTTTTGTAGTGGCTTTACAGGGCTGTGTTTTGGGTTTGTGTTGAAAACAATCTTGATACCACAAAAATGTTTTAGTTACTGCTAAGCAGGGATTTATACAGAGCCAACGCTTTTTCTGCTCCTCACCCACCCCACCAGTAATCAGGCAGGGCATGAATAGCTGGGGAAGGCAACTGACAGCAACTGTCCAAAGGGATACCCCATATACATTATGGTATCATGCTCAGTCATAAAAACTTGGGGAACAGCAAGTATGTCAGGACTGTTATTTCTAGGCACCAGTTGGCTGATAGTGAGACATTAAAGTGCTTTTTGTTTCACTTTTTTTCCACTTTGGCTTTGTTTTTTAATGTGGTGTTATTTTTGGTTTGGGTTTTTTGGTTGGTTGGTTGGTTTGGTCTACGATTTTTGGTTTTGTTGTTGTGGTGACAGTGGTTTTTTATTATAAAACTGTCTTTATCTTAACCTAAGGGTTTTCTTACTTTTACTTGATGAGTTCTTTCCACCACAGTTGAATAACATTTGATTGACACACAAGGGACTTTAGTGTTCATTCACTGTTGAGAGAGATTGAGTTGAGGTAGGATTGATGTCCAGTGAACAAAGATCTGAGAAAAAGAGTTCGTGAAATAATGAATAAATAGTGGTTTCTTTTGAATTTACTAATAATTAGGAGTTGGAAATTTTAGGATGAAACAGCTCATTTCTATTTTGCTGTATCTCACAAAGGAGATAGTGGACTAATCCTTTTTCTTACAAGAAGGTAAATTGCTTTCTTCTCTATTTAATTAGATTAAAGGGAAAGAACTATTTAAAAATCAACAACTGCCCAGTGTAAAAGATTATTGTCTTGCCAGGGGGACTTGACCTATTCCTATATTTTGAATGGAATAATAGCCACAGCACCTTCTAGTCAGCGCTTGATTTAAATAACATTGCTTTCTTTTGGCCTTAGAACTAAGCAAAAAATTCTTCCTTGCAGGCATGTCAAATCAGTTCTGAAGGTTTCAGCTTCAACTATTGTGTTCCTTTGTAGAAAACTCATTTGCCTGTAATCTCCTTTATGAAAATATGACAACTATGTGCAAATTATCTAGAGATTTATATTTTACGGGAAGGACTGCTGCTGTAGGTACAACACCTTTGGGTTTGTACATCGTTTGACTTGCAAGGTGAGTGTGTCTGCCGTGTAACAGACCAATTGATTGTATCAATTTTTGGGCGAGAGAATACAAGGCTTTTGATGTTGGTCTTCATTCACCTTTGAAAAACTTATTCCCCTGGGTTCTTGTGCTAAGATATTAATACCCAGTATAAAACTGTCCATTTGTATTTTTTATTTTAAGTAAGAAATAAATGTCAGTTATTGGACATTTGACCACCACATATATAGAAATCAATGGATCCATCATGACCCCAAGAGTTTTGATTCTAATAAATTCTTTTCTTCTCTTTCTCATAAATGAGATCTTTTGAGACAAGGTATATTGATCATGCCAATAGATGGTCCTATTTCAGCAGGATTGATCAATTCCTTTTGTAGATCTGAGGTCATGGAAATTTTAAGATACTTTTTAAATGAAATGTGACAATGAACTTGCTGATGGAGGTGAGATCTGGATATCACATCCTAGTCAATGAATCCGGACAAAAAATTCCCACTGTGGCAAACTGTGAGAAAGGAAGCAACTGCTCAGACACATGCCACTCAGAATTATGGGAACATCTACCCCATGGGAGCATCCACCCCATGGACACCTGGAACTTCAACTGTATGAAGGCAGTACCCCCAGAAAAATGACTCCACAACCCCCACCACTGAGATGCTCAGAGTGAAGACAGATCCATGGGAAGTCACTGGATCCACAGGTGGTGACTATCCTCTTGATCTCTTTCTTCCCCTCCCCTTCTCCTCTTTTCTATTTCTTTTTATCTCTCTACTTCACATTTACTATTGAATAAAATCTGTATTATTGACTTCAGCATATGCTTTAATTTATGTATCTCACATTAATACATGCAGGGACATCTCTCACTAATCAGATCACAACACAGTGCCCCACCTAAAAGACATTATTCATATCTGAATGTTGTTAATTCAAAATTAAGGTGAAAAGTCCTCCAGTTTAGACATTTGTGAAATCTCTCCTGAGAATAAATTATTTAGAACATGGGTATAAAGTACTCTTCGGATCTCTGGAAGGCAAGGGTTAGGCAGTAAAATATCTGCGTTAGACAGATCTGCATTATGTATGGTACTTTTCAAATAAATATTATGTTAATTTAAATTTTCCGTCTCTAGTTTTATTTTAGGCTAAGGTGAAGTAGAGGGTCAATAAAGATGGAAAAGTGCTGCCAAATCTAATTTAAGAGGTCAGAGAATCTAATTATTTGGATAACTGCCTTATGGCCATGGACAGAAAGAGAGTAAATCCAGCGATAAGTTAATTAGTTATATCCACTTGTAGAATTAAGATGCCAACTAGTGTAAAACAGATGCCAGGTACATGTACAAAGTGCCAGGGTGGATCCTAAATGAATACAGGTGCAAGAGTTGGCAAAGTTTATTAGAAATTTCTTAACATTCTACTGCTAAGATTGATCTATTACTCTGAGGACATTACATTCAAGCATTTTAAATCTGACAAAAATGCATCCTTTTCTACACACAGAGAATGATTTTCAGCTTTGATTTCATATCTGCTTAGTTTCAACACTATTAGACTCAAAAGTTTTAAAATAACACTGTTCGAAACCCTGGCAGTTTGTGTAGAACCATGATATGTCTCCAAGAGAAAAAATTGTTGACTGCTTAAATTTTCCCTTGACATTACTCTTGAATAGGCATGTGGATTCTTTGCTATTAAATTTTCAACTGAATTAACATTTTAATTAAAAAATAAAGAAAAATAAATTTTGAAGGTAAAAATTTTGAAAACAATACCCATAAAAATTATCAAACTAGTTTTAAAAACTCTTTAAGTAGTATAAACTTCATTGAACTTGATGTGTCATTCTAAAGCATAAAACATTGCATCTAAAACAAACAAGAAAAAAGTAAAATGATAGATCTGGCTCCCCAAAAGAGGAGCCTTGAATGAATAGAGGTAGCACAAGGACTCCTTATCATCTGAACAGTTTTCCTAATAAATTTTTAAGACTCATGATCCTGATTTTCGTAGAGACTATATGGAGCACTGCCAACAGGAAAAGGTTGCTTTCAGCAGTTAACATATATTTTGTAAAAATAAATAAATAAACAGATTTTCTCCAGTTCTTAATCAGAGAGTGATTTGAAAATGTGTGGTCATCGACTGGTCTTTGCCCTTGGCATGTTGACAAAGAGCGCTTTATGACGTCCCCAGGTAGGAGATAGAGACCGTAAAGAGGATAGGCCCCCAGAGATGCCCTATGAGACCCAAGGAGATAACAGCCACCAGGCAGACACGGTATAGTTCCCACCATCTCTGAGCCAAAATGCCCAACCACCTGATAGGAAAGCCACCCAGACAACTGTGTTTCTAGCTTGGCTTCAAGGACATTGTAGGAGATTGTTGGAAGCTTTGCTGACATCTTCTGTTCCCCTTTATCCACAAATCTAGCCATTTTGTCACTGAAAGCAGCAAGGCAGGTTGTAGCAATGTGGGTTTTTAGGATTCCATGTGCTCCCTTTGTTTCCCTGCTCTGTATACTATTGGTTCATTTTGATATATGCTCTGCTGTACCTGAAAACCTATTGGTGTGTACCCTTTTGCCAATCTTCCCTTCCTTCTCCTGGGACTGGCTCTCAGAGAGCCAGCCCCTGCCCCCTTCCTTTCCCTTATAAGCCCATGCATGCGTCAGAAAGGAGATCTTTTCTCTGGGCTGGCAGCCCTTACCCTGTCCTTGCTTTTCCTTCCCACCCTTCTCCTCCCCTGCAACCCCTCTCCCCATTATCCCAAATAAACCTCCCCTGCCAGAACAGAGATGAGTCTAGGTTCGTTCTTTTGCCCCACTACATTTCCTGATAGAATTTCTGTGGCCGGAGACTCATGCCATGCTAAGCGCACCCCGGGGGCCGCCCGGCCCAGACTTGGTGGAGATATGCACCAGAGGGACCTAGTTTTGTGAGGCTGCCGCCTCCTGCCGTCCTCCCCCAGAGAGAAACATCAACAGGTTGTGCATCATCTTCTGCTCAAGTCACAGTGACTGTTCCCACCATCAGCTTCTCCCTTATGTGCCTAGAGATATTCCCCAAGAGGATCCACTTCACTACTCTTTCAGGGAGTCAACGGATTGGATGGCTGTTTCTTGCACCACATTTTTTGTCCTTTTTGAAACTGAGTGTGAAGTTTTCCTTTCTCAAACAGTTGATAATCTCCCCTAATATCTGTAGATGTTCAAAGATATTTGACAGTGCCCTTACAAGGTCACTACCCAGCTGGCTCAGGTGCCATGCCAAGGTCCCACAGAACTGTACGGCTTGAGTTTCTGTAAGTAATCTTTGAACCAACTCACATCTACTCCTGGTCCCTCTTTTCCTTAAACACTTTTTTTCCTAAGCATATATTGGAGATGTTAATGAAGATTGGTTTCTATTTTATTTTTTTACTAGCTGCCTATTTGCAAGAAGAAAATAGCATGAGATTTTTCTGAGATAAAATTTTCTGTTTGATAATGTCTGTACTACAAGAAGTCTGTGTTTTATGTAGGGACACTGCACACTGACACAATATATATGCATTTGAATGAGTGCTAGAACTTCACACTGACAGTTATACTAATTTTCTGGCAAAAATGCTAATAGAAAAATCCCATAAGCTTTGTAAAACCATAAACAATTACTTATCATTGTATGGACATCCATCTTTTCCATACTAAAACTTCCCTTTCTTATTATTTGACACTTTTGGTATTTTGTTTTATAGAAACAATTCCAATCTTGAGGGCCTTAAAAACCGTGCCTGAGTGCCATATGGTGTACATTCTGAAAACAAAACAGGACCAGTTCTTAATAAAAATTTACACAGTTAAAATACGTGATTTAACTAAATGGCTATGTATTGCTAAAACAACAAAAAATAACATAGGAAATCACATGAAGAATTATAGTGTATAGATGACACTCTTCTATAGTATGATTGCTATGTACACATCTAATTCATATATATGTGCCTAGTCTGAACAATAGGAGTGGGAGAACTGTATTCAATGGCAAATGAAAATTAATACATTGTAAACCATTTACAGCCACATGCACTGAAGGGTGAAAAGTTAGTAGACCGTATAACCCATTTAGCGAGAAATGCTGCTAATAGTTGGCATGGCGACTCAGTAAGAAAGCCAGAGGGCTCACTTGTAAATCATGGTGAACTTCAGAGACGGTGCTTTGGTTCCTGGATCTATCAGTCAAACTGAGAATCACAGCCATAGCAATTAGTAGCATGTTTCCAAATCTCATCACAGAAGGCAGGGTCATTGCCTCTTAGAATGTCTACCTTTCTCAGCCACATGGTAGTGGAATGACAGAGTATTCAAAGTGATCAACAAATTGATAATCAACAAGAGTCTGCTAAAGGGAATTGCAAACAAGCTTGCAATCTCACTATAAGGCCTTGGCAAGTCACTTGAGACAATTTCTGGTCCACAGAATGGAGAAAGACAACTGCACGAAAACTGCAGGTGGGGCTATTGTGATGTTCAGGTGCAGGAAACATGACAGCAGAAGTGCAAAATTGTGTTTTTCTGTCCGTCCTGCTCTAGTGCACAGCATTTCTTGGTACATCATTCAAATACATGCAGTACTTTTGTAGTGGTCCCAGAACAGAGCTCTGAACAAGAATTCAAGGCAGAATCTGCTTGTCTCCAAAAATCCCAAATGCTGGCTCAATAACTAACCTGGGAAGAAGAGAAGGGTGGCACTTTTCAGTACAGGATGAATTATGCTTACGAAAACAACTCTGCTAGGAAGAGGGGTGTAGGAAAGGAAGTTTCAGGGAAGTTACAGGGAAGTTTCAAGGAAGGGAAGTTTCAGGAAAGTTTCAGGGAAGTTTCAGGGAAGTTTCAGGGAAGGGAAGGGAAGGGAAGGGAAAGGAAGGGAAAGGAAGGGAAAAGGGAAGGGAAAAGGGAAAGGGAAGGGAAAAGGGAAAGGGAAAGGAAAAGGGAAAGGGAAGGGAAAAGGGAAAGGAAAAGGGAAGGGAAAAGGGAAGGGAAGGTGTTTATTATTAGGAAAGTAAATGGGCAGCTACTTGTATTTCTGAAATAAATGTTTTTCATGGTTTAATGAGTTACCAGCAGGACCATCACAATGGGGAAATATTAGCATTTTGACTGATGAGAAATAGGGAAACATTAACAGAACAAGAACTGACAGGGAATATTAAAAGGAAAGAATGTATATGGAAGATATCCTGATGAATGAACCACACAAAAATACTCTCAGGAAGGCAACGAATCAAATAACCTTGAAAGCTAAAATTATCATTATAAATTGTGAAGGAAAAATATTATATAGGAAAAGATAAAGTAGAACTTCTAGTTAAACCAACCTGAAGGAAGAAAAATAATTTAAATTTTTTTAAAAAATAGATCGAGCTTTTAATAACTAAATAATATTTTGACAAAACAAGAGAAAACTAACAAGATATTTCCTGAAATCTACTAGAAACTATATAAATGTATTAAGAAATGATGACTGCAATGACACTAATATGATACCACCAAGAACAAAATTATTGAATTTAAAATGTAAAAGAATGAAATTATTAAGACTGAACGGAAATTTGCAACTACATTATTAACATGACCACCTCATCTTTTTACACCAAGAACATCTTGTTCAGCTTCATTTTCATGCATAAATGAAGTATAAATCGATAAAGGGAAGAAACAGGGAGGCATAGAGCACAATTTCAAAATCAACACCATAGTTTTCCATAGATTTATATGCAGGAGCCAGATCAGCCAGACAGTTTTTGTAGCTTTTGGCAAAAGTAGTGGCCTTGTTGATTTTATAAGTGTGTAAAGCCTGACTGGATGCCTGATTTGCTGTAACAGAAGTCTGGTTCTTGCAATCTTTCAGTAAGCATTGGGAAGGTAGAGTAAAACCTGCATATCCATAGTGTGGAGTGACTTTTCCCCTCCAACTCCTTTTGCTGTCCAGAAGACAAAAATATTACTGTTACAGGGTAATAGCAAAAATTCCATAGAAAGAAGTTTATGGTTTTGGTACAGACGGACTTTGGTTCAAAACCTGGTGCATATTCAGGTGAAGCCCAAGTATTTAATAATTTACAATTATTTTGAATACAGGACCATTTCTACGCAGTGGACTGGATACCTTTCAGTTTCTGCCAGACTTATACTGACTTCAAAATTAGAAAGATTAGTTCTCTAAGTGCTGTTTTACAAATGATCTTTTGACGGCAGGCATGGTCTGTCCTTGCTCCTCCCCCCTTCTAACTTATTTGACCACTGCATTAATTTATGTTTTGTGCTCACACAAGAGTTTTGGCAGTGGCATGATATGTTTATTCAAAACTCAATTCAATATGTGTTGACTCTGGGGAAGTGTCAGGGAGGGATGGTCTGTGGTTCCTAAACTTATTTGCATCATGCTCATCATTATGAGTCCTTATATGATGTGCATATAAGTTCTTAAACTTATTATGTCATGAATCTGCAGACACTAGCTGCAGATTCAGGAAGCAACACACAGACAGCAAAAACCCTGATTTCTCCATTTGCTTCCAATTCTTTACCCACTGGAGCAGCCTCCCACCACCTTTTTTTTTTTTTTTTTGCAAGATGATATACAACTTATTGGTACAATTGAATGTTTAACTGCCACAACTGAATGATGCGGTAGAAGTGTTAAAAAAAAGGTGACAGTGAGGAAAAGGTCAGTGGAAGAACAGAGATGGTGTGAATCTCAACCACTAATGATACTGTCAGTCATAATGTAAACCTACAACCTCATTTGAAATGTAGCTAGGAAGAGCAAGCCATGTTAATTTGAGCAACAGGAGACTCTGGGTAAATACAGGTAATGACAGGTTATGAGTGTAGATAGCCAAAATGAAACCAATACCTGTGAAAGCTCTGCAGGAAAGACCATGGGAACAATAACAAGAAAAAGAAATACAGAGTACAAGAAGAAGATACGGACAAGTAAAGGGGGAGTTTTTTCTTCTACTGCCTTTGAATTACAAAATGTTATGTATTTTTCATTTGAGCAGCTAAAAAGTATTTGTAAAAATTACCTATCCTTGTTTTATTTTGCACATTATAAATTCTGTCAGACTACAAAGATTCTGATACATAAAATAACTTTAATATCAGAGTGACATTCTTTGTTTAACATGGCATACAGGCATTGTCTCATAACTCTTATTAAGTCCTCTTTCCTGATGTGTGCTACAACCGTTAATATATTCTGGAAAAGAGCATTCAACTTGGACTGACTGTAATAAATTGGGAGACCAAGCCATGAAATGTACATGCTTCTGTCTTTCAGGAAGGCAGTGGAAGACGTTTTTAAAGGCTTTTTTCCTGTTAGCTCTTATAAATAGATAATTTTTAGTCTACATTAGACTCTATAAGAGGTATTGCATATCTATATTCACAGTTATCTCAGTTACAGCTGTGTATTTAGAGAGTTATACTCATTATTTTAATAGGAGGAATACAGACTAGGTCATATATGAAGGCAAATGTGTAGAAGAGAGAACAGCTGTTCTGTGAGAATCACAGAATCACAGAGCCATCAAGGTTGGAAGAGACCTTTAAGTTCACCCAGTCCAACCATGCACCTGGCACTGCCACTGTAACCCCATAACCATTCAACCACATCACCCAGTGGCAGACCCAGAAGCCTCTTAAGCATCTCCAGAGATGGGGACTCCATCACCTCTCTGGGCAACCCATTGTAACGCCCGACGACCTTGACAGAAAAAAAAAAAATTAATATCTAATCTGAATCTCCCGTGTCTCATTTTAAGGCCATTTCCTCGTCCTCTCACTGCAAACACAGTAGAAAACCTGTCCCCACCTCTCTACAATATCCTTTCAGGTAAGTCAGAGATCACATAATATTCTTGGTTGAAAAGGACTCAGCAAGTCCAGCTTTCAAGTGAATGATTCATATGGGGATTGAACTCACAACCTTGGTATTACAACTGATGATAGACAACCATGCTCATGGATCATAGCTCTAGAGAGCAATGAGGTCCCCTTTGAGCCTCCTTTTCTTGAGACTAAACAATCCTACCTTCCTCATAAGACATGTATTGTAGACCTTCCAATTGTTGCCCTTCATTGGACATACTCCTGTATCTCCATGTCCTTTTGAAAGTTAGGAGCCCAGAACTGAACCCAGGTGCAGTCTTACCACTGGTGACTACAGAGGGATGTTCACTGCCCTAGCTCCACTGGCTATAGTAATGACACAGGGAAAGCGGTAATTGGCCTTCTTGCCCACCTGGACACACTCCCAACTCATGTTCAGGCACTGTTAACCAGCACCCTCAGAACATTTTCCACTGGGCAGCTTTCCAGACACTCTGCCCCAGCCGGTATTTCTGTATGGGCTTGGTGTGACCTGGTGCAGGACCTGGCATCTGGCCTTTTTTAGCCTATTGCTGATGGTCTCTCTCAGCACATCCATCTTGCCTATCAATGTCCCTCTGCAGAACCTTCCTGCCCTCCACCCAGCTTGATCAACACTCCACCCAGCTTGGTGTCATCCATGATTTTGAAAATCGTAGACTAAATCTCTTTATGCAGATCATCAATAAAGATATCAAACAGGACTGGACTCAGCACTGATCCCTGGGGGACGCCACTGGTGACCATCCATCAGCTGGATGCAGCCCAATTCACCTCCACTTTCTGGGCCTGGCCATGCAGCCAGTTCTTAATCCAGAGGAAAGTGCACCTGTCTAGGCCATGGGCTGTTAGCTTTTCCATGGAAGACAGTATCAAAGGCTGAAGTTCAGCTAGACAAGATCCACAGCCTTCCCCTCATCCACCAGGTGAGCCATCTGGCCATAAAAGGAGGTCGAGTTGGTCAGGCAGGACCTGCTTTCCTATACACATTGAGAAGAGGAGAAAAAATAAGAGCAGAGGTGATTAATAAATACTTATATTAGGTAGGAAAGGGTGGATCACCCAGTAACCTACTACCACGATAGCAAATTGATCTGATGTCACCAGCTGATACATTTGCTTGTAAGCAAGAACAGTATAAAGGCCTCAAGATATCTTGTAAATGCACAAGCCTCTGTCATTGGAATTTGGTGCTTGTACTGCTTGCACCTTACCTGGCTTGAAGCTACGTCTTTATGTCATAGCTAAAGTTGTATATTCTCTGGTCTCTTGGGTCAAATGCCCTGCCTGAAAAATCACAGGCCAACTTTTGAAGAGTGAAGAGTTTAAGTGAACACTGAACTCCTTCCACTTCATATATAACTTGACTGTGTCAGCTGTGCATAATGTGATTGCAAGATGGAGCACGTACACATACACTCAGGCATAAGCATGGAAAGCCAGCATGAGAAACAGATTACTGTGACCTTAAACCTTTTACAGAAACACAGAGGCTTTTGAGCAGATCTTGCCTCCAGCCATCTCCTCTTATCTGGCATCTCAGTGAATAGCAGGGAGCAAGGATCTGAGGTGGAATAGCAGTCAAGAATATCACCTGTGCCTTCTGAGCTAAAATATAAATCCCAGCATGATTCCAAGTGCAACATGTATGTCCCACTGATAATTACATCCTCCTTGACTCAGTAAACCAAACCCTCCATAAAAAGAGCTTCTCATCAATCCACAAAATAATACCTAGACAAACCACCAATTGAATGAGATTTTGAAAACCTGGGATTCTATTGGCCCTTAGAGCCATTATTCCCTTACTTTAAACCAGAAAATTTCTGGTGGAAGTTCATCTGCAGAAAAACTGCTTCTGCTTTTCAGAGATGTCCCTTACTCTGTGCTCCCATCATGGTTTAACCCCAGCTGGCAACTAAGCCCCACATAGCCACTTTCTCACTCTGCCCAAGATAGCAGGGGAGAGAATCCTAAGGGTAAAAGTAAGAAATACCATGGGTTGAGATACAGTCAGTTTAATAGGGAAAGTAAAATTTTGCATACAAGCAAAGAGAGACAAGGATTTCATTCACTGTTTCCTGTGGACATCCTCAAGATAGCAATTTTCCAGCATGCCTAGTGTTAATTTGGGCAGACAAACACTATCTCTGAACAATCATCCCTTCCTTCTTCTTTCCCCAGCTTTATATTGTTGAGAAGCTGGTAAAGGTCTAGAACTGAGGTGGATGATCCCAGCCAATGCAAATATCCCACACCATATCCCACACATCCTGCTCAGAATATAAAGCTGGGGAAGACAGAGAAAAAAGGGAACAAGTGATGGTATTTGTCTTCCTACGTAAACATTAGGTGCAATGGAGCCCAGCTTTCCCAGAGATGGCTGAACCCCTGCCTGCCCATGGGAAGTAGTGACTGAATTCCTTGTTTTGCTTTCCTTGTGCATGCAGGTTTTTTTTCCCTATTCAACTGTCTTTATTTCAGCCCATGAGTTTTCTTCTCACTCATCCACTGGAGTGAGCAACAGGCTATGTGGTTAGAACACAACACTGCTCTGTATCTATTAATTTTCTTGTTGTTCACATTCTCTCAGTGTTTGTTCAAATGGGTCTCCTGTAGGACCTGTCATCTGTTCTGTACAGTATGTACACTCATTCCCCAAGTGGCATGTTAATTTTATCAAAATAGAAGGATTTTTATTTGTGAGCAAATATAGCAGGAATGTAAATGGATTGGTTTTATAAAGAAAGACGAAGATTCATTAAGAATGAATCACTGGTTCTTAAAAAAAAACCAAAACAAACCAACAAACAGAATGTTAACCATTCTCAAATAGAAAGTTCATTGTTTTTCTGCAAGCCTCTGAACTCTTTAATTCTGAAGGACTTAAGGGATCAGGCATCTATTATTCCTAGAAGCACCAATAATTTTCTTTGAAAGGCAAAATTATTTCTGAGTGTAATAAAGGATGGGGTTT